>JAJJWW010004015.1:1800000-2309637 GCA_023531295.1 Papaver armeniacum | reverse complement strand
ATGACTCACACGATTTAATATTATTTGCAAATAGTTTATTCAAAAATGTTACAAAACACGCCAACTCAATTTTCATTTGATGATGTATTGTATTTTTTGACTTGGAGATATATAAACCTCCAGAAACATCTACGGATAGCATAATTTCATGGCGATTATGGGCGTTAATGGTAGATGCCAATACCGATAAAGCCATATTTATGTCCATGTCGGGGTTTTCAAGTATTTGACCAACAATATTATTCTACAGGAATTTCAATTACAACTACAAGTCGACGATTCTCATTTAGATCTTGTTATATCCTTGGATATATACATATACATACTACATAGATTAATTGATAGATTACACACATCCCCTTGGGACCTTGGGTATCTAGTCAATCTAGAACAGCTACCGTCGTTATCTTTGTGCATCAGCGATCATGTTGCTGACTTGCCGTCCTAATGTTCCCATTGGAGTGTCGAAGAATTCCTGAAATTCCATAGGTTTAAGAGAATAAAAACAACGAGTAAACGAAAGTAACAACTTTATTAAAATAAGTTCCTGATCTACAAGTTTCGTGTGACACATGGATTCAAACTTTCTACATAAAGATAAGGAAAAGCGAATTCAATCAAGATTAAATTTCTGCCCGTCAGAATTTTTTTTCAGATACATTTTGCAGTTTTCTAAAATATTTTAAAAATACTTGTCGGGATCCAAAAATTCTGAAATTTTACGGGGGATGATCCTCATGATGTCTAATATGCTCGGGATGAAATTTCAAGACCCAATTAGTTTTCGTTAAACAGATGCACATATGTAGGATCGAGCAAGAGAGAGGAGAGCACACGCGGAAGCAATTAAAAGACTACATTGATAATCAAATTCGGTGTACATTCTCTCATGGCTTAACAGCCTACTTATAGTCTCACAAACTTGACAATCACTCAAAGTACTTTCCTAATACAAGCAAACTCTAAATAAAGCACACATTCCTAACATAACACAAACTCTAAATAGAACTCTTCTAGAACTCTCTAGAACCGGCACAACTTGCTCTTCTAGTTAACCCGAACTTCCAAATATCGCACCTTGTGTCAATCTGTTCCAGCTTGATCCAACTTTACTTGCGTCAATCTGCAGAGTTGATCCATTCCGATCAGTATCAACAACACTTGTTGATCCACGAACCAAATCCATATCTTGGTTTAACTTCCAACATCCTCCCTTAAACCAAGATATCATTCAACGAGAATTCCGTAACCCTCTTCTACTCCTTATCTTCTTCCATTGATCGACGTTTGCACGTCCTTGTCTTTTTCTCATTTTCCATTCCTTTTCTTCCATAGATAAACGTTAACACATTCTTGTCTTTTTCTCATTCTTCTTCAAAGAAACCACCAAACAAACCCTTACTCCTTGATACTCGATTGTAGCTTGTCCCAACTTCATGATCACACCGGAATTCCGTCAATCAAACTCAAACTCAAATAAAAAACAAAGCACAAATACCAAACTAACTAAAAACGAAACACATATAGCAAACCAACTAAAATGAAGCAATCTTCAAATTTTGCTTAACAGCAATCTTCAAACACTCTTCACATTCTTCTTCATCGCAGCGGAACATCATTCTTAACAAATCCTTAACAAGCTAGAAACACCTCATTGTGCTCTATTCAACTTGCTAACCAAACACAAAACCAAATTCTTTAACTCAACACCGAGCATTGTAGCTCATCTTCATAATTTCTTCACCGAGCATTGTAGCTCAAACTCATCTCTTGTTTAATCTTTATCACTACTGTAATGATCCAGCTCACCTCATTTTTCGATTTTTATAGGTATCATTTCAGTTACTGTAATGATCCAGCTCACCTCATTTTTCGATATTTACAGGTATCATTTCAGTTTACAACTCATGGGATTTTAACCCACTATTATTGTCTTCACTTCTCAAATTCCACACTGGAATTTCTTCGCTTTTCTAGCCAAATCCCCACACTGGGATTGCTTCACTTAAACTTATAGACTTCACTCGCCTACAATCTTTCACTTCTCTACTCAAATCCCCACACTGGGATTGCTTCACTTCAACTTGCAGACTTTACTCGCCTACAATCTTGTTTCACGCACACAACCTTGTGACGTCTCTTCCACAACTTGCTCTGATACCACATGTAGGATCGAGCAAGAGAGAGGAGAGCACACGCTAAGCAATTAAAAGACTACATTGATAATCAAATTGATGTACATTCTCTCATGGCTTAACAGCCTACTTATAGTCTCACAAACTTGACAATCACTCAAAGTACTTTCCTAATACAAGCAAACTCTAAATAAAGCACACATTCCTAACATAACACAAACTCTAAATAGAACTCTTCTAGAACTCTCTAGAACCGGCACAACTTGCTCATCTAGTTAACCCGGACTTCCAAATATCGCACCTTGTGTCAACTGCTCCAGCTTGATCCAACTTGACCGCGCCAACCTGCAGTAGTTGATCCATTCCGACTGTATCAACAACACTTGTTGATCCACGAACCAAATACATATCTTGGTTTAACTTCCAACAACATAAAACTCCACAACCCGTCAAAAACGTTCGTGTATCTTCAACAATATTTTTCTATGTTAAAAATTCATTAAAAGATATCAACCATTTCACAATCCTAGTCCATAACATAAAATTAATTCTAGGTATCAGGTTACCTAAAATATCAAGCATTGTGTTCAATCGTTAAAGAAAAATTATGCCGATTATAATTCTATAAAACAAATTAAAACAGTGATACTTATCGCATTTCAGCAATCGTTTTTTTTTTATTTTATATCCATGGCAGAATAAACCGTCTTAAAATTGTTGGAACAATTGGGAAACTATGCCCGCAAAATAATCACAAAAAAAACAAACAAAACATTGTTATGGCTGAGTCGCGGACTAGGTATCTTTCTTTAAGACGTTTAGCTGCTCGAAAGATTGTGCAAGCATTCTTCAATGGCGTGTCATCCCAGGATAAAACAACCGAGATCAATCTCTTACACAACCACTCTTGCACGGTGAGAGGATGTGAAACTTCTACACTTCATTCTTGCTCAGAAACTTTTTTAGAAAAATCAAGGATGCTCACACACTTGTTTTTCTTTCTAGCCAAAAACATTTTTCCTTAAAACTCAAAAGAAATAAAAATGAAAACTCTCTCTATAGAAAAAAAGGTTTCAACGACTCTCTAAATTCTTTTCATCAAAATCTGATTTATAATAGTCAAAGAATTAAATAAGATTAAATGAAATGCATTAATAAGTTGGTAAGCATCATTAACCAATTCAACAAAACACGTTTTTTGACATTAAAAACGAAATTAATTTATTCTTTAAAGGAAGAATAAATGTCACAATAAAAACATTTAAATGAGACACTAATTTATTGGTATTAATAATGTTTTTAAAACATATATTCCCAACACTAGCTGACGTGGATGGCCAATCTAGCTGCTAGATTAGAAGACCATTGAAGTTAGCCTAAGGGTTATCAAATTCCGGAGATGCTTGGAGGGTTAGTACCAACCTTCGTATGATTGAAGAAGGGTGGTTGGATGTTGGGATTGGTAACCCCGCTGTAACAGCCTTGCAAAAGAATAAAACATGTTGGAAGTCTTGTACTACCTCAAAATGCCGACAACAACAACCGGGCAAAGTTGAAAACTTAGATTCCCGAATAGTAGTGTCCATACACAACACGTTAAAATTCGAGCACAGCACGGCACAACACGTGACCGGCCCAGCACGGGCACAACACGTTTATTTAATGTGTTGTGTTGTGCCAGATAAATAGGCACATCAACACGACGCAGCACGTCAGGCGAAGAAATCACGCCATATCATGCTTAAAATACTACACAATACATCACATTTGATGCATATTTCACAAAAGAATCATTTTTTTAGCCAATTTCTGATATTTTATTTTCATTATGCTAATTTATTTCTGTAATAATGCATGTACTAACTAAAATATCTCAAAAATATTTATTTTGGAAAACATAAAATAAGTGTCCTAGCACAGTACATCACGGAACAACACATTTATTTTTCTGACACAGCACAGCACAACACGACACGCCATTTAGCACAACACATCACATCTTAATCTATGGCACATCCCAGCACAGCACGCAGCACGCTAAGCACGTGACTTCGTGGGCTGGGATGTGCCGGGCAGGCGCGTTTTACACCTCTACATAGGGGTACTGGTGAGGAAATGATACGTTCCAAAAATTGCTTTCTATATAATGGTGTGTTCTTGAATTTAGTCAAACGAATTAGAGAAATATAAGAAATCACGGAAATGATTGATAGTAATAAATTCAATGTTTCGGGATATGAGTCGGATTCGATTCATTCTAATGATTCCCATAGCTAAAGGCTAAAGCTCTCCGTGCTCAGTTACAGTGGCACAAAGCATTACATTTTATTTTTCTTTGGATCCTGTTTGTACCATGAGTAAAAATGCCACATAATAGGCTAAATTGCTACTTGAACCACCATTTGGCCCTCATCCAAGCCTTCCATCCAGCCAATCGACACAGTTAACAGCTAGTCCAACATTTCTTAAAGTCAACGACCGGTCAATGGTCAAAGTCAACATCTGGCCAACGGTCAAAGTCAACTGTCGGGCTGTTGCCAATCGCGCTTCTAGCCAATTTCCAGCCAAGTTTTTGGCGATGTCCCCCGACAATGCTCCCTAGCCATGTCCCTCGGCCAAGTCCACCTACCATGTTGCTCACCTTGTCCGCAAGCGAAATCCTCCATCGTATCAAGCAGCTCGTTATGCCTCACAACCAAATCCGCTGAAGTCCTGCCATTCAAAGCTCGACAGTCGCAGTCAACAACAGAAAGTCAACCCGCCAGTCCATATCAAGATCGTTGGTCAGATCCAACGGCCCATGCCAGTTACAGGGACACAAAAAATCACAGTTTATTTTTCTTTGGATCCATAAAGAATTTTGTTAATTTTGAACTAGGCCATTAGCCATTCCCAAAGCATCTCTTTGTTTTCATACTGTCTCATATGGACTTGGGCAATATAGTCTATTAATCCCTGATGTTATTTTTGTTGGAGAAAATGAGTTTTTAATGAAAGAATTTTGTTCTTGATGTGGTTTGATCTAATGACCTAAGGGTCTAAAGATACTTACTCATTTTTTGTGAGCGAATAAAATGATCCTTTAGTCCCACATTATGGAAAACTAAAGAAGAGTTTCACTATATAATCATTGTCTTATGGATATATTAGCCAACGAGGGTGGAAGGGGTGGGCCGAAATATACATGTTTCGATCGTATATTTCAACCCATGCACTGCGTGTATACCATACCGAAATATACATGTTTCGACCCATGCACTGCGTGTATACCATACACTAAGTCACGTGTCTAATCGAATTTGTTTTTGTTTATTTATGGGAGAATTCCGTTTTCCATTTTGGAATTATTTTACAAGAAATAAAACGTGTTTTATAAGGAAACTGAAACCTAGCTTGATTTTACATGTTTCGATCATATATTTCGACCCATGCACTACGCGTATACCATACCAAAATATACATGTTTCGACCCATGCACTGTGCGTATACCATACACTAAGTCTCGAGTCTAATCGAATTTGTTTTTGTTTATTTATGGGAGAATTCCTATTTCCGTTTTGCAATTGTTTTACAAGAAATAAAACGTGTTTTATAAAGAAACTAAAACCTAGCTTGATTTTACATGTTTCGACCGTATATTTCGACCCATGCACTGCGCGTATACCATACCGAAATATACATGTTTTGACCCAGGCACTGCGCGTATACCTTACACTAAGTCCCATGTCTAATCGAATTCGTTTTTGTTTATTTATGGGAGAATTCCTTTTTCCGATTTGGAATTGTTTTACAAGAAATAAACATGTTTTATAAGGAAACTAAAACCTAGATTGATTTTACATGTTTCGACCGTATATTTTGACCCATGCACTGCGCGTATACCATACAATAAGTCCCGTGTCTAATCGATTTTTTTTTTTTGTTTATTTATGGGAGAATTCCTCTTTCCGTTTTGAGATTGTTTACAAGAAATAAAACGTGTTTTATAAGGAAACTAAAAACCTAGCTTGATTTTACATGTTTTCGACCAGATATTTTGACCCATGCAAAGTGCGCGTATACCATGCCAAAATATATATGATTCGACCCATGCATTTAGCGTACACCATACACTAAGTCCCATGTCTAATCGAATTTGTTTTTATTTATTTATGAGAGAATTATTTTTTCCGTTTTGGAATTGTTTTACAAGAAATAAAGCGTGTTTTATACGAAACTAAAACCTAGCTTAATGTTACATGTTTTGACCGTATATTTTAACCCATGCACTGCGCATATACCAAACCGAAATATACATGTTTCGACCCATGCACTGCACGTATACCATGCGCTAAGTCCCGTGTCTAATTGAATTTATTTTTGTTTATTTATGGGAGAATTCCTATTTCCGTTTTGGAATTGTTTTACAAGAAATAAAACGTGTTTTATAAGGAAACTAAAACCTAGCTTGATTTTTCATGTTTCGACCGTATATTTCGACCCATGCATTGCACGTATACCAAACCGAAATATACATGTGTTTATGGGTAAAAATCGTTTCTGCCGATTTCGGTAAATTCGGTAGGTGAGTGAGAAACTGGTTCAAACCCTAAACAAATGTGCTGCACGTGAGCACTTTATAGATTCGAGAGATCAATCTGTACAAGTCCGGCCTAAACCAAGAAATGGCCGTTCCAGGCATGCTTCGGTCACAAAGTGAAGGAGAAGGGTTGATTTGGGAGGTGTTTATGGGTAAAAATCGTTTCTGCCGATTTCGGTAAATTCGGTAGGTGAGTGAGAAACTGGTTCAAACCCTAAACAAATGTGCTGCACGGAGCACTTTATAGATTCGAGAGATCAATTGGTCCTACCTAAACCAAGAAATGGCTGCCCAGGACTTGCTTCGGTCGCAAAGTGGAGGAGAAGGGGTTGATTTGGGGAGGGAAGCAAAGAAAGGTGTTGAGGAGAGTAGTATCTCGACTTGTATCAGAAAGTGAAAGCTTAGGAAGCTTGCAAGAGATGAAAGCATTTTGGGAGAGCTTGCAAAGTTGCCTTTCCCGAGAGTGTAAGTGTAGTATATTTCTCCCGACCGAGACTTGTTGTCCGGTGGAAATAGGTAAGACCTATTTATACAAGTCGAGATTGAAACGTACTGCCTTATGAAGGAAGAGAGTAAAGGGTGAAATAATGGGAGGAGGTGGTAACCGCATGGTTTAATGGGCGAAAAACGTTTTTCACCATTATTTCTTCTTTTATTTGACCGCTTTATTCCTTTTCACGCTTTTTAATGTGAGCGTAGTGTACCGCATGTTTGTGACCGCCAAACCAAAACCCTAAAGAAGCATCCCCAGTTTGTGTCGATGTCTCGAGTGTTGGTTGCATCTTGAGTGCAAGTGGCGCCGCTAGTGGCGCGTGTGGCATGTGCCAATGGCATGTGCGGAATGCCTTGGTGGTAGATTGCACGGTTTGCAAGTTAGGTTACCAGGCGTGTGTGTTTGGCATGTGCCAATGGCATGTGCGGAATGCCTTGGTGGTAGGTTGCACGGTTTGCAAGTTAGGTTACCAGCGTGTGTGTTTGGCATGTGCCAATGGCATGTGCGGAATGCCTTGGTGGTAGGTTGCACGGTTTGCAAGTCAGGCTACCAGCGTGTGTGTTTGGCATGTACCGATGGCATGTGCGGCCATGTTGACCTAGTTGCAAGTCTTGCAAGCCTAGGGCGCTATGTTTGGCATGGGCCAAAGGCATAGCGGCTTAGAAATATGGCTTGCGGCACGTGTTGGCATGTGCCAATGGAACGTGCGGCCATGTTGACCTAGTTGCAAGTCTTGCAAACCTAGGGCGTTATGTTTGGCGTGGGCCAAAGGCATAGCGGCTTAGAAATATGGCTTGCCGCACGTGTTGGCATGTGCCAATGGCACGTGCGGCCATGTTGACCTAGTTGCAAGTCTTGCAAACCTAGGGCGCTATGTTTGGCGTGGGCCAAAGGCATAGCGGCTTAGAAATATGGCTTGCGGCACGTGTTGGCATGTGCCAATGGCACGTGCGTCCATGTTGACCTAGTTGCAAGTCTTGGAAACCTAGGGCGCTATGTTTGGCGTGGGCCAAAGGCATAGCGGCTCGGAAATATGGCTTGCGGCACGTGTTGGCATGTGCCAATGGCACGTGCGGCCATGTTGACCTAGATGCAAGTCTTGCAAACCTAGGGCGCTATGTTGGGCGTGGGCCAAAGGCATAGCGGCTCGGAAATATGGCTTGCGGCACGTGTTGGTATGTGCCAATGGCACGTGCGGCCATGTTGACCTAGTTGCAAGTCTTGCAAACCTAGGGCGCTATGTTGGGCGTGGGCCAAAGGCATCGCGGCTTAGAAATATGGCTTGCGGCACGTGTTGGCATGTGCCAACGGCACGTGCGGCCATGTTGACCTAGTTGCAAGTCTTGCAAACCTAGGGCGCAATGTTTGGCGTGGGCCAAAGGCATAGCGGCTTAGAAATATGGCTTGCGGCACATGTTGGCATGTGCCAATGGAACGTGCGGCCATGTTGACCAAGTTGCAAGTCTTGCAAACCTAGGGCGCTATGTTGGGCGTGGGCCAAAGGCATAGCAGCTTAGAAATATGGCTTGCGGCATGTGTTGGCATGTGCCAATGGTACGTTCGGCCATGTTGACCTAGTTGCAAGTCTTGCAAACCTAGGGCGCTATGTTGGGCGTCGGCCAAAGGCATAGCGGCTTAGAAATATGGCTCGCGGCACGTGTTGGCATGTGCCAATGGCACGTGCGGCCATGTTGACCTAGTTGCAAGTCTTGCAAACCTAGGGCGCTATGTCGGGCGTAGGCCAAAGGCATAGCGGCTTAGAAATATGGCTTGCGGCACGTGCAGACATGTTGACCTAGTTGCAAGTCTTGCAAGCCTAGGGCGCTATAATTGGCGTGGGCCAAAGGCATAGCGGCTTAGAAATATGGCTTGCGACACGTGTTGGCATGTGCCAATGGCACGTGCAGCCATGTTGACCTAGTTGCAAGTCTTGCAAGCCTAGGGCGCTATGTTGGGCATGGGCCAAAGGCATAGCGGCTTAGAAATATGGCTTGCGGCACGTGTTGGCATGTGCCAATGGTACGTGCGGCCATGTTGACCTAGTTGCAAGTCTTGCAAACCTAGGGCGCTATGTTGGGCGTGGGCCAAAGGCATAGCGGCTTAGAAATATGGCTTGCGGCACGTGTTGGCATGTGCCAATGGCACGTGCGGCCATGTTGACCTAGTTGCAAGTCTTGCAAACCTAGGGCGCTATGTCGGGCGTGGGCCAAAGGCATAGCGGCTTAGAAATATGGCTTACGGCACGTGTTGGCATGTGCCAATGGCACGTGCAGCCATGTTGACCTAGTTGCAAGTCTTGCAATCCTAGGGCGCTATAATTGGCGTGGGCCAAAGGCATAGCGGCTTAGAAATATGGCTTGCGACACGTGTTGGCATGTGCCAATGGCACGTGCAGCCATGTTGACCTAGTTGCAAGTCTTGCAAGCCTAGGGCGCTATGTTGGGCGTGGGCCAAAGGCATAGCGGCTTAGAAATATGGCTTGCGGCACGTGTTGGCATGTGCCAATGGTACGTGTGGCCATGTTGAACTAGTTGCAAGTCTTGCAAACCTAGGGCGCTATGTCGGGCGTGGGCCAAAGGCATAGCGGCTTAGAAATATGGCTTGCGGCACGTGTTGGCATGTGCCAATGGCACGTGCAGCCATGTTGACCTAGTTGCAAGTCTTGCAAGCCTAGGGCGCTATAATTGGCGTGGGCCAAAGGCATACCGCTTAGAAATATGGCTTGCGACACGTGTTGGCATGTGCCAATGGCACGTGCAGCCATGCTTTAACCTAGTTGCAAGTCTTGCAAGCCTAGGGCGCTATGTTTGGCGTGGGCCAAAGGCATAGCGGCTTAGAAATATGGCTTGCGGCACGTGTTGGCATGTGCCAATGGCACGTCGGCCATGTTGACCTAGTTGCAAGTCTTGCAAACCTAGGGCGCTATGTCGGCGTGGGCCAAAGGCATAGCGGCTTAGAAATATGGCTTGCGGCACGTGTTGGCATGTGCCAATGGCACGTGCAGCCATGTTGACCTAGTTGCAAGTCTTGTGGCCTAGGGGCGCTATAATTGGCGTGGGCCAAAGGCATAGCGGCTTAGAAATATGGCTTGCGGCACGTGTTGGCATGTGCCAATGGCACGTGCAGCCATGTTGACCTAGTTGCAAGTCTTGCAAGCCTAGGGTGCTATAATTGGCGTGGGCCAAAGGCATAGCGGCTTGGAGATTTTGCATTGTTGCCATGGTGCGCAGGGTGCGGCTTGGTTTGGCATTGCTGCCATGGTGCGCAGTATGCGGCTTGGTTTGGCATTGTTCTAGCGGTCGCAGATGCGCTTGGTTTGACATTGCGCCATGGTGCGCAGATGCGGCTTGGTTTGGCATTGTTGCCATGGTGCGCAGGTGCGACTTGATTTGGCATTGTTGCCATGGTGCGCAGGGTGCGCTTGGTTTGGCATTGTTGCCATGGTGCGCAGGGCGGCTTGATTTGGCATTGTTGCCATGGTGCGCAGATGCGGCTTGGTTTGGCATTGCCGCCATGGTGCGCGATGATGCGGCTTGGTTTGGCATTGTTGCCATGGTGCGCAGGTGCGGCTTGATTTGGCATTGTTGCCATGGTGCGCAGGGGTGCGGCTTGGTTTGGCATTGTTGCCATGGTGCGCAAAGATATGCGGCTTGGTTTGGCATTGTTGCCATGGTGCGCAGGTGCGGCTTGATTTTGGAATTAGGGTTACGTGTTGAAAACCCTAATCCGGTATTTTGAAAAAAACCCCTATTAATTATTTACACTGAGTTAAATACTCTTAGTTAATGTGTTACGGGTAACACTAGGTCATGGGGTTTTACGATTTTACCCCTTGTCTAAAAACCACCATCAACATTAAGTCCCCGCTAGCTTCTGGGAATGGGCTTTGTTGCGAGGTAAGCATAAGATGGTGACAAACTATTAACAAAGAAATGTAAGGAAAATATAAGGAGGCTTGTCTCGACCTTTATAAATAGGATTTGGAATCCTTGCCTCTGGTAGTTTTGCACAAATCGGGAGGCGGCACACCAGGTGGGCCGGTGCAGCTTGGGCGACGTTGGGAAGTTGGCATGAGTTGGGAAACTGAGTGTGCTAGCTTGTGGGACCGGTGCGAAGTGTAGAAGTCGTGTGTGCTTGCAGGCGTGACTTGGGCGGCATTGGGAGGTCGGCGCAATTGGTGGGGCCGGTCCAACTTGGAAACCATGCTTGCAGGCGTGACTTGGGAGGCATTGAGAAGTCGCAATTGGTGGGGCCGGTCCAACTTGGAAACCATGCTTGCAGGCGTGACTTGGGCGGCATTGAGAAGTCGCAATTGGTGGGGCCGGTCCAACTTGGAAACCATGCTTGCAGGCGTGACTTGGGCGGCATTGAGAAGTCGCAATTGGTGGGGCCGGTCCAACTTGGAAACCATGCTTGCAGGCGTGACTTGGGCGGCATTGGGAAGTCGCAATTGGTGGGGCCGGTCTAACTTGGAAACCATGCTTGCAGGCGTGACTTGGGCGGCATTGGGAAGTCGCACCCTTTGTGGGCCCGTTTCTTACACGCGTGATTTTGGTAAAAGGGAAATCCTTCCCTATTTCAAAGTCTTTCACGCCTATATATATATATATATATATATATATATATATATATATATATAAAGCCCCTTTTTCCCCATTCTGCGCTTTATTCTTTCCTCTTTTCATACTAGCGGCAAAGAGAGACCAACTTCCAGGTATGTCTTCGAGTACTTTTCTCTATCCCCTTTTTTTTTTTTTTTTCTTTTCACGTAGGTGTAAACCTTAAGAGTAAGCGCTTCCATAATCCTTGCATATAATTCCTTGGCGTGCCTCTTGTAGATAATATAGTATGTATGCAACCAAGGGAATACAGCATATATTGTTTGAACCCGTAGGAAATATTGCATATATGAATTTTCGGTCCTGAAAGAAATATTTCAACATTGAAGAAAATATCATGCGTGTGTATTTTGAACTCCGTAGAGGATGCTCCGTATCTAATTCCGAACCCGAAGAACGATACAGAGGCGTATTTGAGCCGTATTTAAAACCGCATGTGTATTTCAACCCGTAGAGAACCCCGTATGAATCCCCAAGAAGAATCCGTGTATATGCTTCATATGACTTCGAACCCGCAGAAATATTGTATATATGATTTTGCTTCTTGAAAGAAGTACAACGCGCGCAGTTTTGAACCAATAGAAAAAATGCTCCATATATATTTTTGAACCCGAAGAAGGATACCGTAGACACACTTGTACCCGTATAGAATGCCGCGTATATAGTCTCGAACCCGAAGAAAATACTGCGTATATAGTCTTGAACTTGAATAAAATACGTCCTCCTACCCCTTTCTCTCTTTTTTTTTTTATTGTTGGGTACGATTATGTGTTAGGGAGATAACTTCACCTTTCTCCGTTTGTTTTGTGCAGATATCTTATTACCAAATTGTTATGAAGGAATTCGATAAGATGTTACCTGAACCAAATTTCACTTCGTCGAAGGATGCTCATAATTCCAAGCCGAACATAGATGATGAATTCTTCACTAGAGCCCTCGCCCTGCTTGGAAGAATCACCTGGTCTCGTGCCAATTTTGCTAACCGGTGGTGAGGATGACAGAAGACACGTTCGGTTCTCCTGCAGAGAGCACCATTCGGTTCTGTCTTCATAAAGGGGTATATTACTCTTCCAACATTGACTTCGTGGATGTGTCAAAGTCCATTGCGTTCTTTTGACATGGGTTGAGTTCATGGTGAGCAAGGAGCATATAAATACCAACTTGACTCGAGCGCAGTCATTGATGCCACCAAGACCTCAGAAATCTCCGTTAAGAAGGACATCCCGTGCTTGGTTGCTTTCATCTCCGGATGGTGTTCTGGACACCCATACAATCATATGTAGATGGGGTGAGATAACTTTCTCCTTGGAGAGTGTGGCTCTCTTATTTGAATCTTCCAAAGAATCGGGAATCTTAGAATCCAATTATCCAAAGCGAGGTGAAGATGCGGGATGACTGGCCGCTAAGTTGGGGATTTCGCTCGGAAGACTCCATTGCGAAGTCGAAGGACTCTGCCTGAAAGATGATGAAAGGTTCCCTTACGGTTGGTGGATATCTCAATGGTTTCCGGACGAGTTGGAGCCCGAATGAAAAGTAGTGATCTTCATGTCGCAGCATTTTTGGCTCTCTCGGTTGTCTAGAGACATTTTTGATGACGGTTACCTGCAAGAAGGGAATAAGACCAGAGTTGTTGGCGATCACCGTGAAGTTGGCAAAGGGTTAAGTTCTTCCCATTGGCAAGCTGTTCCTTGGTTCCCCGTATGTGCATCCGGATCACCTAGTTGCGAACATGCGAGTTTCGAATGGTTTCATGAAAGTGGATTCATATGTGCACGTTGCTTTCCCGCAAGTCCGGCTATGGGAGCACTTTGAGAAGTATGCTCCAAACCGTTGCCTTCGCTTCCCGTGAGTTGGGGTGGTTCCGAATTCTTCGATGGGTGAACAGGCGTCCAAGGGTTGGCGTGAGCTTGGCTAGTTTTCTTGATAAGTTGCATGAAATAAATTTTCGTCCATGGGGTCCGGTCCATAAGTCGCTGACTCAAATTGACACTTTTGCTTCGCTCCCGCTCATGTCTTTGTCTTCTCGATGACGATTTGAGCGTTGGTGAAAACTCGTTCATCCAAAGCCGCTTGCCCGGTTATATGCCGCTCTTTCTTCGTGGGGTCTTTCCAGATAGTCACTTACAATATTGACCGTGCCGCTTTCGTCACATGGGTTTCGATCAAGGGGTGCCTCTTGTTTACCGGGCCAAGATCCCTAAGGATTCATTGCGTGTCGCCCTTGACGCTTGTGTCCTTAAGCCGGTATCCGTCTTTCCTTCTTTCAAATGGGAAGAGTAACTTCGACGACCTTCGGCTATAATGAGTTTTGGTGAGAAGAGTTTACTATGATCCGAGATTTTGTGAATAACGTGGTGGAGAACGTTCGTTGCAAACCTTCCCGGCAGCAGTTCAAGGAGTATCCAATGTTGAGAGATCCCAAGCGAAAGTTGCCTAGCAATTCGGAAAGCCCCCGAGTGCCAAGGAACGGAGAACGAAGAACCGTCTTTGGCCGGGGTTCCGGACGGTTTCACAAGATCCTTCCACGGCTCTTGTGTCTTTCGAGTTCTTCCAAAACTGTATGTGTCGCCTCTTCATTGGTTTGTCTCAAAACACGTGAATTTAATGAGAATATGTGTCTTATTTCCTTCTGTGGCTTGATGAGTGTTAATGCTTTCGCTTGCTCTTGCACGTTGCCAGAGACGACAATTTCTTCAAAGAACTCCAGCAGATTGAGCCTTCTCATAGCGATGATGAGTCGAGAGATAAGAGGGTTCAACAAGTGAGAGTGATTCCTCCCAAAGAAGTGGTATTGGTTCTGTTTTTGAAGTGGTTCTAAACAGTTTCGCACTTCTTTTCTTTCTTCTTTTGTTTCCTCTTTTGGGAAATATCCACTCAAATTCGCAGGTAGAATCCAGTTCGAGGATGATTCCGGGTAGAGCCGCACGAAAACTTGCCTTTGGTGACCGCTACCGGTGACTTGGAGATGGGCGTTAGCCAATTTAGGACACACGGTTGTGGTTCAAACAAAGGATGATTCTCTCGATGGTTGCTGCCGTAGACATGGAAGAAGACCCCCGCGAGTAGTGAGGCCAGTGCAAAGCGCCATTTTTGATCCCCCGTACTTGGTTCCTTATCCAGGTCATGTGCTGGTTGGCGGCTTCAAAGATGCTTGGCTAAGCACGAGGCGTTGTACACCGGGAATCTGGGAGAAGCACGGACATATGGCTATAAACAAGAAAGTTACTAGTCGATTTGCGCTGTTAAGCGTGTGGAAGAGGCTTTATCTTCCATTGAGGATATGCGTGAGGTAACTGGTCACACCGTTTCTGAAGACGTTATTGCCGACTAGAAGCACCATCGCGACGTGTGCGTAGAAAAGGAGTTAAATACTTCGTGGTTTGTCGAAGGCCTTGCCGAGATCCAAAAGTTGAAAGATGCAAGAATCGAAAGCCTTTCCGCCGAGGAGATTGCACGACAGGAGATGGAACTCGAAAAGCTTTCCAAGATGTTGACTATGAAGAGAGCGACTCTTGAAGACGCAAAGTTGACTTTTTCCAAGAAGAGCAGACTTTTGTTGGACGATTTTCCTTGAACGTTTCTCTGTTAAACTTTCATTTATGTTCTTTTTTTTCTTTTGAAAGACATATTGGATGTCTGGTTCAAAACTTGACCTTTGATAGACAGCTGGTAGCTTTTTAGGGTATTGGATTATTTCTGGGATGAATGGTTTTGGTAATATGACTCTGATTATGTTTTGGGAAAACAATATTGCTTTTATGAAAGTGTGTACTAGCAATAGGCACAAGACTCAAAGAGCATGACTGGTTTTACTAAAAACCTAAAAATAGATTGTATATCTTGCCCAGTCTGAATTTACTCACTTCATAGGTTTTGCGAACACGCCCTCTCCATGTAAAAGGCGGTTTTGATGGCGGTTTTGCTGGTAGCATCGCCAAAGAAGTCCCCAATCGCTGGTAGCATCTTCGGCGATTAAGTAATATCATCTTCATCAAGTCCCCGGTTTTCTTGTGTAGTTTTTACAACTAGTAAGCGGGTCGTCTCGGTAGTTGAGCTCGGATTGAGTCGCCTTCTCCTACCATCTCGACATCCGGGTCGAAGAACGAGATCGACAACTGATATTGTAGCCGATAGATCAATCCTCCTGCTGTGGTCGCCAATTGTTTATGGGTAAAAATCGTTTCCGCCGATTTCGGTAAATTCGGTAGGTGAGTGAGAAACTGGTTCAAACCCTAAACAAATGTGCTGCACGTAAGCACTTTATAGATTCGAGAGATCAATCTGTACAAGTCCGGCCTAAACCAAGAAATGGCCGTTCCAGACTTGCTTCGGTCACAAAGTGGAAGAGAAGGGTTGATTTGGGGAGGTGTTTATGGGTAAAAATCGTTTCTGCCGATTTCGGTAAATTCGGTAGGTGAGTGAGAAACTGGTTCAAACCCTAAACAAATGTGCTGCACGTGAGCACTTTGTAGATTCGAGAGATCAATCTGACAAGTCCTACTTAAACCAAGAAATGGCCATTCCAGGACTTGCTTCGGTCACAAAGTGGAGGAGAAGGGTTGATTTGGGGAGGGAAGCAAAGAAAGGTGTTGAGGAGAGTAGATCTCGACTTGTATCGTAAAGTGAAAGCTTAGGAAGCTTGCAAGAGATGAAAGCTTTTGGGAGAGCTTGCAAAGTTGCCTTTCTCGAGAGTGTAAGTGTAGTATATTTCTCCGACCGAGACTTGTTGTCCGGTGGAAATAGGTAAGACCTATTTATACAAGTCGAGATTGAAACGTACCTCGGCCTCATGAAGGAAGAGAGTAAAGGGTGAAATAATGGGAGGAGGTGGTAACCGCATGGTTTAATGGGCGAAAAAGTTTTTCACCATTATTTCCTCTTTTATTTGACCGCTTTATTCCTTTTCACGCTTTCTTAATGTGAGCGTAGTGTACGCCGCATGCAAAGGACTGCCAAACCAAAACCCTAAAGAAGCATCCCCAGTTTGTGTCGATGTCTCGAGTGTTGGTTGCATCTTGAGTGCAAGTGGCGCTGCTAGTGGCGCGTGTGGCATGTGCCAATGGCATGTGCGGAATACCTTGGTGGTAGGTTGCACGGTTTGCAAGTTAGGTTACCAGCGTGTGTGTTTGGCATGTGCCAATAGCATGTGCGGAATGCCTTGGTGGTAGGTTGCACGGTTTGCAAGTTAGGTTACCAGCGTGTGTGTTTGGCATGTGCCAATGGCATGTGCGGAATGCCTTGGTGGTAGGTTGCACGGTTTGCAAGTTAGGTTACCAGCGTGTGTGTTTGGCATGTGCCAATGGCATGTGCGGAATGCCTTGGTGGTAGGTTGCACGGTTTGCAAGTTAGGTTACCAGCGTGTGTGTTTGGCATGTGCCGATGGCATGTACGGCCATGTTGACCTAGTTGCAAGTCTGCAAGCCTAGGGCGCTATGTTTGGAATGGGCCAAAGGCATAGCGGCTTAGAAATATGGCTTGCGGCACGTGTTGGCATGTGCCAATGGCACGTGCGGCCATGTTGACCTAGTTGCAAGTCTTGCAACCTAGGGCGCTATGTTTATGTGGGCCAAAGGCATAGCGGCTTAGAAATATGGCTTGTGGCACGTGTTGGCATGTGCCAATGGCACGTGCGGCCATGTTGACCTAGTTGCAAGTCTTGCAAACCTAGGGCGCTATGTTTGGCGTGGGCCAAAGGCATAGCGGCTTAGAAATATGGCTTGCGGCACGTGTTGGCATGTGCCAATGGCACGTGCGTCCATGTTGACCTAGTTGCAAGTCTTGCAAACCTAGGGCGCTATGTTTGGCGTGGGCCAAAGGCATCGCGGCTTAGAAATATGGCTTGCGGCACGTGTTGGCATGTGCCAACGGCACGTGCGGCCATGTTGACCTAGTTGCAAGTCTTGCAAACCTAGGGCGCTATGTTGGGCGTGGGCCAAAGGCATAGCGGCTTAGAAATATGGCTTGCGGCACGTGTTGGCATGTGCCAATGGCACGTGCGGCCATGTTGACCTAGTTGCAAGTCTTGCAAACCTAGGGCGCTATGTTGGGCGTGGGCCAAAGGCATAGAGGCTTAAAAATATGGCTTGCGGCACGTGTTGGCATGTGCCAATGGCACGTGCAGCCATGTTGACCTAGTTGCAAGTCTTGCAAGCCTAGGGCGTTATAATTGGCGAGGGCCAAAGGGATAGCGGCTTAGAAATATGGCTTGCGACACGTGTTGGCATGTGCCAATGGCACGTGCAGCCATGTTGACTGTGTTGCAAGTCTTGCAAGCCTAGGGCGCTATGTTGGGCGTGGGCCAAAGGCATAGCGGCTTAGAAATATGGCTTGCGGCACGTGTTGGCATGTGCCAATGGTACGTGCGGCCATGTTGACCTAGTTGCAAGTCTTGCAAACCTAGGGCGCTATGTTGGGCATGGGCCAAAGGCATAGCGGCTTAGAAATATGGCTTGCGGCACGTGTTGGCATGTGCCAATGACACGTGCGGCCATGTTGACCTAGTTGCAAGTCTTGCAAACCTAGGGCGCTATGTCATGGCGTGGGCCAAAGGAATAGCGGCTTAGAAATATGGCTTCATGCGGCACGTGCAGCCATGTTGACCTAGTTGCAAGTCTTGCAAGCCTAGGGGCGCTATAATTGGCGTGGGCCAAAGGCATAGCGGCTTAGAAATATGGCTTGCGACACGTGTTGGCATGTGCCAATGGCACGTGCAGCCATGTTGACCTAGTTGCAAGTCTTGCAATCCTAGGGCGCAATAATTGGCGTGGGCCAAAGGCATAGCGGCTTGAGATTTGGCATTGTTGCCATGGTGCGCAGTGGTGAGGCTTGGTTTGGCATTGTTGCCATGGTGCGCAGATATGCGGCTTGGTTTGGCATTCTTTTGCCCGTGCGCAGAGATGCGGCTTTGGTTTGACATTGCTTATACCATGGTGCGCAGTATGCGGCTTGGTTTGGCATTGTTTCCATGGTGCGCAAGGTGCGGCTTGGTTTGGCATTGTTGCCATGGTGCGCTGATAGGTGTAGAATACACCGTATTTACTATCTAGTAGTTTATACTTTCTTTGCCTATTTTTCTTGTAAATTATGTATTTTACGCTTGTTTTGAGTTTTATAGCTACTTTGGAGTCACATGGAGGAAAAGAGGAAGAAATCACCCAATTTGAGCCAAAAGGGCAAAAAGGTCATTTTACTGGCGATTGATATATGGAGCCCATTGAGGTTAAGGGGCAACCCAATTTAGAGGAGTACTAAATCCAGGCCCGGCCTAGGTTAAGGGGTTGATATCAGTACCCCTTATCATCTACCACCGGTGTCATTATCCACCCTTATCTCAAATCATTACATAGCCCTAATCGAGAGAACAACTCTCTCATTCATTCCGCACTTTGAAACCGAAAAGCGTTGGGCTGCTCTTTGTGCCATTAAATCCGAGACCGTAAATCGAGAGAGTGGAAGAGCTCAGATGATTCATAGCTCGGACAGAGGGAGATGATGGGATGTATCAATTTGAGCTAAGAAGGAGATTGAGATTCGATTGTAATGGGTGTTGCTATCGATGGTTCGATGAACCGAGAAGTTAATCGAAAGCAATCATGGTCATTGTTGAGTCCGAGTGATTGAAGGAGAGATTAAATCAAGAAATCGGACTGGGTTTGAGCAAGATTGATAGAAGATGGGTTTGAGGCTATTGTTGTTCTTGAGATGAAATTTGAGATCGATTGGAAGGAGGAATCGAGTTTTTAAGTTTTGATGATTTGGGAGTTTCCTGTGAATTGAGGAGAGATTGATGCCGTTGGTTTTCACTAAGGATTCGATCTGAGTATGTGAATCGCTGTTGTGTTGAAACAAGAAATCAGAGAATGGGTTCTGGTGGTGCTCTAAGATGGGTAAGGTGGTATTTGAAGACACAGAGAGGACTGAAATTGAAACTGGTGATGGGGTGAATAATAGCATAGAGAAGACTGTGTTACAGGGTATGTGGTGGTCTGATGGCAGCTGCCAGTGAAGCTGGTTGTGGAGTTATGTCGGTAATGGCGTGTAGTGGTGTTAATTGCGGGTTGGCTTGAGCCATGATGACTCAAAGCGATTCTTGGTGATTATTTTTCAAGGCTACGATGGTGTTTGAGTTGTGAGATAAATGTTGAAGATTATGAGCTACTTAAAAACTCAAAAGTGCAAATTGAAGCTCATTGTGTTAAACTAGATGAATGTTAGGACTGTCAGGGAATGCTTGGTGCTTGGTTGAGCTGCAAGAACTAACATGGGTCTGGTGATGGTTTTGGAAGCGATTGAGCCGGGTGACTTGGGAATGGGAGCCGAGTAGTGCAAATGAGGTGCGGATGGTGGTTGTTATGGTGTGCAAGTTCGATCTTGAGAAGGGTTTGCGGCCAAGTATTGTCGGAGCCCGAGACAATTGTGGTGGCCGAGCGGGTATTCAAGAAGCAAACCGAAGTTGGTAGTTGAAAGTTGTAGAGTTCTCGTGGCTTAACATTGAGGTTGCAGGACTGCTAAGCTTGGAGCATCAAAGTGCCATGGCTGGTTTAGAGAAGAAATGGGTCTTTATTGGAGTTGCGGCTCAACCAATGGAATGGATTACAGATGGTCAAAAGTGTAAAATAAAGGGTTGGTCCGGGCTCGAGATTGATGTCTTTGTTGCCAGAATTGCAGGAAAAGCAATGAGCAAAGATGGAGAGGTCGTGGCCGAGAGATGATGCAACTTTACAAATGCAGGAGCAATAACTGAAGTTGTAGATGGTGCTTTGGAGCTGAAGTGCAAGATGTATGGCCATTATGGCTGGTGAAGCACAATCATTGTGCAACAACACAGCTCTGGCCAGAGCCATGGCAACTTAGCCGAGTCAGCCCAGTTAGTGACTCGAATCTCGACTCCGGTTCCGACTCGTGACCCGAGACTTTGACCCCGATTGACTAACGGTTGATCTGTTAGTTTGACCTAATGGTAACAGAATCTTGGACGGAATATTCTCCCGACGGCAGAAATTTTCAGGGCCATGGCGACAATCCTACTTCGAATTCCACCACAATCCCGGTTTTTCCCTACGAGCCAAAAATTCCAGAATTTTCTATGGACTTCTATCATGGGTGTGAAGACTTGGGCTAGGAATTGATGGAGAATTGGACTCAAACTTGGAAAGAGAAGGTGGAAGAGTTGAGAAAAGCTTGGAATTGGAAATTGAATTGCAAAAGGAAAAGGATTCTAATCCTTGGAAGAATTGGAGAATATTGAAGCTTATAAATAGAGAAGTTTTCTACAACTTCTATATATCTTTCTCTACACATCTTTTACACACCTTTCTACACACACAATTCTTTTCTTTTCTTATTCTTTGTGTGAACTCTTTTAACATGAGTAGTTAATTTTATTGATTGAGGATGAATTCCTAGTTTTTAAACATATGATTTAAGTTTTTGTTTTCAAATTCTATCTTGAAGTTTTTCACATAATTATCGCTTGTTTTTACTAATAGGAGTGATCTTAAAGACATTCATGATTGATTGATAGATTGTTTGGGTGGCCAACTAAATTGATTTGTTAATTCGATCTAAAGCTAGTGAAAGTTAGGGGATAAGTAATCGTTCTTTGACTCTTTACATAAGTAGCAAACACGAGACCTTGCGGAGGGATTCCGTGGAGCAATTGTGTGTCAAACAACGTTAGCAAGTAGACCTTGAGCTAAGAGTCTAACTACTAATATCAACCTAAGAAATTCACAAAACCTAATGCATGAGCCAAGTTACATCTAGGTTGAGCTAATTCTAGGTGGCTTGGTGATTAGAATCTGGTAGTCGAGAACTTCCGTGTCCGGTGATACAAGGGATTTAGGGGTTTAGCACCGAGCTAGTCTGCTTTACCTACGGTTGGTGATAATTTGTGACTAATAACAAGTAGAAGAGAACATAACTTGATTCATTGTTTCGTAACGAAGAAGGATTCCTTGATCTTGTCTCTTTTATTGTTTTCAACTTTACCTTTTACTTGTTTTGTTTATTTTCTTTTTTGCTTTTTACACCCCCTTCCGTGACAACTTTTACAACTAGAATCTCGTGCTCCTCGTGGGATCGACCTTGACTGCCCTATATTACTTGTTAATTAGGTAGTAAAGTATTAATTAATTTGATTGCACCTACGACATGCATCATGCGCAGGGTGCGGCTTGATTTGGCATTGTTGCCATGGTGCGCAGTATGCGTCTTGGTTTGGCATTGCTGCCATGGTGCGCAGTATGCGGCTTGGTTTGGCATTGTTGCCATGGTGCGCAGGGTGCGGCTTGATTTGGCATTGTTGCCATGGTGCGCAGGGTGCGGCTTGGTTTGGCATTGTTGCCATGGTGCGCAATATGCGGCTTGGTTTGGCATTGCTGCCATGGTGCGCAGGGTGCGGCTTGGTTTTGGAATTAGGGTTCGTGTTGAAAACCCTAACTGCAGTATTTTGAAAAAATACCCTATTAATTATTTACACCTGAGTTAAATGCTCTTAGTTAATGTGTTGCGGGTAACACTAGGTCATGGGGTTTTACGATTTTACCCCTTGTCTAAAAACCACCATCAACAACATGTTTCGACCCATGTACTGCGTGTATACCATACACTAAGTATCGTGTCTAATCGAATTTGTTTTTGTTTATTTATGGGAGAATTCCTTTTTCCATTTTGGAATTGTTTTACAAGAAATAAAACGTGTTTTATAAGGAAACTAAAACCTAACTTGATTTTACATGTTTCGACCGTATATTTCGACCCATGCACTACGCGTATACCATACCTAAATATACATGTTTCGACCCATGCACTGCGCGTATACCATACACTAAGTCCCGAGTCTAATCGAATTTGTTTTTGTTTATTTATGGGAGAATTCCTTTTTCCGTTTTGCAATTGTTTTACAAGAAATAAAACGTGTTTTATAAAGAAACAAAAACTTAGCTTGATTTTACATGTTTCGGCCATATATTTCGATCCATGCACTGCGCGTATACCATACCGAAATATACATGTTTTGACCCATGCACTGCGCGTATACCTTACACTAAGTCCCGTGTCTAATCGAAATTGTTTTTGTCTATTTATGGGAGAATTCCTTTTCCGATTTGGAATTGTTTTACAAGAAATAAAACATATTTTATAAGGAAACTAAAACCTAGCTTGATTTTACATGTTTCGACCGTATATTTTGACACATGCCATTGGCACATGCCACACGCGCCACTAGCAGCGCCACTTGCACTCAAGATGCAACCAACACTCGAGACATCAACACAAACTGGGGGATGCTTCTTTAGGGTTTTGGTTTGGCGGTCACAGCATGCAGCGTACACTACGCTCACATTAAGAAAGAGTGAAAAGGAATAAAGCGGTCAAATAAAAGAGGAAATAATGGTGAAAAACGTTTTCACCCATTAAACCATGCGGTTACCACCTCCTCCCATTATTTCACCCTTTACTCTCTTCCTTCATGAGGCCAGGGTACGTTTCAATATCGACTTGTATAAATAGGTCTTACCTATTTCCACCAGAGACAGGGCTCGGTCAGGAGAAATATAGTACACTTACACTCTCAGAAAGGCAACTTTGCAAGCTCTCTCAAAAGCTTCCATCTCTTGCAAGCTTCCTAAGCTTTCACTTTCTGATACAAGTCGAGATACTACTCTCCTCAACACCTTTCTTTGCTTCCCTCCCCAAATCAACCCTTCTCCTCCACTTTGTGACCGAAGCAAGTCAGATGGAACGGCCATTTCTTGGTTTAGGCCGGACTTGCAGATCGATCTCTCGAACCTATAAAGTGCTCACGTGCAAAGACATTTGTTTAGGGTTTGAATCGGTTCTCACTCACTCACCGAAATTACCGAAATCAGCAGAAACGATTTTCACCCATAAACAATTGGCGACCACAATGGGAGGATT
The DNA here is from genome assembly GCA_023531295.1 of Papaver armeniacum. NCBI lineage: Eukaryota > Viridiplantae > Streptophyta > Magnoliopsida > Ranunculales > Papaveraceae > Papaver > Papaver armeniacum. Next base: position 2,285,889 of record JAJJWW010004015.1, on the reverse strand, counting down.
GATCTATCTACTATAATGTCGATCTGTCGATCTCGTTTTTCGACACGGATGTCAAGATGGTAGGGGAAGGCAACTCGATCCGACCGATCAACTACCCGGGCGACTCGCCACCGGTTGCAAAAAAAAAAAAAAAAAAAAACACGAGGAAACCGGGACTCGTTGAAGATGCCACCCGAGCGGGGACTTGCGACTCGGTCCGACTCGACCGCCGACAACCCGGTTATCGCACACCGTAAAACCGGGGACTCGCCAAGACGCTACCACCAATTGGGGACTAATCATGACGATGCTACAAAGAACTGCACTTGCTACAAAGAAAGCCGCCTTTTACTTGGAAAGAGGCGTGTTTGCAAAGAAACGTTCAAGGAAAATCGTCCAACAGAAGTCTGCTCTTCTTGGAGAAAGTCATCTTTGCGTCTTCAAGAGCCGCTCTCTTCGTAGTCAACATCTTGGAAAGCTTTTCGAGTTCCATCTCCTCAGGGCGATCTTCTCGGCGGAAAGGCTTTCGATTGTCATGCGTCTTTCAACTTTTGGATCTCAAAGAAGGCCTTCGACAAACCACGAAGTGTTGAACTCCTTTTCCACGCACACGCCGCGATGGTGCTCCCAAATGGCAATAACGTCTTCATAAATGGTGTGACCACCACCTCACGCATATCCTCGATGGAAGACAAAGCCTCTTCCACACGCTTTAACCAGCGCGAATCGACTAGTGACTTTCTTGGTTGTAGCCATATGTCCGTGCTTCTCCTGCATTCTCTCGCGTATAACGCCTCATGCTTAGCCTAAGACGCTAAAACCGCCAACCAAAGACATGACCTGGATAAGGAACCAAGTACGGGGATCAAAATGGCGCCTGCAAGTGGCCTCACGACTCATGCAAAGATTTTCTTCCATGTCTACGGCAACAACCATCGAGAATCATCCACCGTCCTCGAACCACGTTTGTGCCCGGCAATTGGCTAACTCTCATCTCCAAGTCACCTATGGTGGTCACCAAAGGCAAGTTTTCGTGTGACTCCATCCCGTAATCATCCTCCGAACTCCGATTCCCCCGCAAACTTGAGTTAGACATTTTTCAAAAGAAGAAACAAGAAGAAGAAAGAAAGAAACGCGAAACTCACCAACCGCTTCCAAGAAGAACCAACTCTTGCGGAGGAATCACTCTCGCTTGTTGAACTTTCTTCTTCTCCGACTCATCACCGCTATGAGTAGGCTCGGTGTCGCCGAATTCCTTGAAGAAACCGCCGTCTCCTCGGGCAACGTGCAAGGGCAACAAAGCGTTAACACTACCGAAGCCTCAAGGAAACAATACACATATTCTCGCAAATTTACGTGTGTTTTGAGACAAACCCATGAAGAGGCGACACATACCTGGTTATTAGAAGAACCGAAAGACACAAGAGCCGTGGGAGGATCCGGTGAAACCGTCTGAACCCGCCAAAGACGATTCTTCGTTCTCCGCCTTTGCCCGGGGCTTTCCGAATTGCTAGGCAACTTTCGCTTGGGATCCTCAAATTGGATACTCCTTCGTAATCTGCCGAGAAGGTTTGCAACGAACGCTTTCACCGCGTTATTCACAAAATCGCTGATCATAGTAAACTCGCCGCACCAAAACTCATTATAGCCGAAGGTCATCGGGTTACTCTTCCCATCTCAAAAAGGAAAGACGGATACCCGCTTTTAAGGACACCAAGCGCCAAGGGCGACACGCAACGAATCCTTAGGGATCACCGCCGGTAAACAAGAGGCACCCCTTGATCGAAACCCATGTGACGAAAGCAAGACGGCCAATATTGTAAGCAGCTATCTGGAAAGACCTCCACGAAGAAAGACGGCATATAACCGGCAAGAAGCTTTGAATGAACAAAGTTTTCACCAACGCTCAAATCGTCATCAAGACAAAGACATGAGCGAAGGCAAAAGTGCCAATTTAAGTCACCAATTATGGACTGCCCCATGGACGAAAATTGATTTCATGCAACTTATCAAGAAAACTAACCAAGCTCACGCCAACTCTTGACGCCTGTTCACCCATCGAAGAATTCGGGAGCCACCCCAACTCACGGAAGCGAAGGCAACGGTTTCGGAGCATACTTCTCAAAGTGCGCCCATAGCCGACTTGCAGAAAAGCAACGTGCACATATGAATCCACTTTCATGAAACCATTCGAAACTCGCATGTTCGCAACTGCAGGTGATCCAGATGCACATACAGGGAACCAAGGAACAAATGCTTGCCAATGGGAAGAACTTCACCCTTTGCCAATTTCACAACAATCGCCAACAACTCTGGTCTTATTCCCTTCTTGCCGTAACTGTCATCAAAAATGTCTCTAGACAACCGTGAGAGCCAAAATGCCGCGACATGAAGATCATCACGCTTCCTGCTCGTGGCTCCAACTCATCCGGAACCATTGAGATATCCACCAACCATAAGGGCACCTTTCATCCTCTTTCCTCCAGAGTCCTTCGACTTCGCAATGGAGTCTTTCCGAGCGAAATCCCCCAACTTAGCGGCCAGTCATCCCGCATCTTCGCCTCACTTTCGAGATAATTGGATTCCGAGATTCCCGCCACTCAAGATTCAAGAAGAGAGCCACACTCTCCAAGGAGAAAGTTATCTCACCCCATCTACATATGATTGTATGGGTGTCCGAACACCATCCGGAGATGAAAGCAACTAAGCCTGGGATGTCCTTCCTAATCAAGATTTATCAAGTCTTGACAGCATCAATGACCTCGCGCTTGAGTCAAGATGGTATTTATGCGCTCCTCGCTCACCATGAACTCAACCCATCTGTCAAAAGAACGCAATGGACTTTGACACATCCTAAAGTCAATGTTGGAAGAGGAATATACCCCTTTATGAAGACAAAACCGAATGGTGCTCTCTGGGCGAACCGAACGTGTCTTCCTGTCATCCTCACCACCGGTTAGCAAAATTGGCACGAGACCTGGGTGATTCTTCCGAGCAGGGGCGAGGGCTCTAGTGAAGAATTCATCATCTGTGTTCGGTTTGGAATTATGAGCATCCTTCGACGAAGTGAAATGTGGTTCAGGTAACATCTTATCGAATTCCTTCATAACAATTTGGTAATAAGATATCTGCACAAAACAAATGGAGAAAGACGAAGTTATCTCCCTGACACATAATCGTACCCAACAAATTCGGTTTCAAGACTATATACACAATATTTTATTCGGGTTCAAGACTATATACACGGTATTTTATTCGGGTTCAAGACTATATACGCAGTATTTTTTCAGGTTCGAAACTATATACGCGACATTATATACGGATACAAGTGTGTCTACAGTATCCTTCTTCGGGTTCAAAAATATATATGGAGCATTTTTCTATTGGTCCAAAACTACGCGCGTGATACTTCTTACAAAAAGCAAAATCATATATACAATATTTCCTGCGGGTTCGAAGTCATATGAAGCATATACACAGTATTCTTCTTCGGGATTCATACAGGGTTCTCTACGGGTTCGAAATACACACGCAGTATTTTCCTCAGAGGCACGCCAAGGAATCATATGCAAAGATTGTGGAAGCGCCTACTTTTAAGGTTTAGACCTATGAAAAAAAAAAAATAGAGAAAGAAGAGTACTCGAAGACATACCCCGGAGGCCGGCCTCTTTGCCGCTAGTATGAAAAGAAGAAACAATAAAGCGCAGAATGGGGAAAAAGGGGCTTTACATATATATATATATATATATATATATATATAGGCGTGAAAGACTTTGAAATATGGAAGGATTTCCCTTTTACCAAAATCACGCCTGCAAGCATGGTTTCCAAGATTGGACCGGCCCCACCAATTGCGACTTCCCAATGCCGCCCAAGTCACGCCTGCAAGCATGGTTTCCAAGATTGGACCGGCCCCACCAATTGCGACTTCTCAATGCCGCCCAAGTCACGCCTGCAAGCATGGTTTCCAAGTTGGACCGGCCCCACCAATTGCGACTTCCCAATGCCACCCAAGTCACGCCTGCAAGCATGGTTTCCAAGATTGGACCGGCCCCACCAATTGCGACTTCTCAATGCCGCCCAAGTCACGCCCGCAAAGCATGGTTTCAAGTTGACCGCCCCACCACCGCGACTTCCCAATGCCACCCAAGTCACGCCCGCAAGCATGGTTTCCAAGATTGGACCGCCCCACCAATTGCGACTTCTCAATGCCGCCTAAGTCACGCCCGCAAGCATGGTTTCCAAGTTGGACCTACCCCACCAATTGCGCCGGTCCCACCAAACCTAGCCCACCGGCTTCCCAACTCACGCCAACTTCCCGGCGCCGCCTAAGCCGCACGGCCTACCAATTGTGCCATCCTCCCCGACTTGTGCAAAACGACCACTGAGGCAAGGATTCCAAATCCTATTTATAAAAGGTCGACGAGCCTCCTTTCAATTTTCTTTACTATTGTTTGTTAATAGTTTGTCACCATCTTATGCTTACTCGCAACAAAGCCCCTGCTCCGAGCTAAGCAGGGACTTAATGTTGATGATGGTTTTTATACAAGGGGTAAAATCGTAAAACCCCATGACCTAGTGTTACCCGCAACACATTAAATAAGAGCATTTAACTCAGTGTAAATAATTAATAGGGTACTTTTTCAAAATACCGACATTAGGTTTTCAAATACGTAACCCTAATTCCAAAACTAAGCCGCATATCGCGCACCATGGCAATAATGCCAAACCAAGCCGCATATCACAGCACCATGGCAACCATGCCAAACCAAGCCGCACTGCGCACCATGGCAACCATGCCAAAACAAGCCGCATCTCACGCACCATGGCAACCATGCCAAACCAAGCCGCACTCACGCACCATGGCAACCATGCCAAAACAAGCCGCATATCACGCACCATGGCAACCATGCCAAAACAAGCCGCAGATATCGCATGTACCATGGCAACTATGCCAAACCAAGCCGCACTTCGCGCACCATGGCAACCATGCCAAACCAAGCCGCATATCGCGCACCATGGCAACCGTGCCAAACCAAGCCGCACTATGCGCACCATGGCGACCATGCCAAAACAAGCCGCATATCATGCACCATGGCAACCATGCCAAAACAAGCCGCATACATCAGCACCATGACAACCATGCCAAACCAAGCCGCACTCTCGCGCACCATGGCAACCATGCCAAACCAAGCCGCATCCCGCACACCATGGCAACAACGCCAAATTCCAAGCCGCTATGCCTTTGGCCCACGCCAAACATAGCGCCCTAGGCTTGTAAGACTTGCAACTAGGTCAACATGGCTGCACGTGCCATTGGCACATGCCAACACGTGCCGCAAGCCATATTTCTAAGACGCTATGCCTTTGGCCCACGCCCAACATAGCGCCCTAGGTTTGCAAGACTTGCAACTAGGTCAACACGGCCACGCATGCCATCGGCACATGCCAACATGCTCGCTAGCTAGTTTCCTATCAAGGTCACGGCCCTAACGGCCATGCATGCCATTGGCACATACCAACATGCTCGCTAGCTAGTTTCCCTAGCAAAATCACGGCCCTAACGGCCGGGCATGCCATTGGCACATGCCAACATGCTCGCTAGCTAGTTTCCCTAGCAAAATCACGGCCCTAACGGCCACGCATGCCATTGGCACATGCCAACATGCTCGCTAGCTAGTTTCTATCAAGGTCACGGCCCTAATGGCCACGCATGCCATTGGCACATGCCAAACACACACGCTGGGTAGCCCAACTTGCAAACCGTGCAAACTACCACCAAGGCATTCCGCACATGCCATTGGCACATGCCACACGCGCCACTAGCGCGCCACTTGCACTCAAGATGCAACCAACACTCGAGACATCAACACAAACCGGGGATGCTTCTTTAGGGTTTTGGTTTGGCGGTCACAAAGATGCAGCGTACACTACGCTCACATTAAGAAAGAGTGAAAAGGAATAAAGCGGTCAAATAAAAGAGGAAATAATGGTGAAAAACGTTTTCACCCATTAAACCATGCGGTTACCACCTCCTCCCATTATTTCACCCTTTACTCTCTTCCTTCATGAGGCCAGTGGTACGTTTCAATATCGACTTGTATAAATAGGTCTTACCTATTTCCACCGAGACAGGGCTCGGTCGAGAAAATATAGTACACTTACACTCTCGTAAAAGGCAACTTTGCAAGCTCTCTCAAAAGCTTCCATCTCTTGCAAGCTTCCTAAGCTTTCACTTTCGATACAAGTCGAGATACTACTCTCCTCAACACCTTTCTTTGCTTCCCTCCCCAAATCAACCCTTCTCCTCCACTTTGTGACCAAGCAAGTCCGGAACGGCCATTTCTTGGTTTAGGCCGGGACTTGTACGAATCGATCTCTCGAACCTATAAAGTGCTCACGTGCAGCACATTTGTTTAGGGTTTGAATCGTTTCTCACTCACTCACCGAAATTACCGAAATCAGCAGAAACGAATTTTCACCCATAAACAATCAAGCATTTACACCATACACTAAGTCTCATGTCTAAACGAATTTGTTTTTGTTTATTTAAGGGAGAATTCCTTTTTCCGTTTTGGAATTGTTTTACAAGAAATAAAACGTGTTTTATACGGAAACTAAAACCTAGCTTAATTTTACATGTTTTGACCGTATATTTTGACCCATGCACTGCGCGTATACCAAACCGAAATATACATGTTTCGACCCATGCACTGCGCGTATACCATACACTAAGTCCCGTGTCTAATTGAATTTGTTTTTTTATTTATTTCAGGGAGAATTCCATTTTCCGATTTGGAATTGTTTTACAAGAAATATAACGTTTTTATAAGGAAACTTAAACCTAGCTTAATTTTACATGTTTCGACCGTATATTTCGACCCATGCACTGCGCGTATACCATACCTAAATATACATGTTTCGACCCATGCACTGCGCGTATACCATACACTAAGTCCCGAGTCTAATCGAATTTTTTTGTTTATTTATGGGAGAACTCCTTTTTCCGTTTTGCAATTGTTTTACAGGAAATAAAACGTGTTTTGTAAGGAAACTAAAACCTAGCTTGATTTTACATGTTTCGACCGTATATTTCGACCCATGCACTGCGCGTATACCATACCTAAATATACATGTTTTGACCCAGGCACTGCGCGTATACCTTACACTAAGTCCCGTGTCTAATCAAATTCGTTTTTGTTTATTTATGGGAGAATTCCTTTTTCCGATTTGGAATTGTTTTACAAGAAATAAAACATGTTTTATAAGGAAACTAAAACCTAGCTTGATTTTACATGTTTCGACCGTATATTTTGACCCATGCACTGCGCGTATACCATACAATAAGTCCCGTGTCTAATCGATTTTTTTTTTTGTTTATTTATGGGAGAATTCCTCTTTCCGTTTTGAGATTGTTTACAATAAATAAAACGTGTTTTATAAGGAAACTAAAAACCTAGCTTGATTTTACATGTTTCGACCGTATATTTCGACCCATGCATTGCGCGTATACCATGCCGAAATATATATGACTCGACCCATGCACTGAGCGTACACCATACACTAAGTTTCATGTCTAATCGAATTTGTTTTTGTTTATTTATGAGAGAATTCTTTTTTCCGTTTTGGATTTGTTTTACAAGAAATAAAGCGTGTTTTATACGGAAACTAAAACCTAGCTTGATTTTACATGTTTTGACCGTATATTTTGACCCATGCACTGCGCGTATACCAAACCGAAATATATATGTTTCGACCCATGCACTGCGCTTATCCCATACCCTAAGTCCCGTGTATAATTGAATTTGTTTTTTTGTTTATTTATGGGAGAATTCCTAGTTCCGTTTTGTAATTGTTTTACAAGAAATAAAACGTGTTTTATAAGGAAACTAAAACCTAGCTTGATTTTTCATGTTTCGACCGTATATTTCAACATATGCACTATGCGTATACCAAACCGAAATATACATGTTTCGACCCATGCACTGCAGGTATACCATACACTAAGTCCCGTGTTTAATCGAATTTGTTTTTGTTTATTTATGGGAGAATTCCTCTTTCCGTTTTGGAATTGTTTTACAAGAAATAAAACGTGTTTTATAAGAAAAATAAAACCTAGCTTGATTTTACATGTTTCGTCCGTATATTTCGACCCATGCATTGTGCGTGTACCATACACTAAGTCTCGTGTTTAATCGAATTTTTTTTTGTTTATTTATGGGAGAATTCCTTTTCCGTTTTTGGAGTTGTTTTACAAGAAATAAAACATGTTTTATAAGGAAAGTAAAACCTAGCTTGATTTTGAAGCAACTTTGTCTTATAAATACAAAAATCGAATTTCTCATTAGAGAGTGTTAGATACAGCCACGTTTTAATCTTAGTTTCTCCATCTTCTAACTTTGTTTTTCCGCAACAGTGGCTGCATATCTTCCTTTTTAATCCTTGCTACTGAGTTCGAAGTTGGGTAGATTGTATTATGCTTGTACAGTCTATATCGGGCAGTTCTATCCTGGACACATCTCCGCTGATGGGGTATAGCATCTCTCGTTCTTGGGGAGTACCCGCAAACTAATGTGTTAAGGATAATTTGTTGAGCAGGTGGCTCTGCCCTCGTGTGTCAAATTGTGGTTTTCAATTAGTTAATTTTTTTTCAGTACAATCATATTCATCTAATGTTTATAGTTTCATTGTTACGGTTCCAACAATTTTTTGTTACTATTTAATGAACAATCTACGTTTATGACAAGGAAAAAAAAAAGAAGAAAAAACACCTTACACACTTCGTAACGGAATTTTGATGTAGGGAAGAGGGTAAGCAAAAAATCTGAACCGTAATACACACATAAAAACATTGCAGTAAGAATTCAAATCACCAGTATCCCTAGATATACTAGGGAACCACAAACATGAAGCCCCTATAGACTCCAACATTACATATTTTACAAATCTGAACCCCCCCACTCAAATATCGCACATGCATATTTTACATATTTTAACAGACCAATTCCAATACACACATTATTTTATTTTATTTTTGAATAGAAAAGCAAGTGACCATATTCAAACACTAACAGTCATTTTTTTCTCCATGGTTGCCTTGTTTGATGCTCCATTTATTCCTCAAGTAGCATCCGTTTCTTTGGATGATCCGACTGTCATAACCAAGGATACCCTTGTTTCCTTATTGTTCACTACAGCTCGATGGAGAACGCTCTTATACTTTCCTTTGCTTAGTGTCTACAAAACAAAACAAACATAATAAGAAACATGGTGCGTACTTTTCTTGCCACAACTTAGTGAAAGAATCTTGGCCAGGTTATACATACCTCCATATGATCACCGGTGTTAACCATGATAGAGTTGGGGATTGGATTCACAGCAACCCATTTCTCCTTATTCTTGATATGTAATCCATCGACATCATTCTGTATGAGTAGGGTTAGAAGGCCGTGATCTGCATGTGGGGGCAAACCAATGGCAAGTTCTGGCTGTGGGCAAGCAGGGTATAGATTCGCAGAAAATATTTGAGCGCCGGAATTCAGTTCTAGTGACTTTTCAATATCAACTTCATCTAAATCTAGCCCCTCCATTATTGCTTTGAGCAAACTCTTTCATTATTTCCCTGGATCTTTTGGTATACTCACATAAAATCTCACTGCATGAGATGAAAAAATCAAATATATTTTTGAATCAGAACCTATAACAGTAATTTAAACTCTAAGTAAATAAATTGTATCATTTCTAGGATCTGCAAGAAGCTTGGTAGAGTCTCAGAAATCTATCCCCCTAATGCCATTCCGGAGCCAGGAGATCCTCTTTTTGTCAAAGTAGAACTAAACATAGAAAGACAGTTATCAAATTCTGTTAGAACAAAGGTGGGATCCAACCCGGAATCAACTATTTATTTTGTCTACATGAACTTACCCCATCGCATCTGTCTCAGTTGTAACAGACTGGGCCATGTTGAAGCTAATTGTGCTATATTAGGAAACAGAATGCTCGAAGGGATTTATGATAACTCACCTTTTTTAGATTTAGATGATGAATCTCAGAGTTGGGAAGATGAGTTTAAGGTCCTTATTGATGAGCAAATTGATTTGGCTTACTTTTCTGATGCATCCATGAGTTCTCCTTTTTTTGTGTCTCCTAATTCTTTTCTAGGCAATAATGTAATGATGGATGCCGATGATTTCTTTGATAGCATTTATGGGCCTGACTCAGTATCATCCGACACTGATGTGGAGGAAGTTGTTTTAGATGGCCTTATTGATATTCATGTTGGGCCGGACTCGGATTCTCCTGACTACCCATCTAATCTGGGTAAAAGACCCTTTTCGGAGGTTTCAACCGATACCCAAACTTTTTCACCCTTACCTGATTACAAAGAAATTTCTGATTGGGATTTCAAGATTAGGGATGATGGTCATTTAGGGGATATAGTGGGGAAATCTGTTTATGACGTAGGGGAATCATCATTGGCTTTACCGGCTTTTATTGATCTTTCTTCTCCTAACCTATCTGATGAGGAATTTTTTACTCCCGAAAATGAAATCTCTCAAATTGTGAAGCCAGCTTTTATAATCACCTTTTCTTCTTCATCTAGTGATTTTTCTGTATCTCAATCTTCTAATTCTCCTTTTGGATTCATGTGGTCACTCGTCCTCTCCGGATGTTCCTCCGCCTTCTCCTCCTGCTCCTAAACTGGAGGTTCTATTGAGTCAAAATGTTTTTAACCAAGACGGACTTTTTTGAAGAGTCGAAAAATTCATTTAGATCCAAAACCAATTGAAGAGAAAATAGTTTCCATGGTGAAGGTCACAAGAAGGAAACCAGGGGCTCAGTACTTTCCTTTAATCCCTTCTCTTTATAATTCCAAAGACTCAATTTGATTCCTTTAAATTTTCTAAAGTTTCGCTAAATATCTTGTGAATCTGTATCATTTTATATCTCCCTCAATTTGCTTTTACTTCATAACCTAATCTTATCTTAACATAAATTTGCTGATAATTTATATTTAGTTAAAGGAGCTTCCTTTTATTATTGTTCTGTGAAAATTTTGGGTGTTTAGTTTTCTTTTCTTTTCTGTTTTGCTTAATCTCTCTTTTCCAAGGGACTCAGGTACTTATCTCATTTTCCTTCTATGTGATTAATTTTTAAATAATCATAAGTTTCTCTGACATTGTTATTTAATTCATATGGTCTGTGATTTTATACTCTGTCTCTTTGTTCTCAATTCACATGATTAGATAACTCATTTTTTCTTAGCTGCTCCTTTTGTCTCCCTTCTCTGTTTCACTTTGTTTATGTATAACTTGCTCTTTGGATTAGCTTACCCTGTATAAATGTTACTGTCCTTCCTCTTCAAGCTTAGTAAAATGAAATTAGTTGCTTGGAATACACAGGGGTGTGGGAATAAAAAGACCAAACAACATTTGAATCAAATAATAAACTCTGAAAAACCTGATATTTTGTTTCTTTCCAAAACAAAATCCCAAAGACCTTTACTCAGAAAACTCTTATCTGAGTTCCCAAACTGTTTTTTTGTGGATCCAATTGGCAAAGCTGGTGGCTTGGCTTTGGCTTGGGTGGATGGGTTTCATTTTGAAATTGTCCACTCGAAGTCAAATATGCTTAATGTCTTAATTAAAACAAACTTTCATGATAATATGGGCTTTTAACAGCTTTCTACGGAAGCCCATACAAGCCAAATAAAATCGACTCTTGGAAATTCCTAGAAGACATAGCTTTGAAACTAGCACACTCTAGTGATTGCGACGACCACGAAGAAACAACAAATCCCAACTACAGATATATAAGAGCCAGAACTGCTAATGGCATTCCATCCAGCATAAGCATCTGGATAATCTGGAATACGACGTGGCATACCTGAAAGACCTAAGAAATGCATTGGAAAGAAGGTCGAATTAACCCCGAAAGAAGTGATCCAAAAATGGATTTGGCCTAAAGTTTCAGGATAGGTTCGCCCAGAGATTTTTCCAACCCAATAGTAGAATCCAGCAAATAAAGCAAAAACGGCTCCCATAGACAGTACATAATGGAAATGTGCAACGACATAATAAGTATCATGTAGAGCGATGTCTAGCCCCGAATTTGCCAAGACAATTCCAGTGAGTCCTCCTACGGTGAACAAGAAGATGAACCCTACTGCAAATAACATGGGGGTTTTGTATTGTATCGAACCTCCCACATAGTTGCGATCCAACTAAAGATTTTTATTCCAGTAGGGACAGCAATGATCATGGTAGCTGCCGTGAAGTAGGCACGCGTATCAACGTCTAAGCCCACAGTAAACATATGATGAGCCCAAACAAGAAATCCAAGAACACCTATACTGATCATGGCATAAACCATGCCTAGATACCCGAAGACCGGTTTCCCCGAAAAAGTAGAAACGATATGGCTGATGATTCCGAAACCAGGCAGAATGAGAATATAGACCTCTGGATGCCCGAAGAACCAAAAGAGATGCTGGTATAAGATAGGGTCTCCTCCTCCAGCAGGATCAGAAAAGGTTGTATTAAAGTTTCTATCGGTTAATAACATCGTAATTGCACCTGCCAGTACCGGGAGAGATAATAAAAGGAGGAAGGCTGTCACTAGAACGGACCACACAAAGAGGGGTAATCTATGCATAGTCATTCCAGGTCCACGCATGTTGAAGATAGTGGTTATAAAATTGATAGAACCTAAAATCGATGAAATACCAGATAGATGAAGACTAGAAATTGCTGAATCAACTGCTCCTCCAGAATGACTGGTAATACCACTTAAGGGAGGATAGACCGTCCACCCAGTACCACTACCTACTTCGACTAAGGATGAGCTTAATAGGAGCAAGAGACTTGGTGGAAACAACCAGAAAGAGATATTGTTTAGTCGTGGAAATGCCATGTCAGGTGCACCTATCAGAATGGGAACAAACCAATTCCCAAATCCACCTATCATCGCCGGCATAACCATAAAAAAGATCATTAAAAAAGCGTGAGCCGTAATTAAAACATTATAGAGTTGATGATTTCCACCCAGAATTTGATCACCGGGTCGTGCTAATTCCATACGAATCAGTACTGAGAAGCATGTACCCATCACTCCAGCAATGGCGCCGAAGATGAAATAGAGAGTACCTATATCTTTATGGTTAGTGGAGAAGAGCCATCGATTAATATTTGTCATAAAATAGAGATTGAATGATTCCCCCTAGACAGACATCTTCAGAGTTGTTTGAAATGCTCGTTGGAATTGATCCGCTACCGACATCTGTAGGTGTTTCGAAGAAGAAAACTTTCTTTTTCTCGCATGCCTGCAACTGACATCTGTAGGAGAAGAAAACTCTCTTTTTCTCGCATGCCTGCAGAAGAAGAAAACTCTCTTTTTCTCGCATGCCTGCAACTGACTGCGCATTGTTTTTCTGTTGGTTGTTGACCAACGAAAGGTTGGGAGTTTACTGACTTGGAAAGAGACAGATCAATGTGCTTGGCCGATATATGAAATTAGATACTTGATGTAGATATATAGCATCATTCAAGTAGATACAGATCAAGATCGTAGAAACATAAGCTTGTGAAATAGCTACTCCTAATTCCAGACCTGTCAATGCGAGAACTATGAATAATGGGCCTAGATCACCTATGAAGAACAAGAGATCGTTCATACATAGCATTGTCCAAGCAAAGCCACTTAAGATCTTAACAAGGCTATGACCGGCCATCATATTAGCAAATAATCGGATTCCCAAGCTTAATGCTCGAAAACAATAAGAGATTAGCTCAAGGAGTACTAAGAAGGGGGCTAATGCGAGAGGGACTCCTGCAGGTAGCAAGAAGCTTAAGAAATGAAGCCCGTTCCTCTGAAATCCCACGATTGTGATCCCGATGAAGATCGAAAACGAGAGACCCAAAGTGACGAGGAAATGACTTGTCACTGTGAAGCTATAAGGTATCATACCCTGTAGATTACGAAATAACGAAAAAGTAAAAGTGACCAAGATGCAAGGGAAAAACTTTTGTTTCACATTGCCAGACAGACCTCCAATCTGCTCGTTTACCAGGTTCAGTACGAAGTCATAGATTTGCTCGACCAAGGATTGCCAGGCATTTGGCACTAAGTTGCCTCCTCCGTTTTTGGTTACAAAATTAACTAGAAGTAGGACCAAACTGAGAGTGAGCAACATAGACAAAGATGGATTTGTGAATGAGAAGTACAAGTTCCCTATCTTCATAGGAATGAGCGGAATAATGGCAAATTGCTCAAGTGGGCTGTGTACCATTCAGACTTTGCATTTTCTCTTCCGCTTCTTGCTCTTTTAAGAAAGACTTATAAGAAATGACCGGTTGGATTTGTCCAACCAAGAAAGACATGGGAAAGATTCTTTCTTTTCTTTCTCTTCCAAAGCAAGTCATTAGCGACCTTACCTACTATTGGATTTGAACCAATGACTCTTGCCGTATGAAAGCAATACTCTAACCGCTGAGTCAAGTAGGTCCTTACTATAACAAGTAAGCGAGTCAACAACCTTGTGAGCCAAGTCAAAGAAAAGAGACCTATGAGAGCCACGGAGCGCTAATAAAGAGAAAGCGTTCTCACTAGACGAAATGAAGCAGCCAATTTAAGTAAACTGCTGTCAGAGCACCTATTCCGCTTTGCATAAGTTTCTTTATTATTATACTTACATATGATAAAAGAAAGACTTCAATTCAATGATCGAGATTGAGACTGAAATGCATATTCCTTCTCGATTGACATCGAGAAAACTGAATGCGTCAATCTCACGCACCAAGCGGATATGCAGGATCTTTGAATCTCCTTTGAGAATAAAGCTGATTTCGAAGAACTCCGAAACGAAAGAACTTGACTATGCGCTGTCCCCCTTGACCAACCGAGGATGTGTAAGCGGTGTAACAACTCCGCACCAATTATGGGTGTCCAGCTATCTCTTAGATGCTTTTTTTACTTGTGCCCCTCGAGAAATCCTTAGAACTTCTCTACTGTGAATCAACTTTTTTTTTACCCAATGCTATCTAAAGCCTGGCACAGCTGCTACTCGTCTCACTGTCGGAGCAAGTGAGGAACCGAACGATAGAAAAGGAAAGAATTCTATCCATAGGATGCGTACTTGAATATCTCAACCTGGGGCTAAGCTTCGGCAATAATGGCAGGTCGGCTCAGCTTCTTTTATTACGGCGTAAGGAAGCAAATCCCTAGCATACAGTATTAGCAAGAAGGAGATCGTTAGAAGAAAGGAATTATGTTCGTAGCGTTCCCAGACAAAGAAGATACCATTTTTTATCCATGAAAGAGCAATATGATAGAAACAAGAAACGGACTCAAAGAAAGAGCACGAGAACGCAAGTGAAAAAGTATTGACGATAGAATGTATAGCCGTTTCTATGGTATTAGACTACAACCATCGCACGTCGCAATAGCAGCATGATACTTATTCATCCTCGGTTTTTGTTACTTCAGCTTTTTTAGATAAACACAGGAGAATGAGCGAGCGACTTTCTTAACCTTCGGAACCTGTGGTGGAACCCAGCGCCCTACGGGCAACGACCAGCAGGCAATGACAGGGATAGACTGGCGTCTCGCCCGAAGTCAGGGATGCCGAAATACCTTTGCCCCAGAGTCAGACACGGGCTGGGCTATGAATGAAGTCGCCTTTAGTGCCGCAGACAGAAGCAAATATCGACAGCCAGGTTGAACGAGAGATTCAGTACAACGGAGGACAAAGCAAATCCAGATTCCAAGAAGCGTGGTGTACAAGCCAACGATATTAGATCACGCTTCAAGCAAAGTAACGAAAGCCCTAGACTGGAGTAAAATCAAATGGCATAAAAAAGAAGTAAGCCTACGATCGATAGCAAGGTCGTCGCCAAAGCTTCCAACTAAATAAGAAATTCCGCACCAATAACCAATAAGTATCGGGTTGAGGCGGACATCGCTCTAAGGTACTGACTTCGACCAAAGGGATTTAATTCTGAGGATGCTACCGACTAAGGACAACCAGTTTCTTCAACTAATGGATAAAACCAGGACTCCTACCTAACTTTATTCAATGCATCCTCTTCGGCTAATCTTGCTTTGCTCTCACATCCGTAGGACATCCAGCTCACTCACTTTCAATCTACTTGCTGATTTACAGGAGATCCTTATCGAACTCGATACTTATTATAGTTGGTTTTGATCAATATCTTATGGGCTCAGCTCCCTTTAGAGTCGCCCCTTTGGAGAGCTTTCCCTCCCCTCTCTTTTGACGGATTAGATCACTGGAAAGATACTTGCTGGAGTGGGATGCGCGCGTATTATTGATAAGAATAGATGACTTTGAAGTAAGGCCCTGAACGGTAACCGGTCAGCGGATCTGCTCCTACAAAAAGAGATCGAACGAAGGTTTTTCCACATTCAAGATTGCAATTCCTACCTCTCCTAGACAGATGAGTCATTTAAAACCTAAGAACACGGCTCAGGCTGGTTTCTAGACATATATTCCGTAAAAGTAAATTGGGAACCCTTGTATATCCTCTGATCCTGGGAGACTACCAAAGTTGCAGCAATCTTCATGCAACTCCAGACAATGCAAGACTCAAAACGGACCGCTTGATAAATTCAACCACGATTAGCCAGGCCTCACACAATCCGACAGCCCTGCAGCTCCCGTGTTATGCAGACCACTACGCTACATCCTTGATTCACGATCCCGTCCTGGGTCCTGGACCAACAAATGATCTTGAAAACGCCATTATCTTTCTAAGACATTCCTCCAGATGAAGAAGGACCGATGGAAGAGAAAAAAAACCACGTTATACGGCTCCGTTCCGATATAGATCGTATGTTATTACCTTTGCGGCTAAAGCAGTAAGGATCAAGGCAGATGAAGGGTGCATTCGTGGTTAATATGATCTTTAAGAAGGATGTATAGCTAAGGCATAAAGAACAGAGAAAGAAGACCCAATAAGCATAAACACTATGTATGTGCACCTAACTGCTTATGACAGCCTTCCTTCCTACAATGCTACCTTCTACCTCTCTTCTCCTTTCCTCTTCCAATCTTAGCTTAGGCAAAGTGGTAGAAGGCCAACAAGATCAGTCTCATAGTCATGTTCATCTGTCCCCAAGGAGCATAAAGGAGGAAGAATAGCAAAGAAGACGAAGAAGAAAAGCCAAGAGACAGATGAAGGGTGCATTACATTCCATAACCCGAGGATGTATAGGTGTGCAACTTGAGTAAAGAGAGTAATGGGTCTAGCTTCCCATCTTTCCGCGGGAAAAGAGCTACTAGTGAGTTGACTGCACCAATTGAATGTCGCTGGAGCCCTCCAGCTCTGGATGAAGTATTGGTTTGTTGTGATGGTGCATCAAATGGTAATCCTGGACTAGCTGGTGCAGGGATGGTAGCGAGAGGAGCTGATTGTGCGGTTCTCGGTGCACAAT
Source organism: Papaver armeniacum (assembly GCA_023531295.1). Lineage (NCBI taxonomy): Eukaryota > Viridiplantae > Streptophyta > Magnoliopsida > Ranunculales > Papaveraceae > Papaver > Papaver armeniacum. The sequence goes on along the minus strand of JAJJWW010004015.1, from coordinate 2,268,462 downwards.
GTATTGGCCTTGGAGTGATGACTAGCTATATGGCAGAGATCCATGCTGTGGTTTATGCCCTAGAATGGGCAGTACAATGGCATTGGAAGAAGATTTTGATACGTTCTGATTCAGCGAGTATTGTTCTTGCTTTCAAAAACAGGTCCATTCCTTGGATTGTTAGACAGAGATGGATTGCAGCTAGTAGACATTATGATTGCATTCGTTATGAACATGCATACCGTAAAGTTAACTTTGCAGCTGAGACTATGGCAAAGAGGGGGAGCCTGTTGGCACTGGGAAGCATAGCTAGTTATTTGGGCAGGCCGGACTTTTTACGCAATGTAGAGATTCCGGACAAGGCCTATTTTTTATTTTTATAGTTTTTTCAAGTTTTTTGGGGGCTGGTCCCGGGAATCATCTTTCTTACTATGATGCGGGTGTGTAACCGCCGGGTCTTTCTCTCTTTGCTTATGATTAGAGTTCGCACTGGTGATTGGCTTCTAGGCACCTAATTAAGTATAGATACCTATGATCATGCTTCCTCTTGAGCCACTTCACCACGGTACTCGTTGGGAAAGCTTCTCAAGCGAGTGATTTCTCTTTTCTTGGACATGTCATTCGGATTAGCTAGACGTTGTTGGTTGACACAGCCACTCCGTCAACGGGTGAAAAGCAAGCAAGGGAATATGAGAAATCATAGACCAGGCTCAGGTTCCGCCTACTAAATTATAGTAACTTGTTTCCCGATGGCTAGTGATGGGGCGCAGAAGTACTTGCAGACGGCTCGCCTGGGTTGCATTTCCCTCGTACCTAATTCTCTAGAAACAGCTGATGGCCAACTTCTTACTCCAAGGGGCGCAGCGCAATTGGGCTAGCCAAAAGTCTCTGTTTGTTGAAGGACTAAACCGAAGTAACCGCGGAGCTAGAAGCGAGGGCCACGGTGAAAGGTGTTGTTACGGAGAAGTGGATTCCTTCTTGAAGAAAGGGCCAGCGTCACGTGCTTAGCAAGCAAAGTGGGATTCAATTTCAAAGTAAAAGAGTATATGAGAGATTACGCTATTGTTATTATCTTATACCCAATCTAGGTGCTTCAAGCCTCTCATCAAGTAGTGAAAGCTGCGAGTCTTGGTCGGTTACCACTTTCCACTATGGGAACTAACTATGAACCTCCTATCTTCTCTCTTTATACATCAACTAGGAGCCCCTACTCTCTAGTTATCGGGGTGGGTTGGAAGATGAAAAAGACATCTCCTATAGGTAGGCGCCACCTTAAGACTGAAAAGTATAAGAGCATGTTGGGTGAGGAACATAAGGGGGCTTAGTAAGCTAGAGTGGGGGAATTTCCCTAGGACTATAAGAAAAGCCTAATACTCTTTCTTTTTATTATACTTCCTTCCTGCTCTCGAGGAAAGAAAAAGAAAGAAATCTACTCTTGGGGAAGAATGACCAGCAGACTCTATGTCATGAATTTATGCTTGAAGCTGAGACGAAGGAACAATGGGAGGAGAGACACAGGAGAAAGCGAAACCGAAAGAGTTAACAAAAAGGGATGACTGCTAAGGCCAGACTATGGGTATCGAGGAATGCTTTCAAATAAAAGCCGTGTCCCGGAGGAAATCCTATATCAGATTATTACCGGTTCTATATGACACACGATCTCTTCAAAAGATTCTTAGCGAGTGGAAGTCAGAGTAAGCCAGCAGGGATCTAGGTAATTTTCTGTTAGGAAAAGAAAAAAAGAGAGGCTGTTTCATCGGCTCGATCGAGGGGAGTAAGCAAGAGTCATTAGCATAGCTTGAGGTACTTGAATCGTAGGCATTCAAGAGAGGCTGGGGAAGGGGCTCTAATGCAATAGGCGAAACAAGGATAGCAGGAATTTTATTAGTTCGTTTGCTGGATCTAACCTAAACGCCCTTTTCTTTGATAGTTCCGCAAAGCCCAAGTGAATAAAGCTTCTAGATCTCTGTCTACCACGTCTCGACCCCTATAAAAAAGTAAGGTCTTTTCTGGTGACTTATTGGCTAAATTTGCCTTGGTTAGTCTTGAAACTCTTAAATCAGTCCACCTCGCAATGCTATTCTTTCTAAGGACTGGGTACTTCTCAATGCGGTTTAGGAATTCCCTTTTGCGCATCAACAACTGTCAGAGCGTGGGTCTTGCACGAACGTTGGTCTGGAAAGTCTTAGGTCACTAGTTCATTGGCTGATGGATCGCAATCTAGATATCACAAAGATAGAGATCAAGGAAATTTATGCACTTGAGCGTATGGGATAGATGGCACAAACTCGCCAATACCTAGAACCGGGCTTACTTGCTTCTCTCAGATTGGTCGAATATACTTTATACATCTCGTCATTATCAGGATTTTCCTGTCTCTCTTAAAGTAGTGACTTTAGCCCGTCCCTTTCAATATAGGTTCGTCTTAGCGGCCCTAGCTTCTTGAGCTTCCTTCTTTCCCCGGACTACTCGTCAGGTCAACAGCTCCCAGCCACATAGTATCAGCGAGTATAAAGAGGCTTATTTAGCTGCCCATGACTTTGCTCGCCCCTTATGTATATAGCTGTTTTGGCTGCCCTTGCTCACTGAAGAAACACACGGTGTGGATAAACACACTAAGTAAACTCATAATAAAAGAAAATTAGCAACACTAGAACCAACTACACTCGAACAAATATCAAACCCTTTCTTTGAACCTTGTCTCAATGATCGAACTTAAAGATATGAACTGAGTGCCATTTGATGAGTCACTGAGAACAAAGGAGAGGGATATGGAAAGGATGAAGTAATGAAAGAAGAAGTCATTGCTAGTAGTAAGGACTTGTTACGATCCATTGGTTCATATAGAATCCATGTCCTAGGTGTATCAAAAAACATTCTTTTAACTAAGCGTATATAATAAAAACAACCTATAACGCTAGTCACTATTCCCACTGAGGCTAGGAAGTAAGCCCCACAACCCAAAGCGGCGAAGAACAAATAGAATTTGCTACAAAAGCCGGCTAAAGGGGGTATTCCTGCGTATGAGAACATAGTAATGGAAAAGGTAATAGCCAAAATAGGATTCGTTTTGGCTAGAGCGCCCAAATCCGCTATATATTTGACACGGGTTTGCCGTAATGCTGGAACTATGGCGAATGCATTTATGGTCATTGATGCATAAATAAAGAGACCAATTAGTAGTGATTGAATTCCTTCTATGGTTCCACATGAGAAACCAGTACAAATATAACCTACATGTCCAATCGAACTATGAGCTAGAAGTCTTTTGACTTTCGTTTGGGCCATGGCGGCCAGTGCTCCTAAGATCATAGAAGCAATGCTGCAGAAAAAGAAGATTTGTTGCAATGTAGCTCCATAGGAACCATAAATAGAAAGACGTGACATATTTGCAGAAATAGAGATTTTAGGCGCAATAGAAAGGAATGCTGTCACCGGGGTGGGTGAACCCTCATAAATATCGGGTGCCCACATATGAAAAGGAACTGCAGTGATCTTGAATAGGAAACCTACAGCGATAAAGAGAATACCCATAAAAAGACCACTAGATGGAGCACCAGTCATTTCGTATCCGGTAAAAATCTTGGCTAATTGATCGAAGTGGGTAGCTCCAGTCGACCCATAGATCATGGAACAAATAGGGTGGGTAGGCCCTCACATGTAGGACATATGAGTTTCTAAAGAGCCTTTAGGTCCAAAGACGTGAACCCCCCTCGATACCGTACGTGCGACTCTCACCGCATACGGCTCGCACAAAGACTCCTAAATCCATCCCGAGCCTTTTCTTCCACCTCCCCCCGATCAAACTTCCCGTGGGACCCTCTCCTTTCAGTCGAGTCTCTAAAGAGCCTCGCCTTAAATTCGTACTTACATATGATAAAAGATGATGGAAATTGAGGATGAGTAATTGAAGGATCTCGCTTTCAGTCTCATCAATATCATTTCTTGACAAAGAGAACGGGAAGAACTCAACTCAATGCTTCATCTTCCGCCAATAGTCTCAGAGACAGCACAGGGACTCAGATTCAATACAGTGCCGTCCAGTCTTTGATTGACTAGCTCTTGTCGATCCCAGTTGCTTTCATTTCGTTGGTAGTTTTTCTTCTGTAATTATGCTTCCTTCCCCTATTAAAGAAAGCTAGTAAACATCCTTCTCGATTAATCGTAGGTAAGGTCGCTAATGACTTGCTTTGGAAGAGAAAGAAAAGAAAGAATCTTTCCCACACCTTACCTAGACGGTGAAAGGGGAACTTCTTTACAAACTATGAGAAAGAGAAATCATATCGACGTTAGATACATGTTTTGTTCCGTTGATCAAGATCATGCACAATCAGCGCTCCTAAATACGGTGTACTTCCGTTAGGCCAGATTGCTTTGATGTGCTTTGGGCTGGGAATGGCGCAATAGACTATAATGGGCAAGTAAGAAATATTAGAATAGGTATTGGTGTCAATCGATCTGGCGCCTGTGAATGTCACTCTCTTTATTCTAGGTTTTTGAGTCACCCCGGTCGGAAGAAGAAAGAAAATTCCCTGTTCTAGTTGTAATGGGGGATTTCAACCAAATACTTGATCCCTCAGAAAAATTAGGTGGACTGCCTTTCAATATCATGGAAGCGGAGCCATTTCTTCGACTGCTTCAAAGAGCTGGTCTATTAGACTTAGGATTTTTTGGTAATATATTTATATTTACTTGAAATAATAATAGGGAAGGGATTAATAATATTCAAGAGAGACTGGACAAGGCTTATATCAACGATAATTGGATAAGTCAATTTCCTGAATCTTCTCTTACTCACCTACCTCACATTGGGTCAGATCATAGTCCGATAAGATTAGATTTAAATCCCACTTCGATTGTGCTCAATCATTTCCTTTTAAATTTTTGATACTTGGCTTAAGGATAATTCTTGTATTCGGCTAATTCTTAATACCTGGACTCTTCTTTGATGAATGCTACGATGTTGTTGTACTTAATCAAATCACTAGGGAAAACCTTAGCATATGGAGAAAACATGTTTTTGGAGTTCACGAAAAAAGATCTCTAAAATTTTGAAAAACATAGAACACATCCAGGCCTCTAGTCACACCAAAAATAAACAAATGCTCCTAAATTCTAAACTTCTGGAATTAGAAACCCTTTACGATACGCAAGAAGAAATTGCAAAACAAATTTCTATAGACAATTATGTGAAGTTAGGAGAAAGAAATACGAAATATTTCCATGTTAAAACTCTCAAAAGAAGAAAAAGAAATAGAATTGAATGCTTAACAAATCAAAATGGGAGGTTTTGAAAAAGGAATCGCAAATAGGCGATGAGTTAAAATTACATTTTGAAACCCTTTTTACTGCTACACCAACTATCTCTGACCATGAGCTTATGAGTTTAATACCAAAAGTTATCTCTAACGAGGATAATTTTAGTTTGCTTACAATTCCTTCAGCTGAGGAAGTCTGGAAGGTGGTTAAATCGATGAAACCAAATAAGTCACCGGGACCAGATGGTTTCCCGGTGAGTTTCTTTAAACATAATTGGGATTTGGTGTAAATTGTTGCAATAATACAAGAAGTTTTTAAAACTAGGAAAATCAATCCTAAATTAAATAAAACCTTCCTTTTCTTAATTCCTAAAATTAAACAACCTAAAACTCCCAATGACTTTAGACCAATAGGTTTAAGTAATACTCCATATAAGATTCTTTCTAAATTGTTAGCTAACAACATTAAAAACTTACTTAGAAAATGATTTTTCCCTACCAAGTCCGTTTCCCCGTCTTCAAGACAAATAGCGGACAACATTGTGGTGGAGCATGAAGTTATTCATTATCTAAAGAAAATGAAACCAAAAAAAGGTGGAATGGGAATAAAAATAGACATGTCAAAAGCTTTTGACAGGGTAAATCGGGAGTTTTTATTGCAAACGTTGCACGCCCTTTGGCTTTAGCAAAAATTGGTGCAAAAATTATTCACCAATGTGTCTCCACGGCATCAATTGCGTATTACTCAATGGGATTACGAGGGGATTTTTTCACTCCATCTAGAGGCTTAAGGCAAGGAGATCCACTGTCTCCTTACCTTTTCCTCATTTGTATGGATGTTTTCTCTAGAATTCTAGTGGCTAGGGAAAAAACTAAACACATCACTGGAATCAAAATCTCAAGACATAATCAACCAATATCCCATTTACTATTTGCAGATGATTGTTTGTTGTTTTCAAAAGCTTCGCTTGTAAGTTGTAAAAACTTGTTAGAGATTATTAATCAGTTTAGTACGGCTTCGGGCCAACTAATAAACTCTTCCAAATCTGGCGTTTTCTTTAGTGGAAGGATACATTCTAAACATCAAAGAATTATGCTTAGACTCTTAAAGATCAAGAAAATCAGTATCTCAGATTCTTACTTAGGAGCACCTTTGTTTGTTGATAGGTCAAAATAAAAACTTTTGATAAAATAGTCAATAATATGGAGATTAGATCTCAAAGTTGGAATGGTACAACATTAGTGCAATCAAAAAATGATTTTTAACAAATCTGTGTTGTCTAGCCCGCCTATATATCGATGGGTTGTTTCTCTCTACCAAATAAAATAACAGATAAAATTGATGCTATTCAGAGGGATTTCTGGTGGGGTAAACAAAATAATTCGAAAGGTTTTATCCGGTTAGCTGGGAATTTCTCTGTGAACCCATAGAACTAGGGGGTCTAGGTTTTAAAGAAGCAAAAAAGATAAATAAGGCCATGTTAGCCAAACTTGCTTGGAGATTAGCATCTCAGCAGAACACTCTTATGGGATCTGTTTTAAAAGATAAATACTTTTGGAATACAACAGTTTTGCACTCTAAGAAACACTACAATGCTTCTTGGATATGGAAATGTATAATGCAGGGGGTATATTTGGTTTTACAATACAGTTGCTGGGAAGTCGGGGATGGTAAGCAAATTCATATTTGGACTGACAAATGGATACCAGGTATGGAAGATAATCTCTTAACCTATTGTGGTACAAAATTAAACTCTTTAACACTTGTATATGAGTTATTGGACTCAAATACAAAGAAGTGGAACGAAAGGGAAGTTAGAAACAATTTCCCATCTGATATTGCTGAAAGAATTTTAAACATTAGATTGTTTACAGATACAAATGATAGAATGAAACAGGATAAGTTAAGATGGTTACTTACTACGGATGGAATTTTCACTGTTAAGTCCATGTATCAGAAATTAAAAATCCAACAATTGTTACTAATAGGAAGATATCGCTTGTTTCTGGAAGTCCTTTTGGAAGCTCAATATTTCTCAAAGAATCAAAATTTTCCTGTGGAAATGTATACACAATGCTCTGCCTGTTAGGAAAAAGTTAGGACAATTTATGAAGGATATAGATATGAAATGCATTTTCTGTAAGCATAATTGTGAATCTTTAAAGCATCTTTTTTTTGAATGTCCCTATGCTAAATCTGTATGGATGTTGCCACCTTTGGTAGGATTGAACCTTAGTAATGATCCTGATTTTTCTTTTGCTCAGATGTATTCTAATTGGATTGCACGGATTAGCAGAAGTAGTGATATAGAAATTATGGCAACAAAATGTTGGCTAATTTGGAAGGAAAGATGTCTTAGGATATTTGAATCCAAAGCAACCACCAGTCTACAATTGGCCTTAGCAGTTCAGAGGCACTTGAATTTTTGGTCTCCCTTAAAAGAAAACATAACTGAAAACCATCATAGCGAAGTTATCTCTAACTTTGGAACACATAGGATCAACAATTATACTGAGCAAGGATGGACAACTCCTGCTCTAAATCAATTAAAAGTTAATGTTGATGCTTCCTGGGTGGATTCTTTTTCTTTTGTTGGTTATGGTATAATTTTGCGTTCTGATACAGGTGCAGCTATCCAAGCTTCAGCAGGGACCTTCAACGCATCCACTGCAGAAGAAGCAGAGGCTATGAGCTTGTTAGAAGTGGCTAATTGGGCGAAGAATTTGGACCTCAAAAATTTATGTGTTGAAGGCGACTGCCAGAGACTCATTCTATATGCTCAAAACAAGCCAAGCAATATATTTTGGAGAAATCAAGCCATCGTAGCGGAAGCAATGAAGATTTTAAGGTCCTGTAACAACTTTTTGGGTATCTTTTTTAAGAATAGAAAATGCAACAAAGTAGCAGATTTACTAGCAAAGGAAGCAAGAACAAAGAACATCCATAAGCAGCTCTGGTTTCATATGCCCGACTGCATATCTAATGCTTTACAATCTGATTTCCTATTTTCAAGTTCTGTTGAAATTTCCCTTTCAAATGTAGGAGTTAACAATATGTTGGTAGGGGCCCATATCTCAAATCAATGTCATGAGATAAGGGTAACCAACACTTTGAGTAACTCTATGTAATCTTTTTACTCTTGTTTAATCAACTTAATTTTCAAAAAAAAAAACTAAGTAAATATTCATCTTTGTCTTTTTTTTTATTTTACCTTAATCCCTCTGGTTTAGGAGGGGAACCAAAATTTGGATGTACACACGCCTTAAACTGATCCCTCCAAAACGAGACACTATCAACACCATTGTTCAAGTTAGTTCCATGGTCTAAAACAATGTGTTGGTCTAGCTTATATTTTCCCCGATAAGCCGACTTTTCTTCTGGACTCAAGTCGAAGAAACTCATACACGAATCAATCAAATCCTTTTTGAAACTCTCAGGAACACCATGATTCACCACCTACAATTGTTACACAAAAACTAATTAACATAATCATCTATAACATATCAAACTTAGTTGCACATCAAAATTAGTGAAACAAGTAGTATCAGTTAGTTCATGAAAATTAGTGAAACAAGTAGCATAAGTTTGTTACGTACCATGAAGAACCCCCAGTATTGACATGCATCTCGAAGATCTTCGATAATGTTAGACCGTTCATCAGGAGAACCAGAAGTGAGGAACGAGAAATCAATGACGGGCAGAGTAACATGCTCTACTTCCTTTTCTGACAACATATTGAGATCCTCGGGTTTTGCAGGGAATGCATACTCGGAAGGAACGGAAATGAGATTAGTTGATTTGATCAAATCATTAATCATAATAACACCCATTGTAAGATATATTAGTGTTTAGCTCAAGATGAAAGAAACTTGCAGGTAGAAACACTCAAGTTGAGATAGGCCATTATATAAGAGAGTGAGAGTGAAAGAGGCTGTCCAATATACAAGGAAATAGAATAAGCGCGTGACTATGCATGCACTATTCTGTAAAGTAAATTCCCTCACAAATTAACGTTGGATACGCATGTCTTGTCAAGTGATTGATCAGTAATGTTAAATTAATTATCAACTAAACACAATAATGGACACAGAAATAATAAATTTCCCTATCAAATGTACGAACATCTCACCAACCCGGCGGCCACGACAGAAATTAATCCAAGCTCTTGCTACCTTCAAGAGGTGCCGATACTGTCATTATGAGGAGGTGATTTCGATGAGAAGCGGAAGATATTGAAACAAATAAAAATTTATAAATGAAAATGATATAAACAGACACCCAATTTATTTATTTTTTACCCTTTAATGAAAAGGAAGAGTGTAAAATTGAAAGATTCTTCTTTCATAACTTTATGTTACTTAATTGCACCAGGAAATTACAGGATACTATGCGGCATCTATTTCTAGAATTAGATGAAACCCAACAAAAAGTTATAGTTTGGGTCGATGACATTCACAAGGGACAACCATTCCCCAAGAAGAGTTTACCTACTCTCTTTTTTGGGATATACTTACTAATGTTGTGTTGGGATATAACCATTTTCGATATTGCATCTACATAATTTCTGCACTATACCAAATGGAGGCTTATGCAATTCCTTAAAAAACTTAGCACCTAATTAATGATCGGGGAAATCTAAATAATTTGTTTAAAATATTGTGGTAGAAGATGAGATCGGATCAATGTTGGTCCTACTTCGTGGCAATTATTGAGAAGATGGCCTGATTCCTCCCTATTGGGTTTAATTAAAAAAAAAACGAAGAAGAGAGCATGGAGTGTATGTTTGTCCATGTCTGCCATTACAACAGAACAAGATGGTGATGTATACTGTCTGCCATTACAACAGAACAAGATGGTGATGTATACTGTCTGCCATTACAACAGAACAAGATGGTGATGTATACTGTTTGCCATTACAACAGAAGAAGATGGTGATGTATACCTAAAATTGCAGGAGTAATGCTACGATGACCGGGGAAAACCCAGTGGGATTTCACGAGTCTCACAGTTACAGGGGGGGCACTCGGAGATTTTGTAGGGGGTGTTGTTTACGGTTTACCCACATGTGGATTCCATGACTGTGAGTGGCAGGATTTCTATCGGGATTCTCCACCCGGTGAACTTAGAAGTATTGAAACTGCAGTGTGTATGGGTTGTTTTTAATCTTTTATACACCCCATAAAGCTCATGGGACCTGAGTCTCTTTAGAAAAAAGAGGACTTTCACTGAGACATTAAAAATATCCTAAAAATAACTCGGCTTGATTGGGGTATACCCAAATTTAAATGGACATGTGCCCTTACTAAGGGGAGGCCAAAACGTGGTAAAGTTACTTTAATACCCCTACACTAATTAACCTAAAACTAAACCCTAAAGTTAAAAACTAAAAACTGATTAATCTTCTTCTAATCTTTCTTCTCTAAACCCTCTCCTCTTCTCTTTCATTCCAAAAACCTAAAATCAACCAAAATTTTCAATTTTGATTTTCTACAAAAAATGATTGATTCTAAACGATCCAGCAGCAAGAGAGATTCAACTGGTAACATGAAAAGATCCAAATCAAAGGGAAAAGGTAAGGAAATGTTGGAACGAGTAAACCCAAAAATGCAATCCTTGAAGATGCTGAAAAGAAACCTCTAAAGGCGAAAAGAAGATTGTAAGTGATTTATAAACTCAAACCCATTATTGTTTTGTTGTATATGATTGTTAGATTAGGTTAGAAATCTGAAAATCATAATTTTCGATTTTTTTTGGCAAGAAGGTCGATATTTGAACAACACGCCGACCATTGGTATTTTCAAAGCGCCGGCATGGTATTAGGATGAATAACATGCCGACTTTTCATCAGAGCCATGGCGACTGTTGGACAATAACCAGGGCCGGCAGGGTATAATAACCTACAATGCCGGATTATATTTGGTCGCGTGGTTTTGACTTGTACCATGCCGACGTTAGGCATCGAAACCTTAATTTCCTAAGTTATTAGTCGGCATCTTTAATAAATAGGACCATTAAATGCGGTTTATTCGTCGGCATGGTAGTTGGTTAACACCTTTCTGATGCCTAACGTCGGCAGTGTTTAGTTTATCGGACTTGCCGTCCAGTGGAAGAAGATCAACAATGTTGTGTTGTTTGTTTTCATATATCTTATTTGTGCATTGTTTAGGTTCCCGAGAGGAAACAAAAGAAGAACTAACTTGTCTTGTTAACAATGCGAAGAGCTATTTGAATATTTGGACACAATTTATCCCAATTTAGAAGAACCTAAAGATGAAACTCAAGAGAATTGCCCGTTTAGAAAGTTATGTTTGATGGGTAAGGAAAATCCAGGAAGAATTTCTAAGGTTTATGAACAGTCCTAGCAATCCCCTCAACTATGAAGAATGCACATCATCGGAGGAGGAAGAAGAGGAGGTTGATCCAAGAACTTTTTTCAAGGCATGTGACTTTTCCTAGAGTGAACCCTATTACAATGAGGATGGTGACTACATAGGTCCAAATAAGGGGAAGAGAAAAAGCAAAAGGCGATGCCGTGAAATAGCTAGTGATGGGGAGGAAGATAACAACAATGAGAAGGATCCTTGAATTTCTTAAACTTTATTATGTTTACTTTCTTTAGAAACTTTATTTTGGTTTGAACTATTACATTATGTTTTGAACTCTTAGATTGTGGTTTTAGACTTCTTTAAACTTATTTTAATTTTCAGTTTTAGTTGATTTAGAAGTTATTATTTTGTTTATGCAGTTTTAGACAAAGTACTGGAGGCCGGCATGGTATGAAGTCTCTACCTTGTCGACCGTACTTGAGGCCGGCATGGTATGAAATCTATACCTTGCTGACCTAAATGTTAGTTGCACCTATTAGGTACAAAGTACAACCCATTGAATGCTCAACGGCTAGAAATTTCAAAATCAAGATATTAGGTATGTTGTTATTATAAAAGCATTCCCAACTTCATCTTCAACCTTGCATAAAGAATGGAAGTTTCACCACCAAATATTTGTAGTCTTTTTACACTAAGTGGTCATTTTGCAAGCGATTGTCCCTTTGAAGGAAGCAAATGCACTATTGAAGTTTGTAAGGGATTCTTATTTCTCATGAAAGTTGCAATATGAGGTGTATATCAGCCGTATGCATCAAAATTCACTTGTTGTGGGTTTTTCTATTGGATAGATGAGCGTGTAGCTCCGTATGAAGATGAAGTTGCTAAATCAACCTTCTTCCATGCACAGATCCATGTTGCGACGGTAGGATGAAGCTAATTACCTCTCCTAAGAAACTGTGTACCGGAAAAAGATACTATCTATGTCCCAAATGTGTTAGGGTAAAATTTTTAATGTTTGTATGCTTTAATTAAGGTTGGTATCCGATACGTAGTCGACATTTTCCTAAATTAGAAGTATGCCGGCGCCATCATAGTCGGCATTATTCTATATTAAAAGCTTTTCGACGGTTGTTCTGTCGGCATGGATATTATAATACACCTTACCGGCTTTATAGAAAAGAACATTCATGAACAATTTTTGAGAGAGTTCTTAGCCGGCATGGTTCTCCTCAATAACAATGTCGGCGCAATAAAAGCCGGCACCTTGGCAAAACCAGGACCTTGCCCGACAATAGAAAAAAAAATCCGGGAACAATCTTTTAAGGGAGTTCTTAGCCGGCATGGTAAATTTCATAAACATTCGCCGCTTGACTTGGCAAAAAGCCGACCTTGTCGTCCATATCGAGTGACTTTTTCTGTACTATCATGCATTGCGGCCAGCCGATCGACGAAATAATACCGTGCCGACCACGGAGAGACGGCGGGGGTTTGGTAATAAATATGATGCCGACCAAATGAGAATACGCCCAAAAAAACACATCCATTTCATTCATTTGTAGCACTCCAAAGTACATTACACAAAACATGCATGTGATTACAAAAGTACTCCAAAAAGTACGAATATTTTGTCTAGTACTCCATTGTACACTACACAAAAAGCTGATTTATTCCCTAATCATAATCACTCCTCACTCAAATCTATTGGAGGGAGTTCATTCAAACCTATTGAACCTCCTTTAGTCAAATCTATGGGACATTCCCTAGACTCATCTATAACATTCCAAAGGGCCATGTTGTCCTCATAAATTTTCATCCATTCCTTGCTCTTGTTGTTTGTGAACTTCTCCCACAAACTAAACCTACATAAAGGAGTTAATGGACATTCCTTATTGAGTTGTATACCAATAAAATGATTTTTATCCACCAAAGCAATGACAATTCTTCTATGCTTGAGTTGGTCCACGCAAACCGCATGTTTCGGTGCAAATATTATAGATAGTCCCTCACTAAAAAAATGTACCACGCAATTCCAAGTATCCGCCAATATATGGCCACACTACGGCATTCTCAACTAATGCTCCCATTTGATCGGTGTGTTTCCCTCCGGGCCTTTAACACTAGTTAGCAAACTTTTGAAAGTTGCTTCTTTCTGCTACATGGAACCTTCTAGAATCATTGAGATATGGAACTCCTTGTCGTTTTCTAGTCGAGCGGCCATCTTCTTTCTAATGTATTGGCATTGGGTGAGATTCTTTTCAACCTCTCCACTTAGGTGTCCCAATTGTTGCAAGATAATGTGGAACCCACAATTTCCATCTTTCGGAACATCGTCGAGACCAATCACGAAATCTTGAATAATTGGAGGGAGTTGATTGCGATACTTTTGCAACACCAGTTGTACTACCTTCTTTGGACGACATTTTTTCTTCGCAACATCTCCTTGGCTTGCTTGGCTCTCAAGAGTTAGAGTTCCATTTGTATTCAATTTAGAGACGGTTGGTGTAGTTAAATCCTTCTTTGGCCGACCCCTTTTCTTTCCAACAAATTCCACGCTTGCTTGAATCTCAAGAGGTAGAGTTCCATTTGTATTCAATTTAGAGACCGTTGGTGTAGTTGAATCCTTCCTTGGACGACCTCTTTTCTTTTAGCGGGCTCCTCCTTGTATTGCGCCTCGGTATAAACATGTCCGAATGGATCGTACTTTGTACTCAAATGCTCTTTAATGTTTTCCATTTTGGATTGATCACTATTTCCACTTAAAAACTCTTTGATTTGTTCTCCTTCGAATTGATTTTGATCGCAATTTGTACTCAAAAAACTCTTTGATTTGTTCTCTTTCTTCCACCCTCGTCTTTTTGGTAGTTGGTCTACCATTAGGATATTGTTTCGCCGGTTCTTCAAGTTCTTCCATAAAAGGGTAAACTATCGGCATCAACTAGTGCTTCATAGTTTGTTTGTCCAACCTATTCAACTTGGGGTACTTTTCGAGGATTATTCTCCCAAGTTCCATGTCGCCAAACTCTTCACCGGGATCTTCTCTTGGAGCCGTTTTGAAAGATAATTGCTTCCAATAAGGATCGATATCATCAAGAGGAATGGGAGCTTTATACCTACCAAGCATATGACGACATGGAAGTCCGACAACCTTCATTATCCTACACTTACAAGGAGTGTTCGGGTCATCATACTTTTTATACTTTTTAAACAATGCGAGATGTTTCATTATGAAACGTATTGCCCAATGCACGTTTCTATGTATACCAACAAGCAACCAATCATCCTCCTTAAACTCCTTCAACTTCCTAAGCTACTTTCTTGGAATTATTTTTTTATCTTGTCGATATCATTATTAGTGTACTCATGGATAGCATGTTGCACCGTCACAATCCCATTTTGACTCGTGAAAAGTAGACCTTTTAGTCTCCCATGAGCTTTCTCTACCATACTTGTGGATTCAAGTTTGAGATGTTTATAGTCATAAGTATAAGCATACACAAACCTCTCTTTGTGTGGCCTCAACCATTGTTTCTTGCAATATTCCACTACTTTGGGGTAATTAGTCCCCCCAATCATCCTCGAAATCCTTCAAGTTTAACTCATATCTTCCCACACTCATCGACCAAACCACCTTATCCCACGCTTTCATGAATAACCCAAATTTAATCTCACCTTCTTTCCATTCTTCGTCTTCTTTCTCTTTCTCCTTCTCTAGCTCCTCTTTAGTTAGTTTGCTAAGACGTTCGTCTTCCTCTTTTTCACGTTTAGTTCCTTTCTTTGCTTTCGGTTTTTGGATATGACTTCTACAATTCTTTCTAAGATTGCATTGTATATGCCAAGTACAAAGGAAATTTTGTGCATTGGGAAAGACTATCCTCACGACGTTCATTATTGCTTGCTCATTGTCGGTGACTATAACCCCGGGAGTTTCGTCTTCATGGTAAAGAAGCTTCAAAGTTTCCAATGCCCAAATATAACTATCATCCTTCTCATGATCCATAAAACACCATGCCACCGTGAACGATTGCTTATCCGAGGTTTGTCCTACAATGTTCAACAAAGGCATGTTGTACCTATTCGTCTCATAAGTACAATCCATGAACAAAACTTGGTAAAAGCAACGCGCCAATTGAATCATATCGGGATGCGCAAGAAAAATACGATCCACCTTCCCCTCCGATGACTCATGGTGTCTCACCGTGTAGTTGTATTTGTGTATTAACCATTGTAATTCTTCCATCACATTTCTTCCATCCCATTCAATTCTTTTAATAGTTGCCTTGGCCGCATAAATTGTAGACAATGAAGAGAGGTTATGCGGGTCGTTCCTCTTGAACTAACTTAGGAGCTTACTTGGTTTAATTCCCCAACTTGTTCTTACTTGTTCGAACTCGTGCGGTTTCAACTTGGCAACTTGACAATGCCCAACAAGAGTTTCCGGATCTTTATGGTTATGCCAACCAACATCATCTCTACTCATTCTTCACACGTTGTTGGTATCTTTGGTCCTCCCAAAAATAATCTTGAATGGGCATCCACACTTCTTTGACTTCGTCTTGTACACCCTAGTCGTCTTCTTATCATACACATAACCCTTTCTCTTGTGACTTTCCTCCGGCGATCCATAACACTCGCATACCATTTCAAACCGTGTATCTCTTTGTTGGGCGTTTTTCACTAGAACACACATCTTCTCTTTGGCTTTCTCAACAATCCAACTGACCGCGTCGTCTTTTTCCTTCTATTCCAAATCATTAGCATAATGTGAGGAAGTATCGGGACCCCTAATTTTCTGAGCTTGAGGCTGATCCGCCATAGGTACCAATGCCACAATCTACAAAACATAAAAAGTTTAGTTGATGTGTATTACAACGTTCGGCATGGTCGACATATAAAACAATGCCGGCTAGAAAAGATCGTAACGTAATAGAATATAAACATTGCCGACATGGAAACAGCCGGCAAGTTATGAAAACATGACAATGCCGACGTAAGCATTTTCAAGTAAAGGCTCCTGTGTTTCAAAAAATGAAAGTCGGCAAGGTTCAAATTTTCTACATTGCCGGCGTGGTATTGCTCATGAAAAGTCGACACGTTGTTCAAAGTAGAACCACGCCAGCTTTTATGGCCGGCATGATCGACAAGCGTCGACCTTGCCGACCTTGTACAAAGAAAAAAAAAAAAAAAAAAGCAAAATCGATCATTTGCATGGAAAAATCACAATCTTCACCACGTAGGTTGTCTACCTGATTATTTTCAGCTCCATTCTCTTCTTCTTGCTCATTGGATTCTTCATTTGGCTCAATACATTCATCACTTCCATACCCATCATGAGTTTGAGGAATGTAAAAGTGAGGGTCATGCATGTAATCCATTCGATCATGGTCTGGTAGATCATCATACAAGTACTCATATGTAGGAGGAAAGTTAGAAGACTCCCCCACTTCAAAATCAGGATTAGAATCACTCATATCACAAATTTCACAAAAACCCTAACTGCCCCCCCCCCTACAAAGGAAATTTTGTGCATTAGGAAAGACTATCCTCACGACGTTCATTATTGCTTGCTCATTGTCTTTGCTGACTATAACACCGGAGTTTCGTCTTCATGGTAAAGAAGCTTCAAAGTTTCAATGCCCAAATATAACTATCATCGTCCTTCTCATGATCCATAAAACACCATGCCACCGTGAACGATTGCTTATCCGAGGTTTGTCCTACAATGTTCAACAAAGGCATGTTGTACCTATTCGTCTCATAAGTACAATCCATGAACAAAACTTGGTAAAAGCAACGCGCCAATTGAATCATATCGGGATGCGCAAGAAAAATACGATCCACCTTCCTCCGATGACTCATGGTGTCTCACCGTGTAGTTGTATTTGTGTATTAACCATTGTGATTCTTCCATTACATTTCTTCCATCCCATTCAATTCTTTTAATAATTGCCTTGGCTGCATAAATTGTAGACAATGAAGAGAGGTTATGCGGTCGTTCCTCTTGAACTTACTTAGGAGCTTACTTGGTTTAATTCCCCAACTTGTTCTTACTTGTTCGAACTCGTGCGGTTTCAACTTGGCAACTTGACAATGCCCAACAAGAGTTTCCGAATCTTTATGGTTATGCCAACCAACATCATCTCTACTCATTCTCCACACGTTGTTGGTATCTTTATTCCTCCCAAAAATAATCTTGAATGGGCATCCACACTTCTTTGACTTCGTCTTGTACACCCTAGTCGTCTTCTTATCATACACATAACCCTTTCTCTTGTGACTTTCTCCGTGATCCATAACACTCGCATATCATTTCAAACCGTGTATCTCTTTGTTGGGCGTTTTCACTAGAACGCACATCTTCTCTTTGTCTTTCTCAACAATCCAACCGACCGCGTCATCTTTTTCCTTCCATTCCAAATCATTAACATAATGTGAGGAAGTATCGGGACCCCTAATTTTCTCGAGCTTGAGGCTGATCCGCCATAGGTACCAATGCCACAATCTACAAAACATAAAAAGTTTAGTTGATGTGTATTACAACGTTCGGCATGGTCGACATATAAAACAATGCCTACTAGAAAAGATCGGAACGTAATAGAATATAAACATTGCCGACATGGAAGCAATGGCAAGTTATGAAAACATGACAATGCCGACGTAAGCATTTTCAAGTAAAGGCTCTGTGTTTCAAAAAATGAAAGTCGGCAAGGTTCAAATTTTCTACATTGCCGGCGTGGTATTGCTCATGCAAAGTCGACACGTTGTTCAAAGTAGAACCACGCCGGCTTTTATGGCCGGCATGATCGACAAGCGTCGACCTTGCCGACCTTGTACAGCAAAACTGAAAAAAAAAAAAAAAAGCAAAATCGATCATTTGCATGGAAAAATCACAATCTTCACCACGTAGGTTGTCTACCTGATTATTTTCAGCTCCATTCTCTTCTTCTTGCTCATTGGATTCTTCATTTGGCTCAATACATTCATCACTTCCATACCCATCATGAGTTTGAGGAATGTAAAAGTGAGGGTCATGCATGTAATCCATTCGATCATGGTCTGGTAGATCATCATACAAGTACTCATATGTAGGAGGAAAGTTAGAAGACTCCCCCACTTCAAAATCAGGATTAGAATCACTCATATCACAAATTTCACAAAAACCCTAACTGCCCCCCCCCCCCCCTACAAAGGAAATTTTGTGCATTAGGAAAGACTATCCTCACGACGTTCATTATTGCTTGCTCATTGTCGGTGACTATAACACCGGGAGTTTCGTCTTCATGGTAAAGAAGCTTCAAAGTTTCCATTGCCCAAATATAACTATCATCGTCCTTCTCATGATCCATAAAACACCATGCCACCGTGAACGATTGCTTATCCGAGGTTTGTCCTACAATGTTCAACAAAGGCATGTTGTACCTATTCGTCTCATAAGTACAATCCATGAACAAAACTTGGTAAAAGCAACGCGCCAATTGAATCATATCGGGATGCGCAAGAAAAATACGATCCACCTTCCCCTCCGATGACTCATGGTGTCTCACCGTGTAGTTGTATTTGTGTATTAACCATTGTGATTCTTCCATTACATTTCTTCCATCCCATTCAATTCTTTTAATAATTGCCTTGGCTGCATAAATTGTAGACAATGAAGAGAGGTTATGCGGGTCGTTCCTCTTGAACTTACTTAGGAGCTTACTTGGTTTAATTCCCCAACTTGTTCTTACTTGTTCGAACTCGTGCGGTTTCAACTTGGCAACTTGACAATGCCCAACAAGAGTTTCCGGATCTTTATGGTTATGCCAACCAACATCATCTCTACTCATTCTCCACACGTTGTTGGTATCTTTATTCCTCCCAAAAATAATCTTGAATGGGCATCCACACTTCTTTGACTTCGTCTTGTACACCCTAGTCGTCTTCTTATCATACACATAACCCTTTCTCTTGTGACTTTCCTCCGGCGATCCATAACACTCGCATATCATTTCAAACCGTGTATCTCTTTGTTGGGCGTTTTTCACTAGAACGCACATCTTCTCTTTGTCTTTCTCAACAATCCAACTGACCGCGTCATCTTTTTCCTTCCATTCCAAATCATTAACATAATGTGAGGAAGTATCGGGACCCCTAATTTTCTGAGCTTGAGGCTGATCCGCCATAGGTACCAATGCCACAATCTACAAAACATCAAAAGTTTAGTTGATGTGTATTACAACGGTCGGCATGGTCGACATATAAAACAATGCCGGCTAGAAAAGATCGGAACGTAATAGAATATAAACATTGCCGACATGGAAACAGCCGGCAAGTTATGAAAACATGACAATGCCGACGTAAGCATTTTCAAGTAAAGGCTCTTGTATTTCAAAAAATGAAAGTCGGCAAGGTTCAAATTTTCTACATTCTTGGCGTGGTATTGCTCATGAAAAGTCGGCACGTTGTTCAAAGTAGAACCACGCCAGCTTTTATGGCCGGCATGATCGACAAGCGTCGACCTTGCCGACCTTTGTACAGCAAAACTGAAAAAAAAAAAAAAAAAAAGCAAAATCGATCATTTGCATGGAAAATCACAATCTTCACCACGTAGGTTGTCTACCCGATTATTTTCACTCCATTCTCTTCTTCTTGCTCATTGGATTCTTCGTTTGGCTCAATACATTCATCACTTCCATACCCATCATGAGTTTGAGGAAAGTAAAAGTGAGGGGTCATGCATGTAATCCATTCGATCATGGTCTCTGTAGATCATCATACAAGTACTCATATGTAGGAGGAAAGTTAGAAGACTCCCCACTTCAAAATCGATTAGAATCACTCATATCACAATTTTCACAAAACCCTAACTCCCCCCCCCCAAAAAAAAAAAAATCTCCTCTACTCCTTCATACTAATTCTCTCTCTAAATGATTTCTAGAACTCAACTTATAACTAAATCAACTAACTAATCTAACTAATTTAACTAATCTAATCATTTTAGTTAAATTAGAGTTAATCATTGTGGGGGCATTTTAGCCATTTACAAAAATATAGGTTAAGGGGTAGCTTGACTTTACTTCAAAATGACCCTATTTTGTCTTATTGGGTATACCCCAATTAGTTTGGGTATACCCAATCAAGCCAGAAAAAATAAGGTCACATAGGATTTTCAATGATTTAACCAAAAAAGCATCTCCTAATGTGAAGAAAGAAGGTAAAGATGATGTGTCAGGTAGTTATGCTGATATTCTCAAAGTTAACCTCTAGTTTTAGGCTGAGTTTGGTAATGCTTTTATTTTTCCAAAAGCACTTTCAAAACCTATATATGTCAATAATTTTTGAAATTGGTGTTTTGTAAAAAAAAATCAAAGTGCTTTTTACCCAAAGCACTTCCCAAATTCCTCAATTTTCAAAAGCTGGGGAGGAGGAGCTTATAAAAGCTACAAAAGCATAAGCTTTGGTCCCACCTAAATTTAATGCTTGATTTATCTATTTTGTCCCTATTTTATTTTATAAATGACAAAAGTTACTCTTAAACTTATATACAATCAATTTTTTAGTTTTTATATTTTAGTCTTTAAATATTATTATTTTTTATTTTCAAACTATTTCATTTCATTTTTCAATAATAAAAATATTAAATAATAATTTAATTAATTTTAGTTTGAGTTTTTGTTTGAAAATTATATATCTTAAAAAGTGTTAAGTAAAATAAATTTTTTAACAATCATAATGATAGTAACAATTAGTAAATTATAAATATTTATATTGAATAGTAAAAAAAATTAATTATTTTCAATAAAATCGAATAAAACTATTTTTAAAGATATGTTTGTTTTTGTCATTTGCTATAACAACAACAGTTGAATTTGATATTTTACCAAACACACTTTGACTGCTTTTTTAATCAGCTTTAACTTTAGTTAATATTTTACCAAACGTCAAACTGCTTTTTTCTCACAGCACAGCACAACAACGCACAGCAGAAAAGCGCTTTTACAAAAGCTGCAGCAATACCAAACTAAGCCTTAGAGCATCTCCAATGGTAACTTGGTGTACATCTTCTGTGGAATTTTTTTTTTTTTTTTCCTGATGTAAAGACTTAATTTTCTTTAATTTGAGGAGATGAAAGAAAACCATCTCCAACCACAAACTGTGTTTCTTTAGTTGTGAACTTTTTAAACCATTGATTCAAATTATATATCTAATCCTAGCCATAGATTATGATGAGCAGGATATTCACATCCTCTAAGAGAAACACAAATTGTCTTTCCCCGTGACCTCTACCAATATTGAGTGGATACAAGTACTTAATACTCCACAATTGCGTATATGTATAACCACAATTGCATGTTAGAATAATATTGCCCAGTAAATCTTGATTTGATCGTCGTATATGTAGAACCACAATTGCATGTTAGAATAATTATTTCCCAGTAAATCTTGATTTGATCGCCGACCCACGAAACTTAGTGATTATATAGGATATTTAGGAGACTAATTTTTCTTATTGATTAAAAAGTGTAAAACCCCTAATTATTAATTATCGAGATCAAGAAGAACAAATTGATTAATTAAACTATTGATTTGTTCTAGAATGCAATTTTATGTGATACAAGAAACCCAAGAAAGGGAAATATGATGATCATGCACAATGAAAGATAAGTTGATCAAAAAAGTTGTATTCGACGTGCGAACGAGACGATTATTTGTTTTCCTGAAATAAAGACGGTGTTGATCATGGTGATCGTGGTAGGCATCTAAGAAGATAACTAAAAGTGAGGAACATTTTTATGTTTCCTCCTTTATCAGCTTTCCCTGATAGGTTTTGGCTTTCCCTAAAAAAAATCCTAAATATATGCACCCCAGTGTAAATGACCGATGATTAACAAATCTGGAACTGGCTAAATCATCCAAGGTGGCCTTGAAGCTCATGAGATTGGCGAATACAATGAAAGGTAAGGAACCATGACTGTCGAAAAAGATTAGTAGTGACAATTTGGCGTTTACCACAAAAAAAAAAAACAAGTAGGCAGGGGAGAAGGCAATGCAGTGAATGAGTGTGCAATTGCACACCCTTAGAGCTTCTCCAATGGCATGTGTGTGGAGATAAATGTCAAAATCCACCTAGGATACACATCCATTTTTTCTAAAATCATTCTCCAACCCCGATGTCTTAAACCATTGTCTACCATCCTAGTCAGCTTTTACTTAATTGAATTGACTTTAATATATTAACTAACTATTTTAAGCTCTAATAAAATCTTAATTATGGAAATAAAATTTATATTAATTAAAAGAAGATGCTACATGTAATAATGTTGGAGATGGATTTTTTTCTCCCTAATTTTAAGGAAAAATATATTGAGGATTTCTTATTTGTGTTGCCACATAGGAAACACACGCAATGATCATCAGGGAAGCTCTTAAATGTCAAATATCTCTAATGAATGTTAGTTTTACAAGCCCAAATCAAGGACCACTTGATTTGTGCACCCCTAAAATCCAAGAGTCCAACTGTCCAAGCCCAATGCCACTACCCAAGTGTAACTAACTCGTCTCTTTCATCTCGAATTCACCTATTTCATTTTTCATGACTATTGGCTTTGACATTTGTGTCTGTAGAGCAAAATGAAGCATACATCCGCATCCAAGACCTCTTGTTGGTTGAGGTTGCACCTTGTGTGCAGTAATTTAGTTGCTATCATCTCTATTATGGTTGTAACATAATTTTTGATGTACAACGGATTTTTTTTTGCTAGTCTTTTTATTTTGTCGTGTATTTGTCTTTTGTTGCACCCCCTCTCTTAAAGTTCTGGCTCCGCCCCTGCAAGTAGGTACGGAAAAAAAACTCGGATCGTAACCCAGGTGAGGAAGGATGAAAAGCAACAACATTGATCGTCAATCCCAGCTATACCAGTCGGATACGAATGTACTCTTATACCACTCGCTTGATTTCTCTGTTAACTCGGTTCTATTTCTACGTCCTTAAATAACCAAGGATGAAGGATATACTCACTTAACAGTGCGGGGATAATGATGTTAAATTGTTGCACTACAATTAATTGTCAGCGTTGTCCGCTTAATTTGCTACTCTTACCTTAGGGAAAAAATATCAACGTCTTTCTTCAAAATTTATAATAAAACTCAACTTTTCAGAGTTCTGCAACTAGTGAAGCATAAGTATTCAAAATTTTTACAACTGGATCGAAACCGTGTAATTCATTACAGGGTCTTGCAATCAAGATTTTAGTGAAGATTTGACAAAATGGTTTACAGTCTTTAGTAAATAATCCTATCTCGTCCAAGGATATATACAGACCTTGATCATGCATGCACCTAACTCAAATGTGAATTTCTGAAAGAAAAAAAAACAAATAATATGAATAGAAGTATTTGGGTGCTTGAAATTAAGCAGCTTCATCTGTTATAACAGCATCGAATAAATGACTCACCAAAAAAAACCAACATTAAACTGAAGCATATTGAACTGAAAAAAGAATGCAAATTCCAAAGAAAGTAAGTAATTAATCAGAATATTATGGCCCCGATATACATTTCAGTCCCAAATCGGCAAATCCAGAAAATACTATTGCGGTACATCCAATAAAAGAAATCCACACAAATCCATAAATAAACAGTACAATGATGATCTAGATATAGGTTTGGCACTCAACATGGATGTAGAGTTCATTACTTGTCTCCATTTCAGTGGTATACGATTCTTGTTTGCATACTTGACAAGCGGCCGTGTAATTTGGATCGGTGATGGTAGGTTCTTGGAGCCTTTCTGTGAGCTCCGTCGCTACTTTATCGCAGGCCAAGAACACACGCACCTTATCACGAAGATGACTGATTTTTTCTCTTGCTTCTTGGAGATTGCTCATTTTGATTGTAAAGCCAACATTGTTTTTCCTCTTGCTTAAAAGAACAATTACAAACCCTATGTTTATTTTTTTTATTTGATCATGTGCCCACGATTTAACATTTTCAAGTACCAATTAGGATCCAGGCCTTCCAAAAAAAAAAATTAATAGTTTTAGTGCACCAGTTCTTCAACAATTAACAATTACAGGAACCTACATTATTGGAGCATTTGTAGGATATATTCACATCTATATCTAAATTTGAAATAGATAAAATGGCTACTAATCGATCGTGATCTCACGATCACAATTCTATGTATTAGAAGTGAATTTTTTTTTCGAAAAAGAATAAAACGGATTACCAGATGCCAAAGAGATACAGCACATACACAAAGCAGTTCTCAATTGTCAAGGCTGAACAAAACCTGAAGGGAAGAAAAAGTAGTACTACTAAAAGTTTACATGTCATAGACTTTTCTATCCCAAGTAGGCAAGTAGCCACAAAGTCATAGAAGAAAAAGCCCCCCCTGAAACATTGAGAAGACAGGACAGCATTGCTGATACTATAGTTGATCTCTGTTTTGTAAGGTTCTTCTATTTGCGTTCACTCCACACAGTGTATTGAAGGTTGTTCTAGTGATCTCTTTTGTGACAAGTCTAAACTCTAGACATTGAGTGGTCACGATATATATTTTTGTACGTCGGATGCCGTATTTATAGTTAGGTATAATTTAGAAGTCAACTTGCAGTTATCAAAAAATGTCAGATCCAAACTGGAGTAGATAAACCCAAAACTAAAGAATGAGAAGGGAAGAGAGGAATCAAGGCTGTTACAGGGGTTACTAAATAGTAAAGTCCGCCAAAGTGTTGCTTACTAGTTCTTCACATGATAAGAAAAATGAGGAGCATGAAGCTATTATGAACTGTTTAATACCCCCATTACACCCTGGCCTTGTTATCATCTGGTCGTCAAATAGGCATTGATGCTCCTTGCATGTTCAGAAGGCATCATTGACTTGCATTGCATTCTTCTTTCATGTCTGATAAGGCATTGAGATGGAATTAATTATCATCAAGGTAGCATATCCTTGTGTGCATCATGCCAGTTGAGGATTTGGTCATACGGCCGAACAGTTACTTCGTTCATCTTACTTATACTCATAATTACATTATTTAAAAAAGAAAAAAGAAGAAGAAGAAGATAGAAACTCCAATTCAGTCCCAAATCCAACAAAAAAGACAATACTACTATTGCGGTGCATACAAGACACAAATCCGCAAAAGCCTAGTACAAGACACAAACTGATAAATAAAGTTTGCCGGAAGTTTCTAAATTGTCAAGAATTTCCGGCAAAAATTACACAAACTGACAATACTACTATTGTGTTCAATTATAAATAATGT
The DNA here is from genome assembly GCA_023531295.1 of Papaver armeniacum. Classification (NCBI taxonomy): domain Eukaryota; kingdom Viridiplantae; phylum Streptophyta; class Magnoliopsida; order Ranunculales; family Papaveraceae; genus Papaver; species Papaver armeniacum. The sequence continues at coordinate 2,242,652 of JAJJWW010004015.1, read as the reverse complement.
TTTGATAGCTGATTCTAATACCATGGATTCGCACACTCGCGATGAAAGTATTGTCTACCATTCCTCACCGAACCACCGGCTTCTTCACACGCTGGGCAGTAGCCACAATAATCCGGTAGAACATTTCTTCTCTTACCACAGCAGGGAATGTACCTGCGCATCTTATCGCGGATCGTACGGGCTGCCTTTTTGATTTTAACTGTGATGAAGAAGAGAGAAATTTTCATTAATGAAAAGAAAAACTGAATGATATTTAGTTTGTTGCCACCGATCTCTTTAAATCACGGATTCTTAACTTAAGTTCTGCTAATTAATGATATTTAGTGTGTCGGTTAGTCGTGGGAAAGGATAGATGCCAATATATTAAGGCATCAGCGGCCAGCGTTTTTGTAATTAACAATTACCACGACCTGTTCATTAACAATTAAGTGGGATTAATAACTATCGAGAAATGTCAGATAAAGGAATTCGAGCTAAGGCTTAGTCCTATGGGCTAGATATTTAGCTGCTAGATTGGCCATCCACGTCAGATATGGCAACCTCCTAACCCTTATGGGATGGCCAATCTCGCAGCGAAACGCCTAACCATTCGGCTTTAAATGTCTACTCATTCGGCGTTACCAATTCTCTCTCATTCTTTTCCTCTTTTTCTTCCCTCTCTCTTTTTCTTCTCCCTCTCTCTTTTTTTCTCCCTCTCTACGCTTCTCTCTCCCTCTTTTTCTTTTCTCTCTCCTTCTTTTACTCTTTCTCTCTCCCTCTTTTCCTTCTCTCTCCTGAAAAAATCATCAAACGCTGAACCATTCGGCGTTGAGACAACTTTTTGAGCGCCGCACCATTCAGCGTTTCAATCTCGCCGATAGTGCGTCATGAGCAAATGCTAGGAGAGAGAAGTAGCCAGAAAGAGTGTTAACTTTTTTCCCACACTTTTTTCATGATTTGCAACACTTTTTGGCCAATCTAGCAGTCCAATCTAGCCCATAGGACTTAGCCTTAAAGGAACTTTCCTTCGCCCTTTTGAGTACAAAGTTATCTTAATATATTTTGTGTTCACAGATAATATATTCCTTCCAAATTTTGTAAACTTGAGCCCCAACAAAACGTGGCCTCCTTCTAATGTGCCGCCAGATGCAGCTTCCATAGCGCCTGGGCCATCCTTGTTTGGGCAGTGGTGGCAAAGGAATTATATTCCCAAAAATCATATTCGCCGAGAAGGTAAAATCCTAACTCACCATGTTTGTGAGTTTTGAGTTCTATTTTGGCAACCTAAAAATTTAAAAAAAATAATTACGTTCTTCAGTTTTCACTTTTGTCATTCCAAAATACATGCATTTGTTAAATTTGTGGGCAAGATAGAAACTACGACGAAGTCCCCAATTGAACATAAAACGCAATACTATTGCCATACATACAACATATAAATCCACAAAAGCCTGCACAATCCATTAAGTAAAACCATTTTTCCTTGCTCGGTCAATAAATAAACCATTTTTCTAACTGACAGAGTAATTCAGGTGATCTTCCGGCAAAGAGGACAGGCATGTTGCGCTAGCTGATTCTTTCTTACTAACCCCATGGATTCATGCACTCAACGTGGAAGTATTCTCCACAACTCCTCTCCATCTCGGTTGTTTCAGATTCTTGTTGACATACTGGACAAGTAGACCAATAATTTCCATTGCTAACGGGTTGTTGGAGCAACGTCGTGTCTGTGGGCTGTAGTTGAACTTTATTATTATAGGCAAAGAAGCTTCGCAGCTTAAAAAAAAAAAATCAAAATATTGCGGCAGCTAGATATACTTTTATTATGTGTGAATAAGGTGGAAACTACAATTCAGTCCCATATCCAACATCAGCAATGCTATTGCAGTATTCCCTTACTAGATGTAAATCAACAAAAAATCTACACAAACCATTACATATAACCGTTTTACTACCAGAGATAGGTACCGACTGTAGATTGATGCAGTGAGATGATCTAGATTCTGGAGACTTCCAGCTAAGAAGACAGACATGTTGCTCTAGCCGCTGATTTTAACGTCTATGCAGTTGAGATGGAAGTATTGTTTCTTATACATCTCCATTTCAGTTATGTGAGAACTTTGTTGACATATGGCACAAATGGCCCAATTCTTTCGTTTGCTGATGGATGGTTGGAGCGTGTTTGTAATCTGCAGAGGTACGGCACTTCTACACCAGCTTCTTGCGAAGAACCTGCGCATCTTATCACGCGTAATACAGGTTGTTTTTTTGGTTTTTTGAATGATGGTAACGGGAATGAATAAGAGAGAAATCTTCATTTGCTAGAGACCGATATTGATTTTTGTTCGGTACCTCTCCTTAAATCAACAATTATCAACTCACCAGCTCTCAATTTAATAAGCATTTTTGTTTAGTTTAATTAATAATGTACTACTGGTTAGGAGTGTACATGCACGATTAGATACCGATATCTTCTGCCGTTTCAGAAAATAAAAGAAATCGTGCATTAACTTCATTATATTAAGTTTCCATGATCTCACGACCAACATTTTTATATATATCCTCCTCTTGTCTCGTTGAGATGGTTTGTTTTGCCTTGGCGAATCAATCATTATGGTGCTGTCATTAGTTTACGCGTCAAAATTCCGAGAAAATTTTTGATGGGGTATTTTTTGAAGGGGGCATGGGGGACCAATAATATGTTGACACATGTACTTGATATTAATAAATTCTGTTTCCAAAAATACCAACACCAATTATGAAAACAAATTTTCTTTGCAAAAATACATTTTTTATATATTTTTGGAAACAGAATTCATTTATATCATGTGCATGTGTCAATATATCATTGGTCCCCCATGCCCTCTTCAAAAAAATCGCCCCCATCAAATATTTTCTCCAAAATTCCATGGGAAGCCTTCTTCAAACGAGTATTGACTTTCATACACGTTGGTTTTTGGGCCTTATTTTTTTTTTTTTGCTCGATAAATAAAAATATATTAAGAAGGAAGGCAATTTACAAGTCACCCACAAAAACACAAACCAATATGGACCAAATTCAAGAAACAATATATGCGAAACAAGGTTGGTTCTTGGGCACAGCCACATGCGAAACAATATGGACCAAAAGAAACAAGGTTGCTATAATTAACTCCATGTGATTGAAGGGTGGTTGGATGTAGGGATTGGTAACCCCCACCCCCACCCCACCCCAATTCCAGGAATGCCTAAAGGGTCAGTACCAAACTCCATGTGATTGAAAGGTGGTTGGATGTAGGGATTGGTAACCACCCCCACACACACACATGTTGGGAGTCATGTACTACCTCGAAATCCCGACAACAACCAGGCAAAGTTTAGAACTTAGATACCCTAATAGTAGTGTCGATACATAGGGGTAAAGGTGAGGAAATGATATATATGAAAAGAATAATCACGAACTGCCAACTTTATCTGGCTCCCTTAATTGGCGCCGGCTCGCGAATTGTCTCAAATTATAATTTAAAGAGAAAATGGGTCGTTTGTCCAAAAAATTTTAAAACACGGTTCAAATGGACCAGTAAAAAAAAGTACGGGTGAAATAGCCAAAAAAAAATAGCCAGGATGAAACTGGATTCATCCTGGTTTATACTTAAAAAATAGCAACGATGAAACTGGATGCATCCTGTGTAAAATAAAAATAAGAACAAAATATTTGAAAATGGACAGGATGAAACTGGTTACATCCTGCCTATTTTTAAATTTTTGTCCATTTAAACAATATCTTTTTAATTTTTGGCTATTTAAACAATATCAAAACCTAAGTGTCTTTTTCACCCAGGAATTGTTGATTTTGGTCTTTTTGACCAATTTTGTGTAATTTAAAGTAGGGTTAAGTGGCAAAATGCCCCAAAATTGATTCCAACCTTGTGAAAATGTCCCGGACGTTAGGGAAAAGATTAAAATGCCCCAATCCGTTATTTTTGGAGCATTTTGATCAAAATTGGGCTTCTTGACTGGTCAATGGAGTTTTGAAATTCCATTTTTATCCTTTTAAATTAAAATGCCCCAATCCGCCACCGCCACCACCACCACCACCAAACGAACAACCACCACCGCCGCCACCACTACCACCACCGCCACCACCATCACCGCCGCCACCACTACCGCCGCCGCTACCACCACCGCCGCCACCACCTGAACCCTGAATTTTAAACACTGAACCCTAAATTGTACTCTGAAGGGCAATTTCGACTACTTAACTCTCTCTAACGGAAAATCTATGGGATTGGGACATTTTGATCTTTTTCCTAACGTCCGGGGCATTTTTACAAGGTTGGGATCGATTTTGGGGCATTTTGCAACTTAATCCTTCAGCCTCTGATTAGGCGCTGTTTTTATGTTAACGTTTCGTGAACTACACTTCTTTCGGCTTCACTTTCCTTTTGCCAAGGGAAATTGCATCTTAGCTCATAACTTAATGAGGAAGCGAGGGTGTAATATTCCTTGGTATAAGAAGATAGCAATATGTATAAGAAGATAGCAATATACAACAAAAATGAATATCAGTTTTACTTTGCTAATGGAAATTTCTCTTATATTCATCACTATTAACCATAGGCAAAAACAAGAAGATTCACCAATAGATATATCAAGAAAAATCAACCTAGCCCATCCTGTCTGTAATTTTATATACCGGCCGGGTTACAGTCATTTTAAAGTTCATTGCGTATATATCCCTATCAAGAAAAAAACTAATTACGTCATATATATGAGTAAACTCAAAAAAAAAAAAAAAAAAATTATTAGTAAAGTACATTCTTAATGTTGAAGGTAAGAAGTTACACGATGGCAAGTGATTCGATATAATTATAATTACCTAGCCTCTGGTTACTTAGCCTCTGGTTTTGGTCCAGTCGATCACAAAATGGAGTGTATCTGTCATAAAATAGAGTGTATTTTGCACAGCAGAAAATGTCTTTGACCCCTTTTGTCTTGACATCATATGAGATGATCTTGTATGGTAAATGTATCAACACCTTCAGAAAATTTTCTTTTTCGTCATCCTCATCACCACCTTGCTCGACCAGCAATACACAATACGCTTTGCGTACTGATAATTTGCTGAGGTTGACAAGAGACTGCAGCTTCCATCCTCCGTAATCAACCTCCATCTCAAAAATACAGAAACTACTAGTAGGATGTGGTTGTGCACTTAGAACTAAGTACATATGACCCATGCACTCTCCAAAATACATGACGAAACTCTGTGTCAATTTATCCTCACATTTTCAGTACTTCTCGATGTATATCAAAATAGAGCAAATTGTGGGTTGTTGGAAATGATTTTGGGGTTAAAGGCTAATTGGGTATGAAAATGATTTGAGAATGGGTTCACAAACGCTCAACTTGGTTTATTGAAATGAAAATTTCTATTGCACTCAAAACTATGGTCGTACAGACCTTACAAGACTCACTTCAAACTCTCACTCTTTATCACCTATACCTTACTTCGGGTATTCACTCACTTACAACTTCTCCATGATCTCTACTGCCCTATTTATAGGGAGCTTCCAACTACTCTAGCCTTGTCTAGAATATTCACTACTTGACCGACCTTATTAAGCCCAGAACATTCTCTAACTCTCTAGTGTTTGACCTACTCTTGAAGACTCTTGACTTTTATATTTCTATTACATTTCTTACTAACTTTGACTAATCTAAACATTTCTAGATAACATGCTGTCTTGACTCTTCTAGACATTTCTTGTTACCGTACTGACTCTAGATATTTCTCGGTATCAAGCTAACGGACCTGATGGATGAATCTCCACTTTTCTAGATTCTTCTAATCCATTATTAATTAGGCATAATCAAGTTTATATTTTTAACATCCTCCCTTAAACTTGATTTGCCTATAACTCCAGGTCGTACTTTCACGTCCATGAAATTGTTGTGCTTCCGTAATTCTTTTTACATGCTTATGATCCGGTCTTTGGTTGTAGACTTTCACTACCCATATCGTCTTCTGCCTCTCTATTTTTTCGTTGACATTTTTCTTGCCTTCATAGTTTTTCTGGAGTCCTGTATTTGTGACGTTGCTCCACCTCACATTTCTCCATCTTTTGCTTTTCACAACTTCTCTAGCCGGTTCACAACTTGCGGAGTGGCAAAATAGTGACACCGGATCTCCGTAAATTTCATTTAGACTTCTCGTTCGCAATGCTCTCTCACTCGAGCTTCCTTCCGATGATGACGGTTCCACAGGTTCCAATCTTGGAGGCGATGGAGGTGGTGAAATTTCTCGAGCAACTGGTTCTGGTGGCGCTTGCTTCTCTTCTTCTTCTTCTTCTTCTAGGATTGGAAGAAAATCATACTCATTTTCTAGAACATCAAAGTCCCATATGCCTTCTTCGTCGAACTCCACATCTCCGCTTACGATGACCTTTCGGTTGGTCGGATCGTACAACTTATATCCCCTGGATCGAGCATCATAACCGATAAATATACACTTCGTATTTCTGTCACGAGCATATGCAATGCTTCCAAATACTCGCAAATGTGAAACTCCAGGTTTCACTCCACTCCATGCTTCTTGAGGAGTCATGTTCCACACATTTTTTGTTGGACACCGGTTTATCAAATAAACCGCACAATCAACCGCTTCTGCCCAAAACTCCTTGGGCAATTTCTTGGTCTTCAACATACTCCGGGCCATGTTGAGAATTGTCCTGTTTTTCCTTTCGGCAACTCCATTTTGTTGAGGTGTGTATGGAACCGTAAGAGGCCGACGGATTCCATTGTCTTCACAGTAAGACTCGAACTCCTTCGAAGTAAATTCACCTCCTCTGTCCGATCTCATAGCCACAATTTCAAAGCCACTTTCTTTCTCCACAAGGGATTTAAATTTCTTGAAACATGAAGACCTCTGATTTTTGTTTCAAGAAATAAACCCATGTTTTTCGACTAAAATCGTCCACATATATGAGGAAATAATTATTCCCACCATAAGAACTTGGCTTTAACAGTCCACAAACATCTGTGTGAACCAACTCTAGCGGTTTTGTGGCTCTCGTCAATGTTTCCTTGGGAAAACTTTTTCTAAAATGTTTCCCAAGTAAACATCCTTCGCACAACTAATCCGGGTGGTCTATTCTTGGCAAACCTCTAACCATCTTTTGTTTGGACAATAACTTTAACCCTCCAAAATTGAGATGTCCATACCTAAGATGCCAGAGCCATGACGAGTCTTTCACACAAGCCGTCAAACATCTCGCGATGTCGTTTTGAATGTTCAAATAGAACATCCTATTCCCCGTCATCGGCACTTTGGCAATCAACTTTCCTCTCCTATCTCTTATAAAAAGACTAAGGTCCTCCATATTCATCCTATAGCCTTTTTCTAAGAGTTGTCCCAAACTTAGTATATTCATTTTTACGTTAGGGACGTAATAAACATCAGAAATAAACTCATGATTTCCATTTTTGAACTTAATCAAAATTTTGCCAAGACCACTCACCGATGTTTTTTCTCCATTCCCGAATGTCACGTTGCCTAAATCGATTCATCAAGCTCCACGAACTTCTCCTTCGTGCCGCACATATGGTTGCTTGCTCCCGTATCAAGCACCCATGTATGATTTTCATCATGGTCACCTCCTTTGCACGCCACCAACAAGGTCTGGTCTTCATGATTTTCTTTACTAGCGTAGTTTGCTCTCTCCTCGACATTATTTGAAGAAGATCGACGGTCAGAAGCATAATGACCACGCTTATGACAATTATAGCACTCAACTTGAGATTTGTCATACCTTGGCCTATTATTGTTGTGCCATGAATTGTTTCCTCTGCCACGACCTCTTGTGAAGCTTGACCCCTGGCCCCTTTGATCATCGTTATTCTGCTTGCCTCTTCCTCTTACGCCGTAGTAGCCGCGTCTTCTTCCTCTAGCATTACTACTAGAGCTCTCTCCTTTGTCTTTCAAAGTGAGCTTCGCTTGTAGAACTTGTTCTACTGCTCCCTCTTTGCTTCTCTTCCTCATCCTTTCTTCATGGGCTTGTAACGATCCCATGAGCTCATCCACGGTCATGGTTTCGACGTCTTTGGACTCCTCAATTGCGACGACGATATAGTCGAATTTTGGAACGAGTGACCGCAATATTTTTTCGATCACACGACTATCACTCATGACCTCACCATTTCTTCTTAGTTGATTGACGACAACTAAAACTCTTGAAAAATAATCCGAGATTAATTTGGACTCTTTCATGGAGAGAGATTCGAACTCACCTCTTAGAGTTTGCAATCGCACCTTCTTTACTTTATCAACTCTCTTGAAGGAATTTTGCAAAATCTCCCAGCTTGCTTTGCATTAGCGTCTCTTGATATCTTCTCGAACGACGACTCGTCCATGCCTTGATAAATAAGGAAAAGAGCTCTTTTATCTCTCTTTCTTGATATACGTAGCATATCTTTTTCATTTCTTGGTAGCGCCGCTTCATTCTCTCGGTTCGACATAACCTTTTTCTACTATCTCCCATGCATCTTGCGAGCCTAATAACGCCTTCATTTGGATGCTCCAATTTTCATAGTTATCTTTGGTGAGTTTAGGGATTTGAAAAGGAAACATTTCGGTAGCCATTAGGATTTATGGCTCTGATACCACTTTGTTGGAAATGATTTTGGGGTTAAAGGCTAATTGGGTATGAAAATGATTTGAGAATGGGTTCACAAACGCTCAACTTGGTTTATGGAAATGAAAATTTCTATTGCACTCAAAACTGTGGTCGTACAGACCTTACAAGACTCACTTCAAACTCTCACTCTTTATCACCTATACCTTACTTCGGGTATTCACTCACTTACAACTTCTCCATGATCTCTACTGCCCTATTTATAGGGAGCTTCCAACTACTCTAGCCTTGTCTAGAATATTCACTACTTGACCGACCTTATTAAGCCCAGAACATTCTCTAACTCTCTAGTGTTTGACCTACTCTTGAAGACTCTTGACTTTTATATTTCTATTACATTTCTTACTAACTTTGACTAATCTAAACATTTCTAGATAACATGCTGTCTTGACTCTTCTAGACATTTCTTGTTACCGTACTGACTCTAGATATTTCTCGGTATCAAGCTAACGTACTGATGGATGAATCTCCACTTTTCTAGATTCTTCTAATCCATTATTAATTAGGCATAATCAAGTTTATATTTTTAACATCCTCCCTTAAACTTGATTTGCCTATAACTCCAGTCGTACTTTCACGTCCATGAAATTGTTGTGCTTCCGTAATTCTTTTTACATGCTTATGATCCGGTCTTTGGTTGTAGACTTTCACTACCCATATCGTCTTCTGCCTCTCTATTTTTTCGTTGACATTTTTCTTGCCTTCATAGTTTTTCTGGAGTCCTGTATTTGTGACGTTGCTCCACCTCACATTTCTCCATCTTTTGCTTTTCACAACTTCTCTAGCCGGTTCACAACTTGCGGAGTGGCAAAATAGTGACACCGGATCTCCGTAAATTTCATTTAGACTTCTCGTTCGCAATGCTCTCTCACTCGAGCTTCCTTCCGATGATGACGGTTCCACAGGTTCCAATCTTGGAGGCGATGGAGGTGGTGAAATTTCTCGAGCAACTGGTTCTGGTGGCGCTTGCTGCTCTTCTTCTTCTTCTTCTAGGATTGGAAGAAAATCATACTCATTTTCTAGAACATCAAAGTCCCATATGCCTTCTTCGTCGAACTCCACATCTCCGCTTACGATGACCTTTCGGTTGGTCGGATCGTACAACTTATATCCCCTGGATCGAGCATCATAACCGATAAATATACACTTCGTATTTCTGTCACGAGCATATGCAATGCTTCCAAATACTCGCAAATGTGAAACTCCAGGTTTCACTCCACTCCATGCTTCTTGAGGAGTCATGTTCCACACATTTTTTGTTGGACACCGGTTTATCAAATAAACCGCACAATCAACCGCTTCTGCCCAAAACTCCTTGGGCAATTTCTTGGTCTTCAACATACTCCGGGCCATGTTGAGAATTGTCCTGTTTTTCCTTTCGGCAACTCCATTTTGTTGAGGTGTGTATGGAACCGTAAGAGGCCGACGGATTCCATTGTCTTCACAGTAAGACTCGAACTCCTTCGAAGTAAATTCACCTCCTCTGTCCGATCTCATAGCCACAATTTCAAAGCCACTTTCTTTCTCCACAAGGGATTTAAATTTCTTGAAACATGAAGACCTCTGATTTTTGTTTCAAGAAATAAACCCATGTTTTTCGACTAAAATCGTCCACATATATGAGGAAATAATTATTCCCACCATAAGAACTTGGCTTTAACAGTCCACAAACATCTCATGTGAACCAACTCTAGCGGTTTTGTGGCTCTCGTCAATGTTTCCTTGGGAAAACTTTTTCTAAAATGTTTCCCAAGTAAACATCCTTCGCACAACTAATCCGGGTGGTCTATTCTTGGCAAACCTCTAACCATCTTTTGTTTGGACAATAACTTTAACCCTCCAAAATTGAGATGTCCATACCTAAGATGCCAGAGCCATGACGAGTCTTTCACACAAGCCGTCAAACATCTCGCGATGTCGTTTTGAATGTTCAAATAGAACATCCTATTCCCCGTCATCGGCACTTTGGCAATCAACTTTCCTCTCCTATCTCTTATAAAAAGACTAAGGTCCTCCATATTCATCCTATAGCCTTTTTCTAAGAGTTGTCCCAAACTTAGTATATTCATTTTTACGTTAGGGACGTAATAAACATCAGAAATAAACTCATGATTTCCATTTTTGAACTTAATCAAAATTTTGCCAAGACCACTCACCGATGTTTTTTCTCCATTCCCGAATGTCACGTTGCCGGAAACTGATTCATCAAGCTCCACGAACTTCTCCTTCGTGCCGCACATATGGTTGCTTGCTCCAGTATCAAGCACCCAAGTATGATTTTCATCATGGTCACCTCCTTTGCACGCCACCAACAAGGTCTGGTCTTCATGATTTTCTTTACTAGCGTAGTTTGCTCTCTCCTCGACATTATTTGAAGAAGATCGACAAACCAGAAGCATAATGACCACGCTTATGACAATTATAGCACTCAACTTGAGATTTGTCATACCTTGGCCTATTATTGTTGTGCCATGAATTGTTTCCTCTCCACGACCTCTTGTGAAGCTTGACCCCGGCCCCTTTGATCATCGTTATTCCGCTTTGCCTCTTCCTCTTACGCCGTAGTAGCCGCGTCCTCTTCCTCTAGCATTACTACTAGAGCTCTCTCCTTTGTCTTTCAAAGTGAGCTTCGCTTGTAGAACTTGTTCTACTGCCCCCTCTTTGCTTCTCTTCCTCATCCTTTCTTCATGGGCTTGTAACGATCCCATGAGCTCATCCACGGTCATGGTTTCGACGTCTTTGGACTCCTCAATTGCGGACGACGATATAGTCGAATTTTGGAACAGTGACCAACAATATTTTTCGATCACACGACTATCACTCATGACCTCACCATTTCTTCTTAGTTGATTGACGACAACTAAAACTCTTGAAAAATAATCCGAGATTAATTTGGACTCTTTCATGGAGAGAGATTCGAACTCACCTCTTAGAGTTTGCAATCGCACCTTCTTTACTTTATCAACTCTCTTGAAGGAATTTTGCAAAATCTCCCACGCTTGCTTTGCATTAGCGTCTCTTGATATCTTCTCGAACGACGACTCGTCCATGCCTTGATAAATAAGGAAAAGAGCTCTTTTATCTCTCTTTCTTGATATACGTAGCATATCTTTTTCATTTTGCGGTAGCGCCGCTTCATTCTCTGGTTCGACATAACCTTTTTCTACTATCTCCCATGCATCTTGCGAGCCTAATAACGCCTTCATTTGGATGCTCCAATTTTCATAGTTATCTTTGGTGAGTTTAGGGATTTGAAAAGGAAACATTTCGGTAGCCATTAGGATTTATGGCTCTGATACCACTTTGTTGGAAATGATTTTGGGGTTAAAGGCTAATTGGGTATGAAAATGATTTGAGAATGGGTTCACAAACGCTCAACTTGGTTTATGGAAATGAAAATTTCTATTGCACTCAAAACTGTGGTCGTACAGACCTTACAAGACTCACTTCAAACTCTCACTCTTTATCACCTATACCTTACTTCGGGTATTCACTCACTTACAACTTCTCCATGATCTCTGTTGGAGCAAAATTAATTACCCCAACACTCCTCGAGATGCGTGCTTGAAGATTGAATCACCGCCGTTTGGTTAGATTCTCCAAGGGTTGACGAAGAAAATGGGGGTACCTGCAAAGATACTCCGATGCTAAAGTCAGAGGATAGTCAATGCAAGTAGTTGTGAAGAAAAGATTAGAATTGAATACCTTTTGAGTTGGATTCTGGCCTCTATTTATAGGCGTAAACCCTAATCTGGTTCCATAATAACCCAGATTTGTAGTCATCCAAAATAACCACATGGATTTGTACATATCCTTAAAGATCCATGTCTATCTTGAGAGATCTTTGTATATCTTCACATGATTTGAGTTTATCTTGAAAGATCCTTGTTTATCTTCTAGGATTTGAATATATCCCTGAAGATTCATATCATCTTCACAAGATTTACAATTATCTTGGAAGATCCTTGTCTATCTTCCAAGATTTATGATTATCCCAAAATGACTTCCAGTCATCTGGGCTTCCTTATTTAGCCATGCGAGTTTTATAAACCTGAGCCTAGTTTCTTTAACAAACCTCCGGACTCAGTCCGAATACAGCTCTGATGAGCCCCGTGGGTCACCTTGATAACCCACGGTCTGGTTTTGATAAACCTCCTCGGTTCGGTCCAGGATCCGGCTCCGATGAGCTCCGTGGGTCACCTTGATAACCCACGGTCTGGTTTTGATAAACCTCCGGACTCGATCCGGATCCAAATATGAGCTCAGTGGGTCACCTTGATAACCCACGGTCTGGTTTTGATAAACCTCGGACTCGGTCCGGATCTGACTCGATGAGCTCCGTGGATCACCCTGATAACCCACGGTATGCCATTATTAAACAGCTTGTGCAGTACGCACGTACCTTATTTAAATAGGGTACAAACATCGCCCCCTCTTAACTGTTCAACTTGTTGAGGAGTTAAGAAGAGTAAGGCTTCATGTGACGGCGGTAGGTACATAGAACGTACAAATGTATCCTGATATTCTGTAGTGCACACCCGGCATGATTTCTCCTGCAAAAACATGCTCATATTAACTTATTATTCTTAAGTAAACTCATACCTGAAATTTCTTTTCCTCATCTCGTCAGACCCATGTCCGTCCTAGCTGGGCTTTAAATGGAATTCTAACAGCCACTTGGTGTTATAAGCCCAAGTACTAAATTATGTTGCCCATGTTTGTTCGTGACCTTAATGTGTGCATTCACCTCTCCTTTTGTGAACAAATCGAGGAAATGTTAATGCCTCCCTTTTGTGGCCACATGAGACGATGTCGGTTCTTTTTAATCGGTGTGCACACTGTCACGTCTTGACTTTGGAACATTTGGTTAACGCGTACGTCACCGTTCGTCCCTCATAGTATCGAAAAAACGCTTTTCATGGCGTGTCCAACCAGTGTCGGTATCCAAGGATGATAATAATCCAGCTACTCATGGAACTGTGAGTTTGACTCCGCTTAAAACTCCTAGCCTGTTTTTCTATTTCCATGTAATATGTTCACCTGCCTGAGAAAGCCTCATAATGTATCATTCCAGCCAAACTCCATAGCCAGTAAGAGTTTAATTCCGCATAAAACTCTGGATTTGAATCCCTGTGAAACTAAGAAACTAACTCCCATTGGTCTCCACTTTTGTTTTCCTACGATTACTCCAGCTCCAGTATTCCTATGCCATGTTCCCATAGCCTGCATAAATCTAGTCCCTGTTCGAACTTAGGAATTTAATTTTTATTGAGATTTCATTCTCATCAAACTCTTTGAATCGGCTGCTTGCATGCCACTGCTCTTCTCCAATATAAACACGGATGAGTAATTACAATAACAACTCATCCGCAGTCGTTCCTTCCTCCTTGCCAGATTTCTCCGGTAAGCGCAGTCTTGCTCTTTACCTTTTCCTTTCTGATAATGTTGTGTTCTCATGAACCGATGCTGTGAGCTTTAATGAGAAAGAGCACGTATAGGGTCACGTATAAATATCTCTTTGATGATTAGTTCCTAAGCATCACCACGAACCCGTAGTTTTTTCTTATTCTAACTATCAACCAATACTTCCTTAGCTCTGTTAGAATAGAAGACAAAAATTTTATTTTTGCTGTAAAGAGTACTACGTGAGAAAGAGATACCTTGGTGGTGCAAACGACATCACCTTGTCTCATTACTCAAGCGAACATGTTCATATATATAGGTATACCCTTTTCTTAATCTAGATTTCGTTAACTGATCAACTATTGACCTTTCTTTTCTAAAACAGCACTACTGTCTTCTCAACGGATTTGTTCAAGGTACGACTATCCAGTTTCAATGTTCCTACTAACAATATCTCATCGTCGTCTGACTATTCTCCTGCCACGCCGCCTCCTATGTCGACACCACAACTCCGTTAGCTGATGATCCTTTCCTTGCAGGTTTGTACGAGTCGACTGGCTCAGCCGTAACCATTGGCGATTCCGCTGTTACAGATCCTACCGTAGCTCGCGGTATCATTCAAACTGGCATGCTGCCAGTAGATATCCACTGCTATGATTTTATGACTGAAATTCCCCAAGTACTCAATGGAGCCGTGCAACTTCAGTTTGCTGTATGTGTATACATCCTCTATATATTTACACTTTCCACCTTTTACTGAATTTTCTCTTTGCATTTTGTCTTTGCATCTGAGGTCTAACCATGTTGCTTTGTAGGGACTACCCCTCCTTCGGAGGACTAGACAGCTTCACATTGAGTCCCTAGCTAATCGAGAAAGGTTCCAAGTTCTTGCATGCTAGGTGACACTTTAGCCGCCCCCATGGTCTGCTTAGTTATTACCAAATGCCAAAGACGCCCCCAATATTGAATGGAATATCGGATCAAAGGCTCTGGATGGCGGGCGCATTGCTTCTTTGTAGCTGCTGGAGCGATAGCTTCTCTTAGGTTATAATGAACGCGCTGCTCCACTTTTGACGGATTAAATCACTGGAGAGATACTTGTAGGAGCGGGATGCGCATGTATTATTGATAAGAATATAGATGACTTTGAAGTAAGGCCCTGAACGGTAACCAGTCAGCGGATCCTCATGGTTTTTCTTGTCGTCGAGGTGGTATTTCCGAAGCTAGTTTCGGTGACTTAATTCGATCTATCACACTTATAAGAATTAGACTTTGTGGTGAAGCTTTGGTCCACGAGGTCAAACAATTTCTTCATGTGTGATTCAACTTCCACCATTAGGGACACGAACAAGGAAAAGACTCTAGTAGGACGTCAACATCTTAATGGTTACAAGCATCATCTTCAACGCTGCTTTTATCGCAGCTGTTTAAGTTCCCACTTTTCTTTTGTCAGATCTACGGAGAGTCACGGGATTTGCTCGGACTCACTACGAGATCCGTTATCTGAAAGCGTATATATTTTTTTGCTTGTTTGTTTAAACTTCGAACAGCCTTCAACGGATATGCTAATGATGTAATTTGAGCGATAACAGATGATGTCGCGAGTCTGCTGTCGCAACGGCAACTGTCAGAGGCAACCTTTCTGAGAAGCTGAACAACTAATCTGGAATTGCACAGCACAGTAGGACTAGAACAGCCATGTTTCGAAGCAAGATCGAGACCATCCTCTAACCCCTCCAAAATATGATGAAGATAAGACATTCCATACCGTGTGAAGTTGGTGTAGCATGACTATTGGCACTTTGCAGACATGTCGCGTACAATAACTGCGTGTCCTCCAAAACGTTTTTCTTTCTTATAGTAACCAAACACATTGACCAAAACCTTGTCGCTTTTTTTTGGCCAAGTCATCTTCCAAATATCCTTAGCTCCAGAGTCACACTCGTAATCCGGGAACTTTCGATCGCCGCGAATGAAATCCATCAGAGTGGGTACCAGCACAGGATACTTGGAACGATATCGTTCAGAGTCATCCATGAACTTTCGCTCGCCGTGAATCAAATGCAACAGAGTGGGTGCTACCACAGGAAACCTCGAAAGATTTAGTTCAGGGTCATCCGTGGACAGTCGGCCGTCGCGAGTTAATGCGACAGAGTGAGTGCCACCACAGGAAACCTCCATCGTGTGCTCTCCGACAAGAAAATTAACCGTCTGAGGCTCCATTTTTGTTGGAATATCTCGTCATATGCAAGAGCCGAGGTTACCGTGCAGTTTGTATTCACGTAGAGTGAAGACAAAGTCAGAAGAAGACCAAGTCATTGCAGTGAAGCTAGTAAATCCGTTTGTATAGTTAGATTACCTAGTCAAGTCAAATGAGTTTTTACTATCTTCTAGGTTTTAGTTTTACTAATCATCTAGTCATTCCTATAAATAGGAATCCTAATGTATATGTAAATGTATCCCAGAATTATCAAACTCTGGTGATCAATAATCCAATTCACCCTACGGGGTTCTGTCAGTGGATGTAGGCGTTAGTGCCGAACCACTTTAATTCTCATGTGTTCTTTATTTTATGTTTGATTCATTCTGCTTAATCGATGATCCGTCTTGTTGATACCCATAATTTATTATGGTATCAGAGCGGGGAGATCCGCTCAGATTGCTTCCGCTTTCTAATTATTATTTTTTTGTTGTCATTTTCATCTATTTTATTTGGACTAATCTTCAATATTAGTCTGTATTTCTATGGATGATTTATTATTTCCAACAGAGTTATCATCAAATAACTCTTCCTAATCATCGATTCTCTCATCATCATGAGTTTCGTTTTTCATTATGACTATGGGTATCGTTTTTAAGACGAAGATTTGTTGTCTTATTTACATTACGCTTTCAAGTCTATGTTGTACACATAGAGATACTTTGAGTCTTTGTTGTACACAGCTTTTTGGTTCATCTTTGCCAAGAAGATTTCATACAATCCCGAAAAATATCTCCATTTCGGAATTCTTGCGAAAGTTTGGCAATCGAATTATTAGAAAATATTTTCCATATTTTCTATCTTTATCATATTTTCTTTCCCAAAATTTCCGGATTCGGAATATATTTTACTATGAGAATATATTCTCTTCTTTTATACAATGAAACTCACCAATGGTTGGAATCTATAGCCATTGCAGTGGTTATTATTGTCCAGGATCGTGTTCATCGATGAAGCGTCTTTATCTAACTCATTGAGGCATATCAATTTTCGGGTTTTACAGCCACTGTCAAACCATGAATACGCCTCTCAATATCTCATCACAACTAGTTCATCTATGATAATGTACCATCTCGATATGGTTCTATCCATTATCATCTATATTTTTATATTTTGTTGATAACAAAATATAAATTCTCCTACCATTTTGGTAGTCTATTTTACATCAATCCATTAATCAGTATATGGATTTTCTCGGAACATTTGAGAAATCGGTTTTCATTCAAGAAAACTCTCTTAAATGATTAGACGTCTATCACTATATTTCTCTGGTAGAGTGTTATTTCTTCTAATTAAACTTGTTATATGAGTTTTAAATCTCATCATCATTTTTGATGTTTTATCATCTCATCAAGAAATAAATCATCTTTCTCTTTGTAAACGTTTTTTTTTCCGACATCAAACATGTCATCGTTTCTTTGGGTAATAATCCAAAATCAATTTTGAGAACAATTCAATTTTTGTGTTCTTATCTCGGCGACCAATTAAGGTTTTCCAGCAAGCTTCTTGACGTCCATCTGTGTTCCTCAATATGGACGTATCTTATACTAGTTGTAACTAGTTGGTTGTGCCTTGATCATTCGGCATTATCATTTGAACAATCAAATAGAAGGTATCCATAACCTCTTGTACCTTTTATTAAGTTCAGTAGAAATCAATATTTTCCTGCAAGCTTCTTGCTACTGCAGAATACATCAAGTATGGTCGATCCCTTTTACAGCATATGATCGTGTTATATTTTCTTTCTACTGGTCAGTTTCTTATCTATTGACTGACTTGATCAACTTTCTCGTCAAGGCTAAAATTAGATTTTTAATCCATTTCCGTGGGCATGTTTGCTTTTCTAATCAAGCCAATGCTTCCAATCAATTATTGTTCTCAAACTCCTTTAAGTATCGCCTGTGGAGTTTTATCGTCTGTAATATTTTGTCAATGCTGAACGGTGGAGTAAAAGGCTTCTGCTGAGATCAAGGTCCGTTAAGACGAGTTTGCTGCTTAACGTCAGAGCTTTTAAAGTCTATTGGGCAATCAAATCAGTTTTCAACACACTGAGTATTTGAAGCTGGAGTTATGGAAGTCCTTTGCTGCTTGTTGCTGTATTTTACTAATGTTGGTGATTGAAGATTAAGTGAATTTTAATGATACTGAAGTCCAAGTTACAAGACTTTAATTGAAGTTTATGCTACCAGATTCAGCATTTCTACTCAAGATTGTTCAAGTTGGACACTTCAAAGACTTTCCGTGTTCAACTTGAGGGGGGGTGTTGGAATATCTCGTCATATGCAAGAGCCGAGGTTACCGTGCAGTTTGTATTCACGTAGAGTGAAGACAAAGTCAGAAGAAGACCAAGTCATTGCAGTGAAGCTAGTAAATCCGTTTGTATAGTTAGATTACCTAGTCAAGTCAAATGAGTTTTTACTATCTTCTAGGTTTTAGTTTTACTAATCATCTAGTCATTCCTATAAATAGGAATCCTAATGTATATGTAAATGTATCCCGAATTATCAAACTACGGTGATCAATAATCCAATTCACCCTACGGGGTTACACGGTGGATGTAGGCGTTAGTGCCGAACCACTTTAATTCTCATGTGTTCTTTATTTTATGTTTGATTCATTCTGCTTAATCGATGATCCGTCTTGTTGATACCCATAATTTATTAATTTTACTGCTCTTGTCATCTCCGAACCCAAGCCTCCCGTGTTCTTCTCTTCCCAAAGCATACACCACTTTTGAATCTGGTGCTCTTCGTTCACTGACATCATTTTCAGAGACGTAGTTCTCTTCCTCTGGGTAAGAGTAGTCGACAGGGGAAGCCCAACCTTCATGTGAATCAAGATAACTGTCAGAGGAGTCATATCCCCCTTCGTCATCAGAAGTATTCCTGCTGCCTCCTCCAGAGGTAACTTCGTCGTCATACATACTTTTCTGCCCTAGGTGTTTTTTCTTCCTTCCTATTAATTTGTTTCCAGCTAGTATTTCTCTAGCTTTTCTGCCTGTCTATCTCTTCCAACCATATTATCACCACCATTTGAAGTACGACGATCATGAGTGCCAATACCACGACGACCAAGGCTTTGACAACGGTCTCTTTCATCAACACAGCTCTGCCATCGATCGTTTAAAACTTCGTCCACTCTTTGTCGACTACCCTGTTCTTGGTGACGATTTGCTCTTTCACTCCCAGAACGAGAGACAGCAGCCTCTTCAACTTCTATTCTTTTCTCCAATGCGATTATGAGACGTCTGTTTTCTCTCTCCAAGCGTTGCGAGGCTCCTCCTCTGGCTGTAAGATCAATCGGAGTGACTTGCGGGTTATTAATCTGTGTAACCGTTGGGTTATTAACTTGTGTTGCCAGCGGGACGTTAGCTTGTACCGACGGTGGGACTTCAGCTTGCACATTAGTTGTGGTATTAGCATGAACAGCAGGTGGACTGCTCATTCGAGCCCGTACACCTCTACTAGCGATATCTTGTTCACGAAGGAACTGGTTACTCGTGTAATGACTTGAGGATCCCCTCCGAAATCTTCGGCTAGTGTTCGGAGGGGGAGATCTGTTCACCAGAACGTAGTTAACCCTTGGACTGTCCCCTCGGATCGAGAACGGGAAGCGAGCGGATGATGACGATGGCGACCCATTTGTTCTCCCATCTCTTGGGTCATGAACTCCTTGAACAACAGCACTTCTCAACGGACGATGGTTTGCTGTTGATTCATCGGTTTACGATGAGTGCATCCGTGTCCATCTCCAATTGATTCACTCTTGTTACATCCATATAACTCCCTTTTATATTAGCCGTCCTTACTTTGGCGGCACCCTTTGTGATGATTTTTTTTTTTATTTCGATCCCACAGCAATTTCTTGCGCAGTATTGCTTTAAACCACTGGCTCGAAAATCTTTTGAGAAAGTCTTTATTGCTTTTAGGGGCACGAACTTTTCTTCGGAGTCCCCTTAGTCGGCGCCAAAAGATGTTGGAGCAAAATTAATTACCCCAACACTCCTCGAGATGCGTGCTTGAAGATTGAATCACCGCCGTTTGGTTAGATTCTCCGAGGGTTGACGAAGAAAATGGGGTACTGCAAAGATACTCCGATGCTAAAGTCGAGGATAGTCAATGCAAGTAGTTGTGAAGAAAAGATTAGAATTGAATACCTTTTGAGTTGGATTCTCGGCCTCTATTTATAGGCGTAAACCCTAATCTGGTTCCATAATAACCTGCATTTGTAGTCATCCAAAATAACCACATGGATTTGTACATATCCTTAAAGATCCATGTCTATCTTGAGAGATCTTTGTATATCTTCACATGATTTGAGTTTATCTTGAAAGATCCTTGTTTATCTTCTAGGATTTGAATATATCCTGGAAGATTCATATCATCTTCACAAGATTTACAATTATCTTGGAAGATCCTTGTCTATCTTCCAAGATTTATGATTATCCCAAAATGACTTCCAGTCATCTGGGCTTCCTTATTTAGCCATGCGAGTTTTATAAACCTGAGCCTAGTTTCTTTAACAAACCTCCGGACTCAGTCCGAATACAGCTCTGATGAGCCCCGTGGGTCACCTTGATGACCCACGGTCTGGTTTTGATAAACCTCCGGACTCAGTCCGGATCCAGCTCTGATGAGCTCCGTGGTCACCTTGATAACCCACGGTCTGGTTTTGATAAACCTCCGGACTCAGTCCGGATACAGCTCTGATGAGCTCCGTGGATCACCCTGATAACCCACGGTCTGCCATTATTAAACAGCTTGTGCAGTACGCACGTACCTTATTTAAATAGGGTACAAACAATCTCTACTGCCCTATTTATAGGGAGCTTCCAACTACTCTAGCCTTGTCTAGAATATTCACTACTTGACCGACCTTATTAAGCCCAGAACATTCTCTAACTCTCTAGTGTTTGACCTACTCTAGAAGACTCTTGACTTTTACATTTCTATTACATTTCTTACTAACTTTGACTAATCTAAACATTTCTAGATAACATGTTGTCTTGACTCTTCTAGACATTTCACTCTAGATATTTCTCGGTGTCAAGCTAACGGACCTGATGGATAAATCTCCACTTTTCTAGATTCTTTTAATCCATTATTAATTAGGCATAGTCAAGTTTATATTTTTAACATGGGTCACGTGGTTAAACCAATTCAAGCAACCATTCCAGAAAACAGCAGAGTAGTAAAAAGCTTCAGTAGGCGCAAAAAATGTATAATCTCCAATTATTTGTTATTGAAGAGTAAATTTCAAACCTATATTTACTTGTTTCACTGTAGATACTTTTCCATATACAAACAATTTCATAGTCAAGTGATTTATGTGGATTGAAAACTAGACTTAAACTGCACGCAAAAATTAAGAATCCTGGTGAAGGAATAATACTGTATTGTTCCGTTGAAGGATTGTATATATAAATATCGTGGCGCTTGGATTGAACTTAGTGCTCAAAAGAAGGAGAAGACCATTACAAGAATGGCAAATCTTCAGTGATTTTAGGTTATCGTGGCGCTTGGATTGAACACTACGATTACTCATTATTCTTTCATTGTGCAACATTAATTCATATGATGATTTGTGCAGAAATAACCCAGATACTTTAAGATTATTACGAATACAATGATGTTGAATGAAATAAGCACTAACCACTGTTTCGAAACAGATTTTGATACGAGAAGAGATTTCACCGGTAAACGTAGTAGACTTTCTGTTAAAAGATTAGTATTGTTGGTTATCAAAGATGATGAAGACGATAAGTTACTATCATGATTACCTGAGATCACCTTGGTTTTCTTGTTCATCTTTGAGTTTGTAACGTTATTCGGCGCAGTAGAATCAGAGAATTCTGGAAGAAGAGGAAGTTGATGCTCGGACTTGTTACGATATATAGGGTTTGAGATCTTTCCTAATAAAACTGTGAATTTGCATTAGGGTTATTAACGGGTTCGGTTCCGGTTCCATTGGATTGCCATAAAACTGGAACCCAGAACCGGTTCCTAGAATGTATATGGTTTTTTCTTTTTTATCACACAAGAAATTGCAAAACCACCAAGATGGTGCGACGTGCGAGAATGCAAAGACAATACAAGCCAACAACAACAAAATAACCGCATCCGATTCAACCTAAATGTATTAGGTACAAGGCCCAAAAATAAAATAAAAAATGTTACGGTATTTTGGGTGTGAGAGGAGGAGTAGAGCCAGCTTATACATGGGTGTGTAATATCACACCAAGCCGAGCTGGCTCCTTAGCCTATAATTTTCATTAGGCTTCCATTTATACTTAAACTGCGTCCCACAGAGAGACTTATGGTTCTGGCAACATCCGGATTAATATTGGGTTGATTTATTCATTGGGTTAGGTGACCTTGATGTCTCTCAAGTGTGTTGCAACATTTTTTTTTTTTTTTTGATACGAAGAGTGGTGTTTTATTAGATAGCTGTAGAAACTACATCAATTGAATCCTCCAAAATTTTTCCAACTAAGAATTCAGGAGGATTAATATACCAAGTATCAGACACACCAAATTTTCTAGCATGCTTGGCCAGTTCATTAGCTGGACCATTGCATTCCCTAATGGTATGTTTACATACCCAACTCTCAAAATTCTCTAAATAGAAGAAAATATCCTTAATAATAATATGGTTTTGCCAGTAGAGGCAAGAGTTATTCCCATTCACTTCATTAGCAACATTGCTTGAGTCGACCTCAATGAAGAGATTATTTACGTCGTTTTCCAAAGCCCATTGAACTCCATCCAACACTGCAGAACACTCCCCCTCCTCAACACTTAGAACTTGTTTCCTGGCGATGCACCTTGAGCTTGCGTAGTCACCTGCTAAATTTCTTAGCTAGGATTAAACCTATACCACAATATATAAAATCTGATTTAAAAGAGGCATCACAGTTTAGTTTTCTGAAAGGATATTGAGGCCTGGACCATCTTTGGGATCTATTTACAGTAACCCTGACTTGCTGCACTATATTACGATCAACTTGTATGATTGAGGACAAAAGGGTTTGTATTCTTCTGATGGTATTCACTGGGTTAGCCTTATGATGTTCAAAAACACAGCTGCATCGTTCTTTCCAGACTTCCCATACTTCACAAGACATATGGATAATCCAATATTCATCAGGTGCACCTGTATTAGTTTGTGAAACAAACCAACCTCCTACCCAGTCTTTGATATTATTAAAGTTTTGAAGAGATCTGTGACTGCCAGGAACTGAGGTGTAAACAACTCTTGTGAAATTGCAGTACATAAGTATATATTCTGTGGTTTCCTGATTGTGGTCACACATGGAGCAATCGGATGGAACACCTCCAATCTGTCGCATAATTCTTCCACTAGAAGGGACAAAATCATTCATGCACTTACAAGGAATAATTTTATCTTTTTTGGTAGAGCTTTAGGTTCCAAAGTGACTTCCATAACCTTACTCCATCAGGACTGGTGTGATGAATTCTAGTTTTTAGCTCCATTTTCTTCTTATATGCTGACTGTACTGAGAATAATCCATTATATGTCAAAGTCCAAACAAGATTGTCTTGTGCTGAACTTTGTATTCTGGTATTCAAAATCCTAGTAGCATTTTCGGGTGCAAAGAGAGTATTCACCAGCTCAGTATTCCAGGTCTTTTCTTCTTGGTTTATGAGTTCAGAGACATACATATTTTTAGAAAACCCATCAACATTTGTGTTCAGTGGTATGGGAGGACCCTGAAGCCCTGAAATCCAATTGCCTTTCCAAACCTGAATACTTCTCCCATCTCCTATCTGCCACAAGCTGAAAGATTTAATGAAATCAATCTCCTTGTATAAGCTTTGCCAAGGCCATGAAGCATTCTTCTTGATTGGAGCATGAAGAAGTGAGGAGGTAGGGAAATATCTTGCTTTGAGAGCATATGCCATTAATTGTGAAGAAGCTGTACATAGTCTCCATGTATGTTTGGCAAGAAGTGCATCATTAAAAACACTCAAATCCCTGAAACCAAGGACACCATCAGCTTTGTCGTTACAAATATCTACCCAAGCACTTGGGTAGACCCCTCTACTATTTTCTTCTTTTCCCCACCAGAATTGTCTTTGGATCTTCTCCATCTCTTTGATATTCTTATCTGGAATCTTGAAGGTACACATTTGATGGAGAGGCATGGCATTAAGAACAGTCTTGACCATTATAGATCTTCCAGCTTGATTAATAAATTTTCCTTTCCATCTAGGAAGTTTATATCTCATGTTTTTAACAATTCTTGAAAATGAAGAAGTTTTCTTCCTATTTATAAAAAGAGGGATACCTAAATACCTTTCATCCACATTCATTTTCTGAACTTCATTCTTCTTGAGAGTAATCTGCAATGCCTGTCATGGAGATTGTTGGAGAAATGTACTGAGGATTTCTGAAAGTTTATTTGTTACCTTGAAATATTGCTAAAATCCTTTATAACATCCAGAAGATTGTTGACATTATGCATGGTGGCCTTGGTGAATATTAAGCAGTCATCTGCAAACAATAGGTGAGAAACTGGTGGAGCTCTTCTAGCAATAAATATGCTTTTAACCTCTTATCTGCTTCAGATTTGACTAGGGACCTTGAGAAAACCTCCATAGTGAGACGAAATAGATAAGGTGAAAGGGGGTCACCTTGTCTAAGTCCCCTAGTGGGTTTAAAGGAAATACATGAGGAACCATTTAGTTGTATACTAATTTCAGAAGTGCTAATGCATTCATGAATTAGTGCACACCAACTTTCATCAAATCCCAACTGAGTCATGATTGCATGTAAGAACCACCATTCAACCCTGTCAAAAGATTTTGACATGTCCAATTTCAGGGCCATGTATCCATTCTTACCCTTCTTCCTTTTCATACAATGAATAATTTCTTGGGCCAAAGTTATGTTATCTAAAATCTATCTTCCAGAAACATAAGCCAATTGCATGGGAGAAATAATTTTGTTGATGTATATCTTCATCCTTGTAGCCAAGATTTTTGTGATGAGTTTATAGGTGGTGTTACACAATGCAAGGGGCCTGAAATCACCAGGATTTTGAAGTAGCTTTACTTTTGGAACAAGAGTAAAGTTGGTCTTATTCATACTCTTGAGTAATTTCTTGGTAGTGAAGAACCTTTGAACCATGTTAATCACATCAGCACCAACTATGTCCTATTGGGTCTGGAAAAATCCTTGAGGAAATCCATCAGGTCCTGGGGCTTTCCAAGGCTTCATAGACTTGAAAGTGTTATAGATTTCATCAGCATCTGGAATTCTTGTGAGAAAAAGATTGTCCTCATCTGTTATACACTTTGGTAGAAGGCTAAGACAGTTTGTGTTGACTTGAGGATTTACTGTTGAACTGATTTTCATGAAGTGATCATTTAAAAGTTTTTCCAGATCATTTTTTCCACTGCACCAGTCACCATTTTTATTTTTGAGAGCTTCAATTCTGTTTCTGCTTCTTCTAATGTTTGCCTGCATATGGAAATACTTTGTGTTGGTATCAGCTGCTAACAATTGAGAATTTCCAGATTTTTGTTTCCAAAATTGAGCTTCTCTCTGCTGCCATTCATCAATTTGTATTTTAAAAGCCTGAAATGCAGAAGTATTGCTGCCATTAACACTAGTAGATTGGATCTGCTGCATGTCTTCATGAAGTTGCTTGATATTTTGTTGTATATTTCCAAAAGAAGCATAATTTCATCTGGAAATGTTGTATCTTGTATTCTTCAGTTTCCTTTCAAGTCTGTATGGAGCAAAACCATTCACCATCTTGTTCCAAGCATTTACAATATGGTCTCTACATGTAGCATCTCTTAGATATCATTCAAAAAATTTCCAAGATTTCTTGCCATTTGATGTTGATGAAGAAAGTTTTAGAAGAATAGGACAGTGATCAAAACCCTTATGTGGAAGATGAAGTAAATGGGAATCTGAAAATTGAGCAAGCCATTGTGCACTGACCAAACCTCTATCTAGTCTTAACATAACCCTACCAGTACCATGCTTGTTGCTTGTCCAAGTAAAGGAATCACCATGGAAACCCAGATCACTTAAACCTGCATCATCAATCATTTGCATAATACTAGAAGAATAAGAGGAACTATCATTAGTAGAGTTTCTATCCTCAAGACTCATAGTAATATTTAAATCACCTAGTACAACCCATGGAAGATTAGGATTATCAGAACCTAAGTCTCTAATATAGCTCCACTGTGCCTGTCTAAGAGGGGCATAAGGTGTACCATACAAACAGGTGAGTAACCATTCAGGTTTTGATGGGTCACTAGTCACCAAGCATTGAATCATATCATTAGTGTGGGCAGCAATTTCTAGATGGAAACCATCTTTCCACAGTAAAACTAGGCCACCAGCAAGACCTATATATGGGACATAGAAAGTATTAGGAAAATTTAAGGGTCTGACATAATTTAAAACTTTGTCTGAAGCAATCTTAGTCTCAGACAAAAAGATGATTTCTGGATTATGTAATCCTTCTAAAACCTTCAGATGGTCTCTTGTCTTCTTGTTTGCAAAACCATTACAGTTCCAAGATAGAATCCTCATTTCAGTAAAGACACAACAAATACTTTTCCTAAGAATCTTTAGATGCAAGGGAACTGGGAAAAACAAAAACTAAAAGAAAAGGACTTATTGAAAACATAATGAATTTTTAATGCAGGATAGTTTAAAACGTTTATGTTAAAAAGTACCTCCACCTCCCCTGAAGTATGTTCAGAATGTTTTGATACTACATAAACTTGAGAGTTGTTGTCTACAGTCATCTCCATTGGTGTGGATTTAGAATGGTTGGCAATAGCTTGGTTGGTAGAGACAGGATCAGTCATAGTCTTTTCAGATAAAGGGATTGATGAAGATCTATGTCTTTTACCAAGTCTAGCACTTTCCTCAGGCACACCTTCCTCAACAACATTGTTCTTGGTGCACTCCATAATTTTCAGACCATCAGCAGGTAGAACGAAAGCAGTTCTAACAAGCCTCCTAGAGCTTCTCCTAAGACTAGAAATATTGCTTCTTGTAATCATAGCATTAGGTTTCTTGAATAGATTTACACTGAAAGGAAGTGGTTCCTCATGAAGAGCAACCAATTGAGTTGCTATGGTAGCACAGTTTTTCCCAGAGTGCTCCAGGGTATAACATTCCCTACAAAGTTTGTGTGGTTGTTTCTCATAGTAGTACCTTATCCATCTTGTAGTTTTTGCAGAAGTAATAGCCAAGACTCCCCTTCTCAGAGGTGTAGTTAAGCTTATGTTGACACAGACCTTGAAATCTTCACCAGTTGGTGGTAATCCAGTGGCTGGTTCAATAGCAATGACTTCTCCCATAATGGCACCCATTTCCGCCACAGTCTTTTGGTTCATTTGTTCAGGTAGTAGATAATGCAGTTGGATCCAAAAAACTTACTTACCCCATGGTAGATCTTTGTAGATCATAGTGGGGTTATAATGAAAAAGTACAACCAAATGACCATCTATACTACAAGGATGCTCTTCTAAAACTTTCTCAAGTTGAATCCAGTTTGAGAAAGTGAAGACCATGGTATTTTGATCAATTTTAAAAATCTTCAGATCTTCTTCAGGGATAAAGCTCCATGTGTTCTTGATGTGATGCGTAATCGTTTGGTCTCACATCTTCCCCTCGATGATAATTTTTCCAATGAGTGTAGCTTCAAGACCATCTTCATCTTCTTCATTGAAACCTTCATTTGAGTAGACAACTACATCAGCATTGTTTTTGTCCTTCTCCAGATTTGTGTGGCTCAGTTTGGTGGTGATACGAGTAACTTCAGTTTTCTCCTCATTCATATTGGCTATGGGATTGGGAGACATGATGATTAACCTCTGTGAGGCTTTGATTAGGTTTTCTTTGCAGCCGCAATGGTTTTTAATGAATTCCAATTAAGTAGAATTAGGGTTTAGGTTGAACACTTTAAAGGATTGATAAAAAGGATTGAATTGAAAATCATACCATAATTGAGTATTTTTTGAAGATTTTCCGGCTAAATTAGTTGATTCATCTAAGGAATGACTTGGATTTGATGTAGTCAAAGAGCAGAAAATAAGGAAAAAAAATGTTTTGGAAAAAAAATTTGAATTTTGAAAATTGCTGGATAACCGCGAACTGATTTTTATTGAGTTGACAAGGCTGAGGTAAGAGTAGACAGATCATGTGAATCTCCATACAACACTGTATTTCCATGATTGCAAACGCACTGAATCAAAAACTTTCACATAAAGAGCAGTAATGGAGGCAAACGCTATGACTGCAGACATGTAGAAGACAAACGTCAAGGTTTCAAATGATATGAGGGCAAACGCCATTAGCAGATTGAACATTCTGAACCTGTTTCATGGGAGAAGAAAACAAGAACTTAGTTAGCCATAAAAAGAGATTCAAAAAGAAGAAGAAAAAAAGCGATCAAATCAATAACATCTGCAGTAAAAAAAAAAGAATAAAAAAAGAACCAAAATGATGATCAAAACATTTCCAGATTGATTTATAAAGTTTAAAATCGTAAAACAAATAGGAAAATTTATATACTGAGTTGACTCAGCATTTCGCCCGATTCACAGAGACTCTCTCTCAGCATTTCGCCTGGATTTGACAATGTGTGTTGCAACATTCACATCATTAATTACAATTCTTAGTATACAAGGTGGGCACGTATATTCCCAAATTAGAGTACTGTCAGTTTTCGAGTATTGTTGTTGCGTGTCCACTGCATGGTAAAGAGAATTCCAACAAGTTTCACTTGCGAAAATTGAAAACATTCATTTCGTGTACAAAGAGACACATGTGATGAATGTGAAAAGATACAAGTTTAAGCGTTTTGGTCGTGAAGATTTTATTGATACTTCTCATTTAGCTGATTTGTCGAGGACTCGAAAGTCAGTTATGAAATCCAAGTCCTGTACTTTTGGAATGAGTACCAGAAATTTGGATTTGAGTCGCCAGTCGATTGACTTCCTGGTGGAAATTACGGGCATCACTTGTAAGATGTCATGTTTCATGAAGTCCCAAGATTTGGAAATGACAAAAATAGGCATCCTATCCGGCCGCCCTAGAGATTTTTCTTGGGCTAAGTCAGTTAAAACTTTAAAGACTTCTTCCTCTGAGGATCTCTCTTCGAGCTTCTGAGATTCAACAAAAGATATAGAAGGAAAGTTGAGCCCACCTAATTTAGGTCTTGAGAAAGCTTCTTCTTCAAAAAGATTTTCATATTAAGAAACCACTCCCTTTTAATTATTGTTTTGTCTCTTGTCACTGCACCTCTAATATTCAACTGAGAGAAGCTTTTAGCTCTTTATTTTGCTGAAGCATACTTGTGAAAAAATCTAGTATTATTCTCATGCTCTTCTGCCCAATTAATATTGGCTCTGTGTTTCTAGAAGTCATTATGCATCTTTTCCAATCTTTTAAATTCAGCCTTAGTGCTAATCTTTTCTTCTGCAAGTTGAGTGTTGTCAGGATCCACAATTAGTTTTGACTCCACCAGTTGCATCACAATTAGATTGATTTTGGTTGATGCATCCACTAATTTGGTTATGAAACTAGTAAAACGATGTATATTCCTCAAAAATAACATTCCAACAAAAAAAAAGGATGTATAGCACGTTGTGCAATCAGGGGTGTTTTTTTTTTCTTCGGTCGGGCCCTAGCAACGGTAAATTAGTAATCCAATATCAAGTGTAACCAATTTATCTCCACAGAATCTCCAAGAATTTGTTCGGGAAGAGTAAAATTCAAACTTATAGTCACCACTGTTTATGAAATTATAATCAATTCTTCAAATACAAACAATTTTGTAGTGAAGTAATTTAAGTGTATCCAAGACTAAACTTAAACTTCAAAATATAACATGATCGAACTTATATTTGGGTCTGAACTAAAGTTCTCTACTACCAATCACCCTCAAACTGATGGTTAGACGGAGAGGATAAATGCATTGCTAGAATAGTATTTGCGTCATTATGTGACTGCAAGCCAGGGAAATTGGGTTTTGTTGACGGATACAACTCAATTTTGCTACAATTTGCACAAGAGTTCATCCAAGGAGATGAGTCCTTTCGAGAGTTAGGAACATGACAACAACCTTTAACCCCTCATGAGGTTCCTAAGGATGAGAAGCAAGGCTCCTGTCCAGCAGCATTCCGCCGTGCAAGGTCTAAAATGGAGATGACTAAGCAAGCGTATGATAGTTTGTTAAAAGAAGTGAGAAGGATGAAGAAATATGTTGATTTGTATCACAGAGATGTGAAATTTCAGGTCGGAGATATGGTACTATTGAAGCTAACTCCGCAGATCTGAGATAAGATTTCTGGCAATACAGTGCATGAAGGCTTGATTTCAAGGTACAATTGTCCTTTTAAAGTGATGTAAGGTGGCTTACATGCACGTTTTGCCAGGACGACTGAAAGTGCATCCAACATTCCAACTATTCATGTCAGATTTTTAAAGAAGTACCATCCTGATTTATTGGAGACTTTGAGAAAACAATTGAAGCGTGCACGACCATTGATCAAAATGCAATTTGATAAGCAAGTAGAGAGTATACTTGATGATACTGTTGAGGGGAAAATAAATAAGAATAAAAGGACCTATTAATTGGTAAAGTGGCATGATTTACGAGATTCAGAAGATTCTTGGGAGAAAGAAACAACATTGTCGCCATTTGAGGATCAAATTCAGGATTACCTATACCTAAAAGAATTGACGAGGGCGCCGAGTTCAAGTGGGGGAGGTATATGAACGGTTGGTCAAGCGACCTAGTAATAATGCGCTAAGGTGGCGCATTATATACAACTTGGCCAAGTCTTGAAATGCGTGGTGCATTCTGAGTTTCAGGCTAGACCAAGGCATTGACCAAATAGGGTTAGGACATGGCCATCAATGCGAGATAAGCATCAATAGATGCCAAAGGAGTTTGGCACATGACCTGTGTGCATGATACATGCAGCGATGCAAATGAGTCTTGCATAAGCACACTTGCATCATTGGGAGAATGATGCACAACAATGATATCCTTACTTTGGCTAGTGTAAGTTATCATGGTGCTGCCAGACTAGAGACATGTGTTAGACAGATGGCCCACACGGTTAGGAATTGGTTCTGTGGAGTTGATGTTTTATTTATGCTTTCTAAAGTCTAGGAACTGCCGCTATAACTTTAGGAAATGAGTTATGCTAGTAGGCATATGGTTAGCCAACCTCCTTGCATAAAGTAAAGTTGAACTGCTACTTAATT
The DNA here is from genome assembly GCA_023531295.1 of Papaver armeniacum. NCBI lineage: Eukaryota > Viridiplantae > Streptophyta > Magnoliopsida > Ranunculales > Papaveraceae > Papaver > Papaver armeniacum. The sequence goes on along the minus strand of JAJJWW010004015.1, from coordinate 2,211,065 downwards.
ACTTTCTATATAACTTTTGTAAGGCCATAAAATACTGATATTGTGAAGGTAGGTGTCCGGAACAAGGGGAGTTTGTGTAACCCTAAGCTTGCAGTAATAATAATTTAGGCTTCGACCAATATTAAATCTAAGTTTTGTTGGTACGTTTATCCCTTTGTTTGGCTTACTGTTTTATACATCAAATAGAGTGTGTGTTGATTTGGTTGGTTGAATGACTGTGAGCAGAAGGTATGTATAGTATTGTCTGAATAGAGTTTTAGCCAAGAAGTAAAGAAAATAACTAACAATGAATATCTTTGAGCTTGTCTTTGTGGGACATAGTGTCGTTGTCAAGATTGGATGTTGCATTCCTATGACACCTAGTAACATAAAGAGAATATTCTCAGCAAAAAAAAGCAAACAATCCATTTTTTTTTTTTTTTTTTGTATTTCAATACTCAAACTAAGGCTCTAAGTGAACCTGTGGAACAAAAGAAGTAGAGCTATCTAATATCAATCCACATGCGGATTCTCTGATATTAGATTTATCAACTGAGAGTTGATGTTAAATACAAGTAGGAGGAAAGTTTTCCCACAGAATAGTTGAATTTATAGTCCTGACATATTTTGCTAGAGTATTTGCCGCCATGTTTCCTAGTCTTGGAACAAAATAAAAACCCAAACAATAGTTGCATAATTGAACTAGTCTGTTAGCTTCATCTAAGTAAGCTTAGAGCGACAAGATATATAGATTTCTTTCCTTGAAAGTATTTGAACAAACTTTCATAGTCTCCTTCGATGCTAAAATTTTCCAGACCTTTCTCTTTCGTCCAAATAGCAGCTTGTAGCACTCTCAAAGCAAATAACCTTATTTTCGTATTTTTAGTTTGGCCCAAGCCTTAAATTTTTGCCTAAGCGTGGGTACAAAAAGAACCACCCTAGCCCACATGATATTTCTAGTTCCGCCCCTCTTGTTCACTCTCTCTAGGGTCACCTGCATTTTTGACCAAAATAATTTTTCCGGTTTTATCTTCCCAGAAAAAGTTCCGTCAAAACCCTAACCCTAAGCTTTCATATCTGTTCTCCGACCACATCAAGGGCATCCCACATCATGCTAAAACAACTCTTGAGCATAATTCTTAAGAGGAAAACAAACGACGTCAAAGCAATCGTTCAAAGACGAACTTGATCAGACATAAGGTATTAAAATTTATCTTCTTTAGAGCAATTTTTGTAGTCTCCGTTCTTTAATCTTCATGATTTTGTTGTCATTGTCAACTTTATTGAAAAATCCTTAGTTATGAACCGTAATTAGTTGTGATAGGGTTTTAGAATAGTGGGTTTTGCATAATAATGAACATAACACAGTCAAGGACCGACTAATTCGATTCATTCCATTCATTGACACAGCCACTTCATATAAAGGAACGGAGACTACTTGCACAATTTGTATCAAAGGTTATCTTTTGCAATTAAAACCCTGAATTCCTGAGCCGGAGACACACAAAATTCAGGGTTTTTCGATGGTTTATAAGGGAAAGAGAGTTGGTACAACCAACAACAGCAGCAACAAGAAACGAAAAACAGAAAATTCTTCCAAAGCCATGAAAGTTGAAGAAGAGAAAGATATGGGTTGGAATGACAACAACAGCACTGTTATGTGTCAATTTACAGACCCGGAAGGAGTACCATTAGGAGCTTCTATGTATCTTCCACACAATGCTGGACCTCTTCAGCTTCAACTACTCGTCAATAAGCTTCTTAATAATGTAAGTTTTCTGAGATGATTTGAGATTTATCAGTAATTTCTGTAAAAAGAATTTCATTGTATTAAGAATTGATTATTGCATCGGTTTTCGGTTTTTTCAGGAGGAAAAATTACCGTATTCATTTTACGTATCAGATCAGGAGCTTATAGTGCAGCTAGGAGCGTTTCTAGAGAAAAATAAAGGTTACAAATAATGCACTATTTTTTGAGGTTTCGCTATGGTAAATATGATATTGACACAATCTAGTTTCATGTAATTGCAGTTTCTGTTGAGGAGGTATTGAAGATTGTTTATCAACCTCAAGCAATTTTTCGTACACATCCAGTCAATCGTTGTTCTGCCACTATTGCTGGTATGGGATATTAATTCGACTTTCTGTTGTAATTTTAAGACTTGAAAAAGCAGTTATATCATGTGGAGGTTGATTATGTTTGTCTTACACTCCTTTTGCCTGCCCTGCAGGTCATGAAGGCAAGGTTATAACTGTTGCATTCAGCCCTGATGGCAGACAACTGGCTAGTGGTTCTGGTGATAAAACGGTTCGTTTATGGGACCTTACTACTCAGACCCCGTTATACACTTGTAGAGGTACGCTATTGGAACTCTTTCTTTTGAATTTCATTTTAATGTGTGTTTTTCCCAGCTAGTTGATCTCAATTTAGGTGACTAACTAGTTGATCGAAATTCCCAACTAGCTTAACGATATCTGTGGCATGGATTTGGTTAATTTTAGGCGACTAATTTACATCAATCCAATTGGATTGTCCTGCAATCTCTTAAGAGGTTTAACCATTAATGGTTAAGCTTATATTTGTAGCAGTCACTTCAACAATTAAGCTGTCTCTGGTATGGATTCAGACATACCGAAGTTTACTTACTGCCATTCATCTTATTCAGGTCATAAACACCATGTACTTTGTCTGGCATGGTCTCCTGATGGTAAGCATCTTGTTAGTGCTAGCGAGGATGGAGAAATTCTAAGCTGGGACACACAGACAGGGAAGCAATTAGGAATGCCATTCAAAGTAAAATAACTTCAGTTATTGGTCTTATTTATCACCATGTTCTTTGTAGGTTATGTGCTACTGTGCTAAGAATAATTTCATACTCTTACCTGATTTCAGGGCCACAAAAAATGGATAACTTCCATATCATGGGAGCCTTTACACCTGAGTTCCCCATGCCGCCACTTTGCAACTTCAAGTAAAGATGGGGATGTACGTGTTTGGGACATTTTATTCAGAAGATGTGTTTTATCTCTTACGGGACACACGGATGCAGTAACTTGTGTTAAATGGAGTGGAGAGGGAGTGATATATTCAAGGTACACTATACACATGTTCAACAGCTTCTCTTCATTTCAGTGTAAACATTATTGCTCTAAACATTAGCGCCAAAAATTGATAACAAACATATTTGCTGTTGGATAAAAATATCTACTTAACAAGTTTTAGAGGTTTAGCCGAGTTTACTCACCTATTCAAGTAAATTATTACAGCTCCCGTGATAGAACAATTAAAGTATGGGACACTGCACAAGGAAAGTTAATTCGCACACTGGAGGTAATCTTTTCTTTTGTTGCCACTGGCTAATGATTCAAGTTTCACATTCGACCTTTCCTCGTATTATAATTTCATAAGAACTGGCTTTTTGTCCCCCCTAATTGAGTGTTTCCTTTTTCCTTGGATTATATTCTGCTGATTCAGTTCTATGGTTTTTGACATAGGGGCACGCACATTGGGTGAACACTCTTTCATTGAACACTGAATATGTGCTCCGCACAGGAGCGTATGACCATACTGGAAAACAGTATTCATCACCTGAGGAAATGAAAGAGGTAGTAGTCCTACTAAGTCTCTTACTTCACCTTGCGATATTACAGTCTCTTTCAGAAGCTGCATATTACAAGCTTGGACCTCTTTTATCTGCTACAAAGGGTCTACTACATTTCTGCTGCTGTAGCAGCAGCTTTCAAGCATTTGTCATATTCTTCACTGTGAACCTTGCTTCGGATGTTTTTTTAGGTAGCTCTTGAGAGGTACAAAAAATTGAAAGGAAATGCTCCTGAAAGACTGGTTTCAGGGTCTGATGATAATACCATGTTCCTTTGGGAGCCCGCTAATCGGAAACCAGTAAAGCACTTGGAGGGACACCAACAGGTAAGCCACCTGCTTTTTTCTTTTTGTAATTTTCAGTCCCTTAAACTGGATTGGCAGGCTTGGGAACGATAGCAAAATGTGGAACTTTTCAGAAGCTTTACCCGATATGTAAGGTTTTCTTGACGCCCTCAGTTTAGGATTATTAGCCTCGGTATAGTTTCAAATGGGTAATGAACCTTACATGCAACTTGTAAGAATAAGAAAGTAGACTATCAATTAGAAATCAATATTGACTTAGTCAGTTCTTGACTTAATCAGTAGAAGAAGGTATTTATGCTCGAAGTTTTTGAACTCATGAGACCTCAAAACTGCCTTACAGGTTGTGAACCATGTATACTTCTCCCCTGATGGTCAATGGATAGCCAGTGCTTCATTTGACAAGTCAGTCAAGTTGTGGAATGGTATCACTGGGAATTTTGTTGCAACTTTCCGCGGACATGTTGGATGTGTGTATCAGCTAAGGTTTGGATTTTATCATAGTTTTCCATTTTTTTGGTCTCCTTCAGTTAAGTTAATGTCCTTAGCCCCCTCCGTGTTCTGTTTTTTCTGCAGCTGGTCTGCTGATAGTAGGCTTCTTTTGAGTGGTAGCAAAGATTCTACGCTGAAGGTAATAGTTTATGAGAGAAGCAACAGCATTGTATTTTCCAGTTTATCCCCTCTTTGGTTTTTTTTTTTTGCTACTAATATGGATTAAACTTTGAATCTTTGCTTCTTCCAAATCTTATATACACTGCAGGTTTGGGATATCCAGAAGCTAAAGTTAAAGCAGGATCTTCCAGGTCATGAGGATGAGGTAACTCGTCTAAAATTTGACCATTGAATTTTTATCTTTCTGCCATCATTCATAACTTCAGAACCCCAACACTAATTTGAATTTACCCTTATCTGACAAGGTTTTTGCCGTGGATTGGAGTCCGGATGGTGAGAAGGTAGCCTCAGGAGGCAACGACAGAAAGCTGAAATTATGGATGTAGTAGAGATCAAAGAAGTCAGGCTAATACCCTTACTTGCTAAATCACGCCTGATTGATTTTTGTACAAACCAAAATCAAACCTATTGTTGAACAAAGTTATCTTAACCCAACACCTCCTTGAAAATTATTATAGACATGTGTTTTTATTTCCGAAGTGTTTTAGTAAGTATCACCACACATTCGAAATCATTCAACGTGTTTTGGGTTGCGACTTGTGAGTTGCTGTTAATTCTCATTTCCAGGACTTAAATGTCACGACCGCATGGTGTCTAATTCTGTTTCCATATTTCTCTTTTTGTTTAAATCAAATATCCTTAACTGGTTGATCACCTTCAATCAACATACAGTGCACTTGACTAATGATTTATGGATAATATGAGATTTTTGGGTTTGTTAGAAATTTAGCCACAGTGACCCAGTCAGAAAAATTTTAGATGCAGGGGGGAATTTATTTTACTCGCCAGCTATCCGAGCATTTTCGTTTTTTTTTTTTTTTTTTTTTTTAATCTAGCAGTATCACAACCAATTATTAGGAATATTGAATAACATTTAATTTAAATAAGTTTTGGTGTCTTTACTTAGAAAGTGTTTTAGGAGTATCATTATGGATTTACAATCATTCAATGTGTTGGGATCCCGAGTTGCCGACTTGCCGTTAATTTTCATTTTCAGGAATTAAATATTGCAATTTCCCGCGTGGTTTGTAATTTTATTTCCCTATTTTTCTTTTTGTTTGAATCAAGTTTCCTTAACTGTTTGATCACCTTCAATCAAAATGAAATGTACTTGGCTAATAATTTATGAATATATAATTGCACATTATGGATTTTCCTAAATTTTATTCAGCAAATGTTATCCTAATATACTTGAATGCGCTCAGTGGCCTTGTCACAATATTTCCTGCCTATCTTTTAGAGACGGAGGGAGTAATTCATAATATCAACATAGAAAAAGTGCTTACAAATGGAAGCTAGCTAATGCGTTATTTAATGAAAAGATTTCCCTGCCATGTATAGATTCTCCAAGCATTAACTGACATTCTAAATATGACTTAGATTACTCAGAAAGTACACAATCTGCATTTATTTGCTTCTGTATATATACCCACCCACCCATTGTTCTTCAGACTTCATCAAACAAAACTGCACTATCATCATCAAATTGTTGTTTATCTTCTTCATCGTCTAATGGAGATCGTTAAATCACCGAAAGCATTGCTTTTCATTCTGTGTGCATCATTTTTGTTTGCAAGTTACACAATCGACGCATTGTCTTACGATCACTCAGCAACCATTGAGGTAATATCTGACACTTGATCAATTCTTATATATCAATATATATACATGTTAATTATTTCTCCATCTTTTTTTTTGGTCATGCAGTGTTTAAAAGAACCTTTGAAACCTCAATACAATGGAGGGATAATTGTAAATCCAGAGTTCTCATATGGTCTCAAAGGATGGTCTTCTTTTGGTGGTAATGGCGGAAAGATAATGCATAAAAAGTCAGAGGATGGAAACAGCTTCATCGTCGCTCACAGTAGAAATCAACCTTATGATACTTTCTCACAGAAGATCTACCTACATAAGGGAAACCTCTATGCATTCTCCGGTATAAGAAAAATGTTCCCATAAATTCTGAATATTATCGGACTTTTGATTTTCACGGTCTGTCTTAACTAGCAAATTGTGAACTTTGGTGTTGTTTCAGCTTGGATACAAGTCAGTCACGGAAAAGGGCCAGTAACGGCTGTTTTCAAAACAACCGACGGGTTTACATTTGCGGGTTCTGCTATTGCTCGATCTGGTTGCTGGTCCATGCTCAAAGGTGGCCTCACTGTCGATTCATCTGGCTATGCTGAACTCTATTTTCAGGTATCTAGTGCTTGTTTACATCTTATCTTCAAAACTCTGCATAATTTCAGCCAACAGGATGGAGTTTAATTAGTTTCTCTCACACATTCATCCATTTTCCAGGGCAACAACACCAATGCGGAAATATGGGTCGATAATGTTTCATTGCAACCATTCACTAAAGAGCAATGGAGATCTCACCAAGTCGAAGGCATTAACAAGGTATGATAGTTATGGAAACAAACACCATTTTTTTTCTTTCTAGGATTTAAGTCATCTTGATCTGACTCGTCTTGATCTGAGTGAAATCACATGACTCAATATGCTTATTTTCTGAGTCAGGTCTGACTTAACCGACTCTAAAATATGTGAGTCAGTGTTTTGGTCCCATGAGTCTGGGGTATTATATATGTTACCTGACTCAAACGAATTCAAGTCAGAGATTAGGTAGCGAGTCAGATCTAACTCATTTTAGACACACACAGTCTAACATATGACTTGGTGCGAGTCAAGGTTGACTTGGATCCAAACGCCAAGTCAGATGCAGACAAACATGGTGGAAGACCCAAATACTGTAATTTTTACTTTTTCGATTCATCAACACCCTCTCAATTAATATACATACTGTAAAATAATTGTACCCAGGCACGTAAGAGGGATGTAAAAGTTCATGTAACGGATTCGAAGGGTGAAACCATATACGGCGCAAATGTCCACTTCAGGCCTAGGCAAAACAAAGCAAGCTTCCCATTTGGGTGTGTCATAAATAAGGATATCCTAGGTAACCAAGCCGCCCAGAGTTGGTTTTTGAATAGGTTCTCTGTGACCGTTTTCGGGAATGAGTTGAAGTGGTATGCCACTGAAAGGTTCCGTGGAGTGGAAAACTACACTGATGCTGATGCCATGTTAGCATTTACAAAACAAAACGGTATACCTGTTCGAGGTCACTGTATCTTCTGGGATGACCCAGATTACCAGCCCAACTGGGTGCCTTCACTTTCACCAGAAGAAATAAAAGATGCAGCATATAAGAGGCTCCAATCCGTCGTATCGAGATACTCAGGCCAATTTGTTAATTGGGATGTTAATAACGAAAACTTGCATTTTCAGTACTATGAACAAATTCTTGGGGCAAATGCTACAGATGTTTTCTTTCAAATGGCAAACCAGCTAGATCCAACAACAAGAATGTTCATGAATGAATTCAATACATTGGAGTGGAGTGGTGATACCTCAGCATCACCAGCGCAGTATGTAACAAAGATTCAAGAAATTAGAAACTTCTATCCCAATATTCCTATAGGGATAGGACTAGAGAGTCATTTTGCCACTCCCAATATTCCATACGTCAGAGCTGCCCTTGATACTCTTGCTTCAGCAGGAGTTCCCATATGGCTTACAGAATTGGACGTAAGCGTAGAGAACGGTACAGAGACGCAGGTATATCATTTTTCGATAATTTAGAATTGACATTTTAGAAACAGATGTACTATTAATGCTGACAGCAATATATGCTTTGATCAGGCATCATACTTGGAGCAGATCCTCAGGGAAGCGCATTCTCACACTGCAGTGGAGGGGATTGTCCTCTGGGCAGCAAGAAATGAAACAGGATGCTATAGGATGTGCCTGACAGATGAAAATTACATCAACCTTCCAACTGGAGTTGTAGTGGACAAGCTGATCGATGAGTGGAAACCTCAAATCTCAGAGGGAAAAACTGATAGTAACGGTGAGTTCAAGACTTTGCTCTTTCATGGGGATTATGATGTGACAATCAATCACCCATCCTTGAATTACACATTATCTCGGAGGTTCGAAGTGACAGCAACAGAAACTTCAGTACAAAACTCGGAGGATACAATATCACCAATGATACTTCATGTACAAGTTGATGTATGATAAATACTTGTGCGCATTCGGTGATGTATTTTGTACCAACGTTTACTTTGAACTGCTATTATGTGTTAATGAGTGTGTAAGACTAAAAAGAAACTGCAAGAAGTAATTACCTAAACAATGTCAGCATAATAATATGAATATCAGAATTTTTGTATCCCTATCAGCCTAATGAATCTAAACCGTATTAAAATGAAACTACAAAAAATGTTATGCTTTACCTTAACTGTTAGAACATTCGGAAATGATTTACATCCCGCGGGTTTAATCCCGCCAGAGAGAGTGGGGATGGGTCCCACCCTAGAATCCACCCTTACAAAACCGCCAGATCACTCCTAACTCTACTCACTCTCTGTTGGGACAACTCACGGGATGTCTATCATTACTGTAGAACATATGATTTGTAATGTGTATATTAAGAAAAGAATTCTCTAGATAAAGCTAGAGAACAAACAAATAATCTAGAATTATCTAGGCCTATAGCAAAGTCATTTGATAGATTCGGATAAAGTATGTTCTAGTCTAAATGTTTACCAGACTATTCTAGAGAATGCGGTCGGTCAAGTATGTAAAAGAAATGTTAGTAAACCGAGTCTTCTAGAGACAGTGTTAGTTGGACAAGATAGGTAGAGAATCTTCTAGAGTCAAAAGAAGTCATTTCTTGTAGCCTCTAAATAGGAATTTGTATCCACATTTGTATTGAAGTAAGCAAGCAACAAATCAATACAAGAGAGTTGAAGAAATTACCAAGTCTTGCTTCACCACCTTCACTACTAGAGTTCCAGGAGCTCTATACGGGCAATACCACTATGCTCGTATATCTCCGCAAATATCATTCAAAGCTAAGATTAGAAAATTTCCAACATTTACTGGACATTTTTTTTGAATCCTGGGATTACAGAAAACATGGATTTCTAACCTTAGCCAACATCACGTACAGTACAAACTCAAATTGAGAATTTAAAAAATATTGTTTGGGTGCTTGGATGTTTTTTTTTTCCCCTTCAAGCGAACGATTGACATTCCTAGACCAAACTTGAGAATCCAACACCCAACCAAAGAATCTTCTTGCTGCTAAGGAGACCTGTACATGTTTAGTTATGTACGTTCTGTCTCGAAAACTTGAAAACTGCAATTTTTTGAAACCTTTGGAAATCTTAGTAGCTTCTCGATGATTCCTTCACTCAAAAAATCTTGTTCAACGCTTAAAGAAACTGTACTTCTAATAATAACCCGTTGAAGCACTCGAGCATGTTTCAAGATCAGTTTAACCAACCCCATTTCCTCTGGCCTCCCATTAAAATTTCGAAATTCGAATGACTTGAGGTGCATCTGCAAACAGCGAGGTGCTCTATTTAACCTAATCATGTTCCCATCGATTTTTTGAGTACAATGTTCCTGCATTAATGCAACCCGAGTTGTGAGTTCAACCAACAACGCAAAGATAATACTCCCTCATTTTCTAGAAAAGTGATACTTTTACTTTTTCGATTTGGCCTATTTTTAGGCTAAAATGAAAAAATGAAAGTATCTCTTTTCCAAAAAACAGAGGGATTATAATATTAGAAACAACGGCAAATTGCAGAACTTGTTTTTTAATTGAATATAAATACTGCAATTAATACCTGATAGATGACTAGAGATTCCAAATTTGGTGAGAAGTGTAGAAAGTTGAATAATGGCTTTATCGAAGGCCGACTGGTATGAGGATCATAGTATCTCACTTCCAAATGCATCAATTCATCCAAGGGAAGGGAACTTTTCTTTGAGTGAACATTTGCAGTGTCGAAAATCTAATAAACAAGCATACCGCGTATATATATATTGTGAGACAGTGTTATAGAGAAGACATATGGCAAGAGATTCACTGTATAACATAAAGCAAGCAGCCATACCTGTAAGTACTGATACGATATCTTCAGGAGCTTTATATTAGAAAACATTCTTGTGAACGAATCCTTTGTAGTGGTTTCCGCAGGAGAAGAATAGAGAAGATCTACTTCTACTAGAGATGGAAAGCTACCCACAGGAAAGTCTGCTGGAAGCCTGCCGCAGAACTTGAAAAACAGTAAATTTGGTGCATCAATCTTAACTTTAAAATCATAACGGTCCTGTAAGACGAATTTCTTAAGGTGGGGAGCTGAAAAAGATATGATGATGTCTTCCCCTATACACTCGCACAAATCCAATTCTTCTAGGATAGGACAGTTGGAAAAGAGTTGTTGCGTCGACGCCTTATCCTTAAACTTAACACCGGAAAGCCGAAGTACCTTGAGTCTTGGCAAAGATATTGAATGTGGGAAATGAAGAACAAGTTGCCTAAATTTAAAGTTAATTTCCAACATTGTCAGTGATTCACAAGTGAAAATTTCAAGGGGAACCAGTTTGGGGTTCGGCAGTACCACTATAAGAATAAGCTCTTCAACTTTACGGTTTATTACAGCAGTAATCCATTCCTTCACCCGGTTCTCATCGAATAGGTCACTGTCACAATTGAGACAGAATTTCTCAATTTTTGATATGTTATTGAATAACAACGTCCTGTCTAAAAAAGCCATAAACCTATTGGTCCTCTGTAGTAATTGATCCCAAGAATCCCAACCGATATCATCATCAATCAAAGTTCGCCGTTCACGAAAATCCAGAACCGGCATAGAAATCCAGAGATTGTTCCATCTTTTAGATAAAACAGTAGTTGAAACAGCAAGTTCGGTTGGAAGAAAAGACAGTATATGAATAATTAAGGATTCATGGAGTTCACTAATCCTATCCACTCCCACATCCAAGTTGCTGATATTGTTGTTTCTATGAAGTAATAAACAAGGTTTAAAGTTAGAATTTGGCAAACCCATAAAGCAAGAACAAAATTACACGAAAATACCTAGAAAAGTATATGGAGGTTTCGTACCTGGTGGATTGTGAATTGATGAGCTTCTTCCTTTTGTTTGTTGTTGCCATTCTATTCAACACTTTGTTTCACAAATCTAATAATCTTCTCTCGCACAAAATCTTATGTGAAATTGAATGATTCCCGTTGGAGTTTTTAACTTATAAGGTTTGTGTTTTTTCTTTGGAAAGAGCGTGTTAAGGAAGGAGTTTAGAATTGGAAAGAGAGAGCCAAGGATGGAGTTTAGAATGTGAGTTAAGAGTCTTAAGACCAAAGGGTCGGAGGTAAGATATAGGTTTTATAAAAGAAGGTACATAACACGGGTTCCACTTATAGAAATCAAACAGTTCATTGGTTCCACATTTGACGCCTTTCTTTTAGCAAATATGTGTCGAAGTGGGGATATTATGCGGGAAATTTTTGTCGGTCATATTATCATTTCCGGTCGAAGTGAGGGAATGATGAAAGTTAAAATTATACAAATTCAACTAATGGTCATGGTTGATACAGGGCAAAAGCAAAAGCCTTCCAAGAAAGTATACATGGTTGATACATGGCTCCATCTGATACTTAATTTCCAAATTCCATTCATAGTCATCAAAATATGAACATATTTCCATACCAGACAATATATTCAAGTCCGACGAATAGTCAAGTAATAAAGTATTAACCTGTCACCATATGTAAAAGATTAATAAAAGCATTGATTGGAATCATTCCCAAGGAAGACAGTGCTGTAAGCATACCTCGATTAGTACCCAAATCCGCTCCTCAAACATTTCACCAGAAGGTGACATCATCATCCTCCAGTAAGAAATATAGTGTCCATGGGCAAATGGTATTGTTAGATCAACTACAGTGTCTACCGTTGTTCCCACAGGGTATCCATCACCCAGAATCTAAAAATTTAGATGCATTCAAGATATGAGAGATACAGGATGGGTGGAGCTGGACCTTGAGAAAAAAGATGCTGCCAATAATATAAGCACAAGAAAACTGTCACTACAAGTCAAAATTAAATGCTAAAACAATTCTATATTGACAATACAATATTTTAGCTCCTTACCGGCGAGGGCATCGGTAAAAGATGGGGTTTTTCTATTCTGGTTCATTGAGCGTCATTCCCTAATTCCTAGAAGCAAATGGTGCAGAGATTGTAATTGCTCTCCTACAAAGAGATTCCCCATGTAAACGAATTTAAAAAAGTAATAACTAGCTTAAAAGAGATTCATTAACTAAATTGAAGGAACCAAAAAGTCATTGTACTCTTACACTTTGGACTTAAACCGAGGTTCTATAATATGTTGTACCCAGCAACCATCGCATTACACACTTGTGGAACACACAACCAGTGCATCAAAAATCAAGTTATCTATGTATGCATCAAAAATCTATTACAAAATCTGAAATAAGAGAAAGGGTTTGTTAAATTACCTGGTTGGCAACACCCTTAGCCATTCTACTGAATTCCTTTTTCATGACAGTTTTGTGCACCAAAGTTGGAGGGTTCTTATGTTTGTTACTCTTAGTAGCAGCAAGAACAACACCTGAATCTTTTCCATCTTGAATTGCATAAGTCTTTGCATTGGCTAACCCTACAATACCCAAATCATCACCAACAAAAATCATTAGATAAATCCCTAAAATCTTACCCAACAAAATCAAAAGAAACCCAAATCGAAAAAAACTCAAAACAAATCATCCTAGGTCAGCTGTTGTAAATGAAACATAGATTGAGTAAAAAAAAAAATTAAAAATCCAAAATTAAAAACCTAGGGTTTCATGTGCATGAAAACCCCAAAAATGAAAACAAAATAGAACAATTTAAATCATAATCAGAAGTAAGGAAATAGAAGTAGTCACTTTTTTACTATTAAATTACCTTATTACTGGTAAATCAGTTGATACTTGTTCTTCTGTTGGTGAATCCCTGAAATTAAACAAATAACCAAAACCCAATCACAATAATATCCCAAATCTTTTATTAAAGTATAAAATCCTAACTCAATAAAAAATAACGATTAATTACAAGAAAATACGGTTCAAAAACATATTGAAAAGATAGATCTATTACAAAATAACGATTTTACTATCAAAGAATACCTTAAAACTTACATTGCTCTTATATTTGTGAGAAAAATAGCTTTTGCATGATAGAAGAAGAAGGAGAAGATGGAGACGAGATGTCTTCTCTTCTGAGGAGATGAAGAAGATGGAGAAGATTTTCTCTATTCTTCAGTTGGAGTTAGAAAGATGGAGAAGATTTTCTCTATTCTCGGCAATAATCCTTTGCGTCAAGTTGCGGCCCATGCGGAATCGAGCTGAAAATCCTCATCGGAATAGACACAGTCATGATTAAAATCTAAACCGCTGGATGAGGATTACCAAACATATAGGGTGACACTTGGTAAAGGCAATGCAGTTTAGTATATAATGTTGGGTGATAGAAAGTGTATTTATAAGAGACCTGAAGGCCCATGCGGAATCGACGCTGAAAATCCTCATCGGAATAGACACAGTCATGATTAAAATAATCATGCATCAGCTTTTCGTGGTAAAAATGTCGATTCCGCCATGTCCATCTTCTAGTTGCAACTTCATTTGGCTCTAAAGGCTTTGGTATGATCCCGGTTTGTAATTGCAGGATCAAATTTGGTCTTTATCCATTTGGTTGTATGATCCAGGCTTTGGTATGATCCCGGCTTTGGCTCTATCTTGATCTGCATCTTCATCCATTTGGTTCAAAAACTCTATACACATTTTTTCATCTTCTTCATACAACATGTCATCCATCTCCATATCCTCCTCAGAAGAATCAGAATTCATGATTGGAAATTGAGAGTAATCAAATTAAGAAAAGATTGATCGGATGAAAGATTGTTGTGCATTTGTGAAATCAAATTCGAGCCTATTTATAGAAGTGGGAACTAGCCGTTCCGATAACCGTTGGAAAACCTGCCGTTGTCGTTGGCGATTTTATGCCAAACGCTGGCGTTCAGGGCGTTGTCGCTGGCACCATCAGCCACAACTCCAGCACTTGGCGGGCGATCGCCCGCGTCATTATATATGTCGCGCGTTTACTGGTCGGTCGCTCACTGGTTTTCCATAGTGGAGAATCGTGTTTGAGCATCCATGTGGCTCAACAAACAAATGCATTTGAACATTGCCATAGGAATTGCTCTTATGTTCAAAACAATCACCATCTCCCGACATAAAGCAATAAAATCTGTTGAGCATAGAATGATTTTGTAAATAAACGTTGGTTGTCCACAATATAGAATTAATATCTCGACTTCATCATTTTTTCGATCTATCAAAATAGCGACACCTCATCACATGGGCATCAAAATCATACTCCCTCTGAGTCGGTATGGTTTTTTCATTTTAGTTTAATTTTTTTATGCTAAAATGGAAAAATGGTAGTAACTTTTTTCAAGAAATGGAGGGAGGATAAAAAACATTTATACATTAATTAGAAAATAACACTCTCACGCTCTCTCTAATTTTATCCCACACGACCGATCGTTATCCGACGTACATGTATCACATATGAATGGACACTATCAGTCTACACACTATCTGACCGGAGAAAATTCAAACCATTCAAGAATCAAGACTACAAATACAAAGAAAAATCCAGATAATTAATCGACCGGAGGCGGAGAAAATTCAACCAAATCTTTATATCTACTGGTGACTGAAAGAGATTTGTTTGTCAAATAAAAGATCCTACTCTCACAAGTATGTGTTAGTGTCACAACTTGCTAACCACCACTTGCAAATAAATAGGGCACCACCCCTAGTAAATCATAACAAGTAAATCATAACAACCGACCTTTCAAAGACTGACTGAACTGAGTCAACACTCAGAAACTAATATACTGAAATTTGAAATTGTCTTCTTTTGAATGGAAATTGTGACTAGATGAAAAGATAAACTTTCCAACTTTACGCGTTATTAAAGCAGTAATCCATTCTCTGACTAATTCTATCAAAAGATTTTCCGTTATTTTATGTTGTAGTACAATAGAGTGGCGAGACTGTAGCATCACCAGCGCAGTATTTAACAACGCTTCAAGATATTAGATCCTTTTAGAGAGTCATTTTATCACTCTTTAACATTCCTTAGGTGAGAGCTGCCCTTGATACTCTCGCTTCAGCAGGAGTTCCAATATGACTTACCGAATTGGACGTATACAGTACAGATCAGGTATACCATTTTAGAGAATGGATGTAATATTTATGCTGACACTTAGAGCAGATCTTAAGTATCTGAATTAACAGTTTTTTCATTACTTTGAACAGGCATTACACCTAGAGCAGATCTTAAGAGAAGCCCATGCTCACCCTGCAGTTCAGGGGATTGTCCTGTGGGCAGCAAGGACTGCAGCAGGATGTTATCGGATGTGTTTGACAGATGAAAAGTACAACAACCTTCCAACTGGTGATGTAGTGGATAAGCTGATCAATGAGTGGAAACCTTATAGCGTGGATGGAAAAATCGGTAGTGAAGATGAGTTTAAGACTCTGCTCATCCATGGAGAATATGATGTGACGATTAATCACCCATCTACGAATTTCACGTTAACTCGAAGGTTCGAAGTGACAGCACCAGAAACTTCAGCATTCAACTTGAAGGGTACAGTATCGCCAATGATAGTACAAACTCAACTTGAGAATTCAAAAAATATTGTTTGGGTGCTTGGATGGTTTTTTCCTTTATCAATGAATAATGATTTATAAAAAAAAGCCAACATCAGGCAAACGATTGACATTCCTCGACCCAACTTGAGAATCCAACACTCAACCAAAGAATCTTCTTGCTGCTAAGGAGGCCTTGAAAACTTGAAAACTGCAATTTTTTGAAGCCATTGGAAACCTTTGTAGCTTATCGAGAATTCCTTCAATCAAACAATCTTGTTCAACGCTTAAAGAAACTGCACTTCTAATAATCACCCGTTGAAGGACTCGAGCATGTTTCAAAATCAGTTTAACCAACCCCATTTCCTCTGGGTACCCTCTAAAATTCCGAAATTCGATTGACTTGAGGTGTTGCAACAAACAGCGAGGCGCTCTAAATAATGTAATCATGTTCTCGTCGATATTTTGAGTAACATTTTCCTGCAACAGTGAAACCCGTGTTGTGAGCTCAACCAACAATGCAAAGATAACATTAGAAACAACCGTACAAAGTACCTAATGATGCAAATTGCAGAACTTGTTTTTTGGTTCAATATAATTAATACCTGATAGATGACTAGTGATTCCAAATTTGGTGAGAAATGTAGAAAGTTGAATAATGGTCTTAGCGAAAGAGGTCGACTAGTATGAGGATCATAGTATCTCACTTCCAATTGCATTAATTCATCCAAGGTAAGAGAACCTGCTATTGAGTGAACATTTGCGGTTTCGAAAATCTAATAAACAAGCATACCGAGTATATATATAGTCAGACAGTGTTATAGAGAAGACATATGGCAAAATACTTAATCTATAATAAGCAACCATACCCGTAAGTACTGATACGATATCTTCAGGAGCTTTATATTAGAACACATTCTTGTGAACGAATCTGTTGTACTGGTTTCCCCAGAAGAAGAATGGAGAAAATCTACTTGTACCAGAGATGGAAAGCTACCCACCGGAAAGTCTGTGGGTAGCCTGCCACGCAACTTGAAGTACACCAGATTTGGTGCATCAATCTGAACGTTAAAATCATAAGAGTCATCTAAGGTGAAGTTCCTGAGGTAAGGAGCTGAAAAATATATGGCATCTTTCCCTTTACACCTGCACAAATTCAATTCTTCAAGGATAGGACTGTTAGATAAAATTTGTTGCATTGATGTCTTATCCTTAAACTGAACACCGGAAAGCCGCATTACTTTAAGTCTTGGTAAAGATATTGATGGTGGGAAATCAAGAACATGATGGTAATAAAAAGTAATATCCAACATTGTCAGGGTATCACAAGTGAATATTTCAAGGGGAACCAGTTTGGGTTTCTGCAGTTTCACTATAAGAATAACCTCTTCAATTTTATGCTTTATTAAAGCAGTAATCCATTCCTTCACCCGGTTTTCATCGAATCCATCATTGTCAAAATTGAGACAGAATTTCTGAATTGTTGGTATGTTATTAGATAACAACGTCCTGTCCAAGAAATCCATAAACCTATTGATCTTCTCAAATATTCGATCCCGAGATTCCCAAAATCGATAACCTATTGTTGGTATATCATGAATAATAGTTTTCCGATCTCGAAAATCAAGAACGGGCATAGATATCCAGAGATTTTTCCATCTTCTTGATAAAACAGTAGTTGAAACAGCAAGTTTGCTTGGAAGAAAACAGAGTATATGAAGAATTAAGGAGTCGGGCAGTTCACTAATCCTATCCACTCCCACATCCAAGTTGTTGATACTGTGGTTCCTAAAACATGGTTTAAAGTTAGAATTTAGCACACTCATAGTAAACCAAGAACAAAACTACAATGTAAATACACAGAAAAGTTGTGGAGGTTTAATTAATACCTGGAGGATTGTGAATTGATGAGCTTCTTCTTTTTGTTTGTTGTTGCCATTCTATTCTAACACTTTGTTTCACAAGTCTAATCTTCTCTTATGCGAAATTAGGGTTTGTATTTTCCTTTTTTGACGTTTTTTTTCTACGTTTTTTTTTGGCTAAAGAAAGAGTTTAGATGGAGATTTTATAAAAAGGGTATTTTGGACATTTTGATTAACATAACTCGGCTCTCCTTATTGAGGATTCAGAAAGAACGCGCAATTGGGAGATATAAAAAGGAAGGTTTTCCCTATTTCCCATCCCCATTTTTCCTATTTCCCATCCCACTTAATTCCTATCCCTAATTATCCTAAGTACCACTCATACAAAATTTCAAATATCCTAAATACGATCTCTTGACTTTTTTTATTTACACCCAACAATCAAACCATTCTACAACTAAATAATAATAATAAAAAAACCTAGGTAACAATTCACGTTTCCGTCTTCATCACCACCAACCGGTGCCTGCTTCATCTATAGAATTCATCACCAAGTGAAAATGGTAACGAGGGGGACTAGGCCATCATGTTACTTAAAACTAGTTGGAGCATATATGTTGCCTCGGTGATTTACATACTAGTTGGATCAGTCACTAATTCTTTTATTTTTTGGTTAGATAAGAATTTGAAAGCATGTGCTACTATCTTTTGAACTCCAAGTTTCCCATCGCAGTAGATAGTTTTATATCTCGTGTGTAACTTTGATAATCGTCCACTTCTCTTGATCCACATAGTAGACAGATGTTTCACCCAAATTAGTTAACCGATGGAATACCCCCATTAAGAAAAATTCATTTTCTTTTATGTAACATAGTGCCCTCACAATGATATCTAAATCCTGTCTTTATTTCCGACATACAAAGTATTTTGAATTGCAGCTTTGGGAATGACTGTGTGTTACCGCTACACCGGTGTGAAGAGCAAAAAGAGAGTTTTTGGGCTGGGCATCTTTTCCCATTCTCTTGTTGCTAGTTTACAGATGTGATTAGCATGTACACAATCTATAATGGAGTGAGGGTTAGATTTTTTGGTAGATTTTCAATAATGGATTCTACCAACCGATTAGCAAATTAATGGACAAAATACAAAGACATGGATGTTAAGATAATTAATTGAAATCTAACCTCGATTATGTTTAATAAAAAAGAGGGATGATCATGTTTAATAAAAAAAGATGAACGAAGAAGAAGACAAATAAAACTAGTAATAGTTATAGTCAAGATCAATTTGACTTTTATGGGTGGAACATAGGAAAAACAAGAATTAGGGGAAATAAGAAAAGGACAATAACAGGATCCAGATATCAATTCGGGGTCACCCCTTATCTAAATATTTTTTTAAATCCTAATTTACCCCTCACTAATCAGGTTTAGTGGTTAATAATAATTAGGAAAAATCTTAAGATTTTTTATAAATGATTAGTATGTGTTTTATTTGAATTTGGGTTAGTGAGGTGAGAGTAGAAGGAGTGAAAAATAATTTGAGAGAGAAATATTTTTGGGAAAAATGGAGGATGATTGTGAAGAGAGAATTGCTGCTGCCGAATCTTTAGCTCAACTACAACAAGGATCACATCTTGAATCTTCAGCTAACGACAACAACTCACAATTGCAACTCTTTGTTGAGCCAACACCCTTGAATGATGATTTTGACGAGTATGGAGAGTTTCTTGAAGAACCAACACAAGAAAGTAAACTTGCACAACATACTAGCATCCCCAACACACACGTAAAGCTGCTAAGATGTCGAAAAATCGATTTTTTTCTTGAAACCCGCCATTTTTTCAACTGAAAAACCTCGGTACCGGCATGGTAGTTGTATGAATACCATGCCGGTAGTCAAGGTACCGGCATTGTATTCATACTACGACCACGCCGGTAAACTGATATCCCCCATTTTGAATAATAAACCGGCATAGTATTCTACCCAAAACTGTGTCGGTACATAGTTAACCTTTTTACCTAACAAGGAATATACTACGGAATATTCAACCGGCATGGTTTCATTGATAAGTTACCATGCCGGTACCGCATGAAAAACATACAAGAAACAATTCCATCTCAAACCAAAAACCGACATTGAAATTTTATAAACATCATCGCCGGAACTGGGTACCAGCGTGGTACCATCAATATCGATAATGCCGGCACCTACAAAAAAACATGCAGGGATAAATTTTTCCAAAGCCAAATTCCGGCATTCAATATCAATTATTTTCAATGCCGGAATTGTGTACCGGCGTGGAACAATAGGTTACGATTATGCCGGAATCCTTGCTTCCGGCGTTGTTTTCTTATGAAACACATACGCCTAATAGGTTTCAAATTGTCTTCCGTTTTGGTTAACTTAGACTATGCCGGAACAATGGTCGAGCATGCCGGTAATGGTTTCCGGCATAGTGTTGTTATTGTGTTTGGAAATAATTTGCATTAGATCTTTAGGTGGTGCCATATATTAATCCAACAAATGCAGAGCCGCTTTATCGGGATACGTCGGAATACTATAAAATCCCTCCGGTATGTAACCAAAGAATACTTTTCACCTAGTATCTTGAACATTACTAATGGAATGCTAGTAATGAACCTTCTAATGAATGCGAAATTGTTCTTATGTAGGGAATAAGCAGGGGACTTAATGTTGATGGTGGTTTTTAAACAAAGGGTAAAATCGTAAAACCCCAAATAACCTAATGTCACCAGTGACACATTTATTAGGACATTTAATGCATGTAGTCAGTAATTAATAGGGGGTATGTTTTCAAATTAGGGTTACAACGAACAAAACCCTAATTCCCCTCCGCGCCAATGGCAAATCGTGCTAGCCACACCTAGCCCAAGCTAGCCGCACCTCTTTGCCCATCGCAAAGCATACCAGCCATACCAAACGCGCCAAGCATGCCAACCATGCTAGCCGCACCTCCGTGCCAATGGCAAATCATGCCAGCCACACCTAGCCCAAGCTAGCCGCACCTCTATGCCAATGGCAAAGCATGCCAACCATACCAAACGCGTCGAAGCATGCCAACCATGCTAGCCGCACCTCCGTGCCAATGGCAAATCATGCAAGCCACACCTAGCCCAAGCTAGCCGCACCTCTATGCCAATTGCAAAGCATGCCACCATACCAAACGCCAAAAAGCATGCCAATCATGCTAACCGCACCTCTATGCCAATGGCAAATCATGCCACCATACCAAACGCGCCGAAGCATGCCCACCATGCTAACCGCACCTCTATGCAAATGGCAAATCATGCTAGCCATACCAAAACGCGCCGAAGCATGCCAACCATGCTAGCCGCACCTCTATGCCAATGGCAAATCATGCCAGCCGTACCAAAACGCGCCGAAGCATGCTAACCATGCTAGCCGCACCTCCGTGCCAATGGCAAATCATGCCAGCTACACTTAACCCGAGCTAGCCGCGCCATGCCAAACACACTCTGCCTTGGCCCTAGTTACGCTGGTCACGCCACGCCAAGCCAAATACCCTTACAGCCGCGCCATGCCAAAGTAGCGCCCGCACCTAGGCTTGCAAACCATGCAACCTACGCCAAATTGGCCACGCATGCCATTGGCACATGCCAACACGCTCGCTGGTAGCTTTTCCTACTAGGGCGCGACCCAAATTGGCCACGCATGCCATTGGCACATGCCAACACGCTCGCTGGTGGCTTTTCCTACCAGGCCGTGACCCAAATTGGCCACGTATGCCATTGGCACATGCCAACACGCTCGCTGGTAGCTTTTTCTACCTGGGCGCAACCCAAGTTGGCCACGCATGCCATTGGCACATGCCAACACGCTCGCTTGTAGCTTTTCCTACCAGGGCGCGACCCAAATTGGCCACGCATGCCATTGGCACATGCCAACACGCTCGCTGGTAGCTTTTTCTACCAGGGCGCAACCCAAGTTGGCCACGCATGCCATTGGCACATGCCAACACGCTCGCTGGTAGCTTTTTCTACCAGGACGCAACCCAAGTTGGCTACGCATGCCATTGGCACATCCCAACATGCTCGCTGGTAGTTTTTTCTACCAAGCGCGACCCAAATTGGCCACGCATGCCATTGGCACATGCCAACACGCTCGCTGGTAGCTTTTTCTACTAGGGCGCAACCTAAGTTGGCCACGCATGCCATTGGCACATGCCAACACGCTCGCTGGTAGCTTTTTCTACCAAGGCGCGACCCAAATTGGCCACGCATGCCATTGACATATGCCAACACGCTCGCTGGTGGCTTTTTCTACCAAGGGCGCGGCCCAAATTGGCCACGCATGCCATTGGCACATGCCAACACGCTCGCTGGTATCTTTTCTTACCAGGCCACGGCCCTAATGGTCGAACACGCCATTGGCACTTGCCACACACGTCACTAGCAGGCATTTCCACTTACACTCAACGTACAACCTACCACCAAGGCATTACGCACATGCCACACACGCCAGTAGCAGCTCTGGCATTGCCACTTGCACTCAAGATGCAACTCGCAACAAAGGCATTCCGCACATGCCAATGACACATGCCACACGCGCCACTAGCAGCGCCACTTGCACTTAAGGTGCAACCAACACTCGAGATATCAACACAACCGGGGATGCTTTCCGGGGTCTTAGTTTGGCGGTCACACTACTTGCGTACACTACGCTCACATTAAGAAAGCGTGAAAAGGAATAAGGCGGTCAAATAAATGAGGAAATAATGGTGAAAACGTTTTCACCCATAAACACCATGCGGTTACCACCTCCTCCCATTATTTCACCCTTTACTCTCTTCCTTCATGAGGCAAGGGTACGTTTCAATCTCGACTTGTATAAATAGGTCTTACCTATTTCCACCAGACAACAAGTCTCGGTCAGGAGAAAAATACAATACTCTCAGAAAAGGCAACTTTGCAAGCTATCCAAAAGCTTTCATCTCTTGCAATCTTCCTAAGCTTTCACTTTATGATACAAGTCAAGACACTACTCTCCCAGAATTATTCTGGCCTCAACACCTTTCTTGGCTTCCCTCCCCAAATCAACCCTTCTCCTCCACTTTGTGACCGAAGCAAGTCTGGAACGGCCATTTCTTGGTTTAGGCCGGACTTGTACAGACTGATCTCTCGAATCTATAAAGTGCTCACGTGCAGCACATTTGTTTAGGGTTTAAACCAGTTTCTCACTCACCTACCGAATTTACAGAAATCGGCGGAAACGATTTTCACCCATAAACAGTTAGTAAACTGAGTCTTCTAGAGACAGTGTTAGACTAGATTGTTAGGAATTTGTATCCACATTTGTATTGAAGTAGACAAGCAACAAATCAATACAAGAGAGTTGAAGAAATTACCAAGTCTTGCCACCTTCACTACTAGAGTTCCAGGAGCTCTATACGGGCAATACCACTATGCTCGTATATCTCCGCAAATATCATTCAAAGCTAAGATTATAAAAATTTCCAACATTTACTAGACATTTTTTTGAATCCTGGGATTACAGAAAACATGGATTTCTAACCTTACCCAACATCAAGTACAGTACAAACTCAAATTGAGAATTTAAAAAATATTGTTTGGGTGCTTGGATGTTTTTTTTTCCCCTTCAAGCGAACGATTGACAATCCTCGGCCAAACTTGAGAATCCAACACCCAACCAAAGAATCTTCTTGCTGCTAAGGAGGCCTGTCACGGCTTGTGAACATGTTTGGTCATGTACATTCTGTCTCGAAAGCTTGAAAACTGCAATTTCTTGAAGCCTTTGGAAACCTTAGTAACTTCTCGATGATTCCTTCAGTCGAAAACTCTTGTTCAACGCTTAAAGAAACTTCACTTCTAATAATCACCCGTTCAAGGACTCGAGCATACTTCAAAATCAGTTTAACTAACCCCAACTCCTCTGGGCTCCAATTCAAATTTCTAAGTTCGACTGACTTGAGGTGCTGCAACAAACAATGAGGTGCTCTAAATAACCTAATCATGTTCCCGTCGATTTTTTCAGTAAAATGTCCCTGCAACAGTGCAACCAGTGTTGTTAGTTCAGCCAACAATGCAAAGATAATATTGGAAACAACCGCACAAAGCACCTCCTAATGATACGAATTCCAGAACTTGTTTTTTAATTGAATATAAATACTTCAATTAATACCTGATAGATGACTAGTGATTCCAAATTTGGTGAGAAATGTAGAAAGTTAAATAATGATCTTATCGAAGGTAGCGTAGTATGATGATACAAGTATCCCACTTCCAAATGCAGCAATTTATCCAAGGTAGGGAAACTCGTTGTAGAGTGAACATTTGCGGTGTCGAAAATCTAATAAACAAGCATACCGAGTATATATACTGTTAGACAGTGTTATAGGAAATACATATGGCAAGAGATTTACTCTATAAGAGAAAGCAAGCAACCATACCCGTAAGTATTCGTACGATATTTTCAGGAGCTTTATATTAGAACACATTCTTGTGAACGAATCTTTTGTAGTGGTTTCCTCAGGAGCAGAAAAGCTAAAATCTACTTCTGCTAGTGATGGAAAACTACCCAATTGAAAGTCTGTGGGTAGCCTGCCACAGAACTTGATGGACACTAGATTCGGTGCATCAATCTCAACTTTAAGATTATCATAAGCGAAGTTCTTAAGGTGGGGAGCTGAAATAGATGTGATGATGTCTTCCCACTGGCGCAAAACCAATTCTTCAAGGATAGGACAGTTGGAAAAAAGTTGTCTCGTCGACGCCATATCCTTGAATTTAACACCGGAAAGCCGAAGTACCTTAAGTCTTGGTAAAGAAATTGATCGTGGGAAATCAAGAACACGTCCCTTAGATTCAAAGTTAATTTCCAACATTGTCAGTGATTGACAAGTGAAAATTTCAAGGGGAAGCAGTTTGGGGTCCGGCAGTTGCGTAAGAATAAGCTCTTCAACTTTACGCTTTATTACAGCAGTAATCCATTCCTTCACCCGGTTTTCATCGAATCCATCACTGTCACAATTGAGACAGAATTTCTGAATTGTTGATATGTTATTAAATAACAACGTCCTGTCCAAAAAAGCCATAAACCTATTGGTCCTCTGTAATAATTGATCCCAAGAATCCCAACCGATATCATCATCAATTCGCCGTTCACGAAAATCAAGAACGGGAATAGATATCCAGAGATTGTTCCATCTTTTTGATAAAACAGTAGTTGAAACAGCAAGTTCGGTTGGAAGAAAAGACAGTATATATTGAATTACGTAGTCGGGCAATTCACTGATCCGATCCTCTCCCACATCGATGTTGTTGCTTTTGTTGTTATTTCTAAGAAATAATAAACCTGGTTTGAAGTTAGAATTAGCTAACACATAACAAAATTATAATGAAAAGAAGACAGAAAAAAAGTATATACAAGTTTAGTACCTGGTGGATTGTGAATTAATGATGAGCTTCTTCTTCTTTTTGTTGTTGCCATTCCGTTCTTTTCTGCCGCACAAAATCTTCTGTGAAATTTAATGTTTCCGATTGGAGTTTTAAGGGTTTTTTTTTTTTTTTTTTTTTTTTTTTTAAGGAGTTTAGAATGCGAGTTAAAGACCAAGAGTGGCCGCTAAGGTAGGTTTTATGGAAGGGGTATTTTAGACATTTTAAAAAATCCGCAGTTCCCTCGTTCCACAGTACGCCTATTTTTCAGCAAATTGGTGTCATGTGTGGGAATTTCATTCTAATTAAATAATATAAATTCAATGTAATGCACATACAAAAACTGAGTAACTATCCTAGTCAACACGAATCAACTAAGTCTTTTTGTCTGAGAAAAAAACATCATGATTCGTAAGTACAATTTTGTATGCAAATCCCCCTTCGCAGTTTTACAGCTTAACTATCAGGAATAAAATTTTCTGCCTAGGTTTGCTTACAGAGAGTTTGCTAGCTGCCGGCCCGGTTGGGAAGTGTCACTGTGTGAGGTCTTATTCTCCAAACTAGACATGTAATGCCCACTCGCGTTGTAGATACCTGGACGCCCAAAGTTTCCTTCAAGCCGTAAATCTTCTCCACCACCGCCAAAGAAGAAATTTCCAGCACCACCAAAGAAGAAGTTTCCACCCACACAATACTAGCTAGAAAAGGCTTGGCTATTGGTTCGAGTCAATAAATGGCAGAGAAAGTACTTTGACATATATTTGGCGGAGTTCATTGGTGTTTTCATTTCATAATGAAAATTGAGATCAATCTTATCTTATCTTATCTTATCTTATATATCTTACTAATATAAAGAAAAGAGCTCTTTTTGGTAGGAAACCTCCTAAATTACTTGGTTGTCCCTATTTTTTACATATTTACATAAATACCATTGTTTTAAAAATAGATAAAAAAATTTAAAAACTTATTATCTTTCAAAATATACACCGGATGTTTTAAAAATTTATATATTTGAAAAGCTCTTTCAATTATCTACGTAACGAGTACAAATAAGAATAGTAAATTTTTGTTTTAGGAAAAAAATTCCATAGCTTTCAAATTTAGTATTGTTGGATGAGTAAAAATTCGAGCATGTGCATCGCACATGTGTCCTTACTAGTACTAATATAAAGAAAATAGGTAATTGTTTGGTGAAGCCTTTTCACATGACAATAATACCCCCATTAACTAACAACGCGCAATTGGGGGATAAAAAAACTAATTGGGGGATATGAATTACTAACCACATCCAATAATATCCGTTAATGGGGTGTTTTTTGGGGCGGAAATACTAAAATACCCTTCCATCTAAATTAAAATTTAAAACTAAAAATCAAAATCAAAATCAAACCCTAACAAGTTCTTAAACATAGGTTAAACTGAATTGTTCTTGAGGAAGAAGAAGAAGAAGAAGAAGAAATGGCTTTATTGAGAAGGTACATGATACCTAATCATATTTAAAGTGTTGTTGTTGTTGTTTTAAAACTTCGTTTGGGTTAGAATCATAAACTTTCAATCCACTCACGGCTTGTGTTTATGATGAATACCCTACTATTTTTTTTGTTCCGGGTGTAGTTTTTAGGATGAATATCATGCCGGTACTTGCTATCTCAGACAAGTTTTTTGTATGTTTTTATCCTCAAACCGGCACGGTACACTTGGGAATCAACATGCCGGCACTACTACCGGCATGCTCGATAATGAACTTTCTATGCCAGTAGTGTACTTCCAATTTTCAAAATTAGTGGATATTGTGTACCGGCATGGTGAAAGTATGAATACCATGCCGGTTTGGTCACTGCCGGCATGGTATTCATACTTTTACCATGCTGGCACTAAGTTTTTCAGGCACAACAATGGCGAATTCAATGAAAAAAAATATTATCAAATTTCATACATTAATACCTATATATGAGTAATTGGAGCACTTATATGTTCAGCTAGTTTACTTTCCTGGGTTGGTTCTTCACCTAAACCTTCATGATCATAAATATCTTGATTTGATGTTGTTGCATCAACAAATTCAATGATTTATTCTAATGATTATCAAACTAATCTATTAACTTAACTAATTATATTTAATCACTAAACATGATTATCAAATTATATTTAACCACTAAACTGAACTAATGTGTTGGACTTATAATCCAAACACGTTTGGTATGTTAGAATTTTAATTAGTCAAGTTATTTATTAAATTTGGTTAATTGATTTGGTCTTAGAAAAATTAGGAATTGATCCTAATAATTAGGAAAAGGTAAACGTCTTATATTGAGAATAATTAGGAGCAATTAAACGTGCTTTAATGTTGAGAATAATGGCTAAATGTTAGGGAATGAATGTGAGTGAGTCCGTAGTGTTTTAGGGTTTTGTTATTTGTAAAGCCTATATAAGGTAGATTTGTGTAAATAAAAATATGCAGAAGAAGTTTAATCAAAATGTAGTTATGAGTTTTGTGTTTTCAATCTCTCTCTCACTCTTGTCCGTGCTATGTTGGGAAAAATCCGACAAACGGAAGATGTTTATTTTCAAGTCGAAAATGTCTTTACTTTTAATAGCATGTAAAATGATGGAAGCTACACTAGAATAAGATCAACATCCACTCTAACAACTTATTATTTCAATCTTTGTATGGATTCGGTAATTCTCATGGAATTTGATAAACCTCCACAGCAGCTATGAAGCACACCATAGACTACATTGTCCAGTGTTAAAGAACTAACTTTCGTCTCTATTATCTTGAAAACAATATATTCCCTTCAAACGTTTGGGGAAATAAATTAACAAATTAGGTTGCATAGACGCAAACTAGACACATTAACATATACATGGAGCACGTGATGGGGGAACTGAAACTAGATTGTTTTGCAGGCTGACACTACAAAATTTTCAAAAACTAGGACGCGGATACGTATATACATATTTTATTTATATATTATATATATATATAATCATGTATTTATACAATACTAAAGTCAAGTATTTCGACCTAAAAATTAGAAAATGATGTTACATATGTAAAAATTTCAAAAGAAAAGAAGATATCGTTTGTTTATACACGCCAACTCTAGAATGTCAAATAATCAGTCATTGTTAAACACATAAACAAGACAATCAAAATGCATTCTTAAATCAACACATGTCCAACTAAGAGTATAAGTGATGTCATTTCCAATTACAAACTCCTAATAAAGACCTAAATTATTGATCTAAATGTTTTTCTTTCTTCATTTGGTTAATAATAGTAAAAATAAAGGAAAAAGTTTGTATGAAAATAATAAAAAATATGCGTCGGACACGCGTCATTGGTGCGTCCAAACCAGATTGGCGCAGGACCCGCAAATTGGTGCGTCGGACACGCTTCGTCGTCAATCACCCACGCGCCAAATGTCCGTGTCCGCCGCGAGTCGGACGCGGACACGGCTCAAAAAATGGAGCGTCCGTGCAACCCAGATTCCCTTGAAATATTCTCACCCAAGTAGTGCTAAGTTGACCGGGGCTGGGTCACGGCCCCTGGGACCCGCTGGAGTTTGGAGGGGTGGGCTTATGGGTCCCCATTTCTTGTGTGTTGCAGTATCATTCGCAGGATTCATGCCCTAACGAATAGGGGCATTAATGGTTGCATTAATTGTTATGGGCATTAATTGTTCTAGTCTTATGGGCATTAATTGTTATGGGCATTAATTGTTATGGCTTATGGGTCCCCATTTCTTATGGGCATTAATTGTTCTCAACGATTAATGCATTGTTGCATTAATCGTCCTATTATGTATGGACACTAAAGCCTGTTGATATTGTCGACAACCAAACGCCACTTGCTAATAGGGGTACCACCCCTCATATGATATGGTCAACATGTAACAACTAACTATTCAAAAACTGAAATGAAGTCATTTTGTCTGAGAAATCTCAACCACTGAAGTGCAGTTTAGACTAGAAATGCTAGTACTTGTAGCTTTTTACAAGAAAGTAAACAGTAAAACTCAAAGACTACTTTTACTGAAACTGAACAAGTAACTTTCATCTTGTGGCTGGTAACTGTACTGACCAGCTAGCAAGATAAAAAGATAGACTTGTTCTCTCTATATAATTAAAAGAGTAGAGAAGTATGTTTAAAGATCGGAACATAACTTAGAAATGAGTAGCATGGGAGGAAAAGGAGGTTTATTCACTGCTAGTGCTCTTCTGGTAGTACTAGTCTCTTTGAGTTCTCTATTTCTAGCTGATGCATCTGAGGTTCGACCACCAAAGAATAAGCCATTATATATGCCACCAACACCAACAAACCAGCCAATTTATGTGCCCTCAACACCACCTAAGAAGTCTCCACCATCAGTACCAAGGAAGCCAACTCACTATGTGCATTCAAGACTACCAAAGAAGCCAGTACATCTTATAAAGCTAAAATCTCCTCCAACACCATATCAGCAAGACCATCTGCCATCTACGGTAATTACAGCTGCCTTAAGACATCGATTTCATAACCTTCCACCACCACCAATAGCTAATCCTATATCACGTCCAGTTGCACCAACACCAGTACCAACACCACCAAAACCGAGTAAAGGATCTCCTCCACCACCAACACCGAGTAAAGGATGTCCTCCTCCACCGCCATGCTTATAAGATCATCCGCCATCTCTACAGTATTTATATCTGCAAAAATTTGAATACCTAAATTCAAACTACCACCAAACAAATTTCTCCAAGAAGAAAATCTCCACCACCACCACTACCAAAGAAAACTTATTATACTAATTAGAAATTTTTGGGTAATTAGTTGGTTGATGATTTGTTTTCATAATAAAGGTGAGATGCATATACATACATGAACAAAATTAAACTGAAGTTATAATAAATTTAATCAAGCTTCTTATCTTACGAAATTTATTATACATAGCCTTATGTTCAAAACAAATCACTATTTTCCGAGATAAAGCAATACAATCTGTTGCGCATAGAATGAATTTTTATGCGAATTATGAAATGTCGGCTGCAGACGAGTGATAAGCTGATAGCCGTTCCCATTCCAATACCAATAACAGGCCCAGCTCCTGAAGTTTCAACTTTCAACTCTAGTTTGAAGCTTATTGTTTGAGGGCTATCAATATCCAACTTAAAAATCACTGTGTAGTCTTTATGTAAGGTGATTTTATGTGCCCAACCATCGCATTTGCCTACATATAATAACTACTTTTTCAGGCTTTGGTTGAAGTTGATAATTTGATATCTTAGGCTAGATTTTCGTAATCATTTTTTTTTCCTGTTAAGATCACAAAAAATACAACTTGCTTCCTACTACCTCCGTTCTACTTTACTTGATGTTTTAGGATTTATTTTCTGTTCCAAAATAGATGAGAGTTTTAATATTTTCCCCAAATTCTCTCTGATTTACCCTTGCTTTGGAATCAACACATAAACAATTACTCCAATTTTTAAATATTTCCCATTGAGGATATACAGTCTAATCCATAAAAATTTGGTACATCCCAAGTAATTTACAATGGGATTGGTAACCTTCTTAGAATCTAGAAACTAAAAGGTAGGTCATTTAATTTTTTTTAAAAGGTATTAATATGGGTAGAACTGGAATAATTTAACTCTCTCTGATGTTTCTTAATCTGCGTGAAAAACTCTACAACATCAAGTAAAATGAAACAGATGGAGTATAAAACAAGTTGCTTAATTTCTATGCATCACTGGTTATTTATATATGAGAGGATGAGGATCCAATGACATGGTTAAAATGATATTTGATTGACATTTCGACGTTATTTTTCTTGCAAAACTCAAATGACAATGCATTTGAAGCTTTTTTTTTTTTTTTTTTTTTTTTGGCATATTCCTCTTATAAAGATATACCTTCCTGCTAAAAATAAGCGCAATCTGAGGTACAAAACCTCAGCATCTATAGATTATCAATCATTAATCTTCTTTTTTCTCTCGTTCCGACAACACTGACTCTTTAGCTGACTTGCACTAATAGAGGCCTACTTGGAATTAGGTGCACATCAACGGCCGAAATTAGAAGTTGTGGATAATGGCCTTATATGTCTCTGAAAGCATTCATTTTTGGCGGGAAGTTAGATATTAATAAGAGGAATATGTGATCAACAAATTGGTGCTGGTCCTGCTGGATACCTTCAAAGTTGACCAGGGTTAAACCTATAATTTTTCTAGACGTGACTAATTTGAGGTCTACCACAAGAAGATAAAAATGTGTCATTTTGAACTATACTCAAAAAAAAACCTCATTTGATTGGGGGCCAGACTTTTTAATTGGGGGCCATGACATTTTATTTGCACCCCAAAATTTTGAGGGGCTTATTAATCCGATATTGAAAAGACTGTTTTACCCTTTACTAAACACAAATCTTAAAAAACAGTTAACCCTAATTAAAACCCTTAATTTGGCCCCCAATTTCATATATCATCAGTTTCCTCTCCTCCCATTTCTCTTCATCTTCCTCTCCTCCCCTTCTCTTCTCCACCACCACCATTAACGACTCCGCCCGAGTTTTTTTTTCTTCGACCGATTCATCGTCTAATCGTCGATGTTAGAAGAGAATCGACGATTAAATTCTTCTTCAAAACATGGCTCGTACAAAGCAGACCGCTCGCAAAGAACGTCAAATCCCCAATCTCCTCGACGCCGTCAAAGGAAAAGTTATCGAGGGAGGAACTCCAAAACCCAAAAAATCGAAACCCAAAGAAGATATGGGTCCAATTAGAAGGTATGTGAACTTAAACCCACCTTCTATTCGTTTTTTAGTTGTGTTTTGATTTCGAATTTGAGTCTGGTAACTGAAATTTTTCGGCTTTTCGGCTTAAAGGGTCGTTAGTATCGTAGTGGATACCCCTAACGACTTTTCATTTGCATGTTTATTTTATGAAAAATCGTTAGCCTGTTAGGTTGAAGATGACGACCTTATTCTCGCTACTTCGTGAATTTTGCCCTAGAATAGAGTCGTTAACTGCTATGTTGCAGTATGACGACTTTGCTTTTGCCGACCCTTATTTATTCCCTAACGACTCTAGATGGAACTCGAACAGCCCTCCATGCTCCAAAAATTGATAGGGTCGCCATCTAATTTCCCTTGAGTCGTCACTTAGGTATGTGCCCTAGAGTCGTCAACCCAAATCGTAGGATCGTTATTGTAATTTTGACGACCCTATGTTATTTGATCTGGTCGTCATCATATGACTTTGAGTCGTCACAAGATGTACAAGGGTCGGTTGTGTTTTAGATTATCGTATTGACGACTCTTGATCCGATAACCATAAAGTTGATGTCTTGTTGGGTTTTTTTGTTTTTTTGTTTCAAACCAAATGCATAACCAAAGGCAAGGTTCCAATGACGATAACTCCACCTTCCAAACCTCCACGCCATGATAAATACTTACTTGCCGGTCCATTACGCGGTAAGAAGCCGAGTGAGGTATCATTTTCTATCACCGAACCAAGAGACAAAGGTGATGAGTTGTCGGATTCATCGAATCGACTCTCCGTTATTTCCGCTAGCAGAGAGTGGTGAGGAAGAAGAAATCCAAGAAGAGGAGATACAAGAAGATCCTCCCGTACGAGGTGAAGAGGAAGTAGAGAGTGACAATGATGATGAAGATAATGTTAGTGGTGATGATTCGATGATGGTAATGGTGATGATGATGAGCAGGGAAGGGGATGGAGGTAATAATGGTGGTCATGAGGAGGAAGAGGATGAATGGGATGATGGTGGTGGTAATGATGATGTAGAGGATGATGGTAAACAAGATGTAGAAGTCAAGAACAGAATGCAAAGCCGGCTTAAAGAGGGTCAAGAAGGATGGAACCGATATTGCACCGAAAAGCGAGACACGTTCCCGCGCCTCGTTTGATGTTGGAGCCTCTTCAAGTGGTAAACCAAGAGGAGAACCTAGAGATGGGGGCAAAGTTCTATTTGGATATGCTGGATCGTGGGCTCATACCATCTATGAGACAATCGTAAGAATCCCAACTTTGCTTGCTATTTGATTAGTTGGTTGATATTACTTTTCTAATATGTTTTTTAATACTTATTTGTTTATTTTTGGCAGATCATAAGAATGCCGCACGTCTCTTCAGTGCACCAATCTTCTTTTAAGAAAATGGAGTTGTGGCCGCTAGAAGGTGAATGTGCAAGAGTTAAAGAATATGTTGAAAACTCCGGTTTGTACAATACCGTTGTGAACTCGTGATTGCGTATGACAAGGTCGCAGATCTAGTTTCTGTGGAAAGGTATTACGCTGAAGTCGACACATTCCAACTTCCTTTTGGCGAGATGGCATTGACTCCCGATGATGCGAGAATGATATTAGGGGTGCAGTGTCGAGGGTAAATCAACCAAAGAGAATTTCAAGAGAAGGCCTAGTTGGGATGAAATTTATACATGGACCAAGAACTTGTTTGGCCGGGATAAAGAGAAGATCGATGGGATTTTCGTGTTAGGAAATAAGTACCCGAAGAAAGAGTTCAAACTTGTGGACATTAGGAAGATGTTTGCTGGTACCAAGACAAGGAACAAAAAGGAGGTCTCTCTCGATATGGAATGTCGTTATCTGCGGCCGCTTATTTGTTGTACGTCCTTGCATCGGTTGTATTTCCCGACAAAGAAGGTAATGTGGTGAGCGCCAACCTTCTTCACTTTTGGACCCCTTAGAAGATGTGAAACAAGTACTCTTGGGGACTCGCCATAGTTGCACATCCGAATGGTCACCTTTCCCAGGATCTCGCGAAAGAACTTCTCAAATTAATGGGAATTTGGCTCTAATCCGTATTTGGATTGATGAAAGTTGTCTTCTTTTTAGTATGTTTTTTTCCTTCGATATATTTTTATGTTTATTTGATTGTTTAAAATAGGTGTGGATTTATGATCATTTCCCAATCACTGTTCAAAGACAATGAAGATGTGAAAATCAACTCAAATTGGAGCCTGTGTAGTCCAACAGAACCCGTTGGTTGTACTCCTAGTTCTCAAGATAAGGAACAAACCGATGCCTTGATAGAAATGCGTAAAAACTCGACAACATCACGGCGGAAGAGGTAATATTTACTCCTTACAAGGATGCTAGAGTTGGCGCAATGGAAGATGTCGTGTATTACCATGGCCCTTTGTTTCACCCTAACGGTTTTTCAATGTACAATCCTTTGAGAATCATGCGTCAACTTGGGTTTGTTCAAGATTCACCCGATGAAGACGATGTACCTCCGTTCAAGCACAATTTGAACAAATGTGAGGCCAGCAAGGCTGAAATAAAAGTGGTTTATGAACCTGCAACTGATGTCAAGCATTGGAACAATAGACATTCTAGCCTCGTAGACATCACATTTTGGGTGCATGTGGATAAAGGTTACGAGGCAACAACGGATTACTATCAATGGTACGAAGGCTTCTCCCATGGTAGGGTAATACGGATCGATCGTATCACTTTGGCAGGAGGACCAACAGAGCATCCACATCTTCTTCTCAAGCTGACGGTAGAGATGATACTACCATTCTTAAACTAGTGGTGAGTATTTATTTGTTTAATTGTGTTATTTATTTACATACAAATATACGTCGGTTAATGTGAATTGTTTTTTGAATGAATATAGAGGGAACGAATGAAGCTTTTTGTCAAGGCTTTTTGTTGCTCTACCGACAAAGGGAAGTGTTTGATCCTGCGAAGCAACGTCGGTCACGCTGATTATTGCACACACATTGAAAATCCCAATGCAAAGAAGATGTTTGCTGAGTCTGGCTAAGGAAGGTAAGAGGACCCTAAAACACGTAGCCAACTAGCACAACAACGTGGTGAACAGGGCAAAGTAGCCAACATCATGATGAACAAGGTACCCGAGAAGATGGTGGTTCCCCAGGGGGCAGTGATACTCAGGGTCCTCCTCCTAAGAAAACCCGGAGAGTTTCCCGGTCAGGGAAGTAAGGAGGAGGTCGAGGTCGAGATGGTGGTCTTGAGTGAGGAGATGTTACCGTATACTTGAACTTACGTTTATTTTACTTTATGTGTTTGTTGAAACTACTTATGTGTTTGGTTTGGATGGTTTGTTGAAACTACTTTGTTTTAAGAAGGATGGTTACTAGTATGTTTGTTAGAATAATGTAGTACTCTCATGCAGTCCAGATTATACACTGTTATAGAGTTAGGGTCGTCAGCTTTGTTCTGTAGCATATTAACGACCCTAATTGTGACATACCGAGTCGTTAAGTATTTCAATTAGAAGTCTAACGACTCTGAGGGAAATGAAAACAGTGATGACCTTTTTTTTCCTGTATGGAGTCGTTCTCGGTTATATTGAAATCACTGACGACCCTAGGTCATCAAAACATCCAGGAGATGAACGACATTTTATATGTCTAGAGTCGTTATTTATTATGTATAAACCAATGACGACTCTATGTTAGCCAAAACATCCAGGAGATGAACAATATTTTCTATGGATAAAGTCGTTATCCTGGATCATATAGCAGGTTAACGACTTTAATATGTGTATTAAATCCGAAAAAATACCCCTTTTTAGGTATACAGAGTCGTTGCTTTTATATGGGATATACCGACGACCCTTAGTTAAAATAATAGAGTCGTTATGTTTATAACATAGAATGGTAACGACTCTTTGATTCTCAGTTAACATTTCATCAATCTCAATTACATAATAGTTAATATGGGAATTCTTGAATTTGACACATCAAATGTTCGCCAATGAACCTTCTCGCTCGACGATACAACGTTGTATATTCTTTGTGGTGAATGAACTTAGTATCCCCATTACGTATTGTCCATAACCCATTGAAACGTTCACTGAAATTAAAGGAGGAATGTTATATGTTAGTAACTTTGAAGCATGAGGAAAGTATAAATATTAAAGAATTACTCACTTTTTCCTTAAGAGGAGCTTGGGGATGATGGTCGTACACCATATTTCTAACTTTTACATACTCTCTCATTGCACTTTTAATGTAGTTGAATCAAATGCCAAGTCTCTCCATTTTCGGTTATTAGGATTCACAGTACGACCGTAGAAGAACTCCTTAACTCTCTTCCAAAACATTGAATAGATTTCATTTGGACGTTCACGAAAGGTATTAGCAAACGATTTAACGAGACACAAATCTTCATACGGTTCCCATTCAACCATTGCAATTGAAAGATTTCGTAGTTTGGTGGAAAATAAAATGATTTTGGGCTATTTGCTCAAGAGGATGGGGTGGTATTATATAGAAGAAAATCCCAACGGTCGTTTTTTTGAATTTCACAACATGGGTCGTTAATTATGTGATTAAAGTAGTTGACGACTCAAGAGCAAAGGTTGTCTTCACGACTTAAGGTACATATCGTCAATCGAATTAATAAACATAGATAACGATTTTATTAAAAAAAATTGAATATCGATTGAAAGGAAACTTGGAATAATAGCATACTAAATATGAATTAGAAGGTGGAAATTCCTTTGAACACATTACATGTTATTCTTATTTTTGGTGCGAGATTCAACTAGCATTGCGGCTTCGATGTGATAAAAAGGCTCTCCTCTCCATTTGGTATATGCGTCCCGGGCAAAGACGCCTATCCCCTTTGTGCCTCGCGAGAAACTCGTTGTACTTGGTGCACCATTTCATAACAAGAATCGTCCTATGACTGATGTGGGATGGCAAATAAGGATATCGTAGTTTCTTGTTGTTATTAACGAAAGGACCCGAACCAACTTGGCTCCAAAATTTAGTATCATGTTGATGTTCTTCATGGAGATCCCTGACGATGTAATAATTTTTAACCCATTCGGTCTCTTCCTCGACTTGCTTGAATCTTTCTCGGAGTTGGGATTGTTCTTCGGCTCGTTTTTTGGCCTCACGCAACTCTTCTTCTTCCTTAGTAGGATACGGCGTGAAAGTGTACGGTTTTTTAGTAGGTCGCATGCTTTTTTTGCGTATCTCTTCTTCCATTGCCAATATTGATTTGGTTGGTCGCTTGCATCGTCTAAGTATGTTATCAATTGAATTGGTAGTCGATGAAGGATTTGCCATTTACAAACTAAAATTCTTGAGGTGGTTTTCAATTGAATTTGCTCCTGGAAGTGTTCCTCTATATATACAATAGTTACCAACGGCTATTTTTTTTTTGGAAAAAGTGTATACAAAAAAATCCGTTGGGGGTTTTCTTATTAGAGTCGTCCATGTATACACTATACCTATGACGACTCTAGTTCTTAAAACATCCAGGAGACTGTCAAATTTTTAAGGTTAAAGTCGTTAATGTTTAGGTATATAATAATGACGACTCTTAGTTGGAAAAACATCCAGGAAACTGTCAAATTTTCAACGTTAGAGTCGTTAATGTTTAGGTATGTATTGATGACGATTGTATTGCTGAAAACATCCAGGAGACTGTCACATTTTTATGGTTAGAGTCGTTAATGGTTATGTACATATGGATGACGATCAGAC
Organism: Papaver armeniacum; assembly: GCA_023531295.1. NCBI lineage: Eukaryota > Viridiplantae > Streptophyta > Magnoliopsida > Ranunculales > Papaveraceae > Papaver > Papaver armeniacum. The sequence goes on along the minus strand of JAJJWW010004015.1, from coordinate 2,173,111 downwards.
ATTGCTGAAAAACATCCAGAGATCGGCACATTTTCAACGTTAAAGTCGTTAATGGTTATGTACATATGGATGACGACTCTTAGTTGGAAAAACATCCAGAGACTCGTGACATTGTATTCATTAAGCATTCTTCAAGATACAAATATCTCGGGTAGAAAATACAACCATTATCAAAAAGTATGCTTCAAAATGCAATGCATAGTTGAGAACAAACATCTACTCTCACGATTCATTTCCCAATTCTAAATAAACCGGGTTGGGTCCATAGCATTCCAAATGTTCATTCCATACTCATACTTGGTTTGTCCACTCCTTGGTGTACTCTCCCAATCACCATACACCCGTGGTAGAGGACATTCTTCTGAAATCTTCAAGCCTATGTAATGGTTATCATTGACATGTGCCATTACAATTCTTCTTTTCTTTGTCGCCGCCTCGCACCTAGTTTTTGAGGGTACGTACATACAAGAGGCTCCGGGGAAGCCTTTGCTGAATACAATTACAACACAAGTGAATGTGTCCGCCAAAAGTTGGCCACCAAAAGGCATTTGCATCCAAAACTTATAACCGCCCTTCTTCGACCCCTTCCTCCATTTCATGTTTGAAACCAACTCCCTAAACTTCAATTCCCTCTCTTTTTGATCTCCTTCCATGAGCATTTTCAAATATAGTTGTTTGTCCCGAACTAGTTTTTCTCGCCATTTTTTTTTTCTTGCATATTCGATTTGGGTGAGCTTAAGTTCGTCGGCCTCGTCGAAATGCCCTAATTGTTCCGTTGCAACATGGTAACCACAATTTCCATCGCCGTCAACGTCGTCGGTTGATAAAAGGTGATCCAAGATGACGTGAGGAAGTTGGTCGGTATACTCTTTATACAAAGTGTAAGCAACACGATGTGGTCTTCCTTGGGAATCTCTAGGGGTGCGCGGATTACCTTTTATTCCTCTTATCGTCACCATTCCGCTCGTTTGGCTTTGTCTGGGTACCGACCACATGGTCTACAACATCCATGTCTTCCTTTGGCGCCCCTTGCCTTGGGTACGAAAGAGTTCTCATACTCCGTATATTCCGCCTGGACATACCGATGACGTGACAGTCGCTTTTGCAACTCTTTGCCGCTTTCACGCTTTCTCTAAAAGACTTTTTAGTTGTGGGTCTACCCGTTGGTTTTTGTTTGTTTGGCTCTTCTTCTACTCCCAAGCTCTTACGGCAAATGGCCACAAATTAGAAACCAAGATTCTGCCTTCCCGCACAATTCGCTTTTCGATATTTCTCATTGATATACTTGCCAATCTCAAGGTCTCCAAATTGTTCATCACGGCTCCTGTGGGATTTGGGATGAACCCAAGTTGCTTCCAAAAAGGATCGATATCTTCAATGGGAATGAGCCCCTTGTACCCACCGAGCTTATGTTTACACGGGAGGCCAAGCCACGTCTCAGTTGTGCAATTACATTTAATGACTTTTCCATCTAAGCTTTCGCTCGAAATTTGTTAAGTTCAACATCATATGCTTTATTGCCCACCATGACACTTGGTGCGAAACCCCACGTAGCAATTCTTTGTCTTCCATGTATTGCTTCAAAAACGGTCCTTACTATACTCCATCTCGAGTCACTATCTTGCTAAGGTCATCCTCGCGTGCTCGTGAATAGCTTCTGTCTAGTAACTACCCCACCTCGTGTTCTCTTGAAGAATTTTTTTCAAACGCCCATGGGATCGCTCTGCTATACTCGTGGACTCATTTTTGTAGTGCTTGTACTTATTGGTCCATGCATAAACAAAATTTTCCTTCCAAGGATTCAACCATGTATCTAGGCAATAATCGACAACCTTCTTATGATCCGTAATCCAATCATCAATAAACTTTTGAAGATTTGCATAGTACTTTACTTCGGTCTTGAATGAGCCAAACGGTCCCCAATCTTTGCAAAATCCTCCCATAGATCACCATCTTCAAGATATTTTTCCTTTTCTTTCTTTTTCTCTTTCTGGCTATCTCTTTTTTGAAAGTTTACTTAGACGCTCGTCTTCCTCCTTGAACGTTGATTACCCTTTGCAGGCTTGATTTTTGGATATGATTCTTGCAATTAGAAAAATATTCATTTGGATGTGCCACGTACAAAGAAAATGTTGAGCATGTGGAAAAACTTGACGAACGGCACTCATGACCGGCAAAATCCCTATCCGTAATTATAACCCGCGGTGTGTCTTCGCCTCAGAAATCAACCGAACTTGTTCAAAAGCCCAAACATAGTCCTCTATTTCTTCCTTTTCCATAAAGCACCATGCCACTTGAATGATTGCTTATCCGAAGTATGACTAACCACGTTCAACAATGGCATGTTATACTTGTTGGTCTTATAGGTGCAATCTATGAACAAGACCTCGGTAAAAACACCGAGCCAAATCCACCATCCTAGGATGGGCAAGAAAAATATGTGTCACTTTGTCGCCCGACCCACCCTTGTTTGCATGGCGTAGTTAAGTTTTTCTCGCCAACCACTCGATTGTTGCATAATTAATCTACCATCCCATTCGCTTCTCTTGATCGTTGCTTTGGCAGCGTAGATTGTGGAAATAATAGACAGGTTTGCCTTATCTTCCGCCCTTATTGCATTTAGGATCCGAAGGGGCCTACATCGCTTCATCCGCCGTACCTTTTCCATTTGATGTGGTTTCAATCGGCATATCTTTGGGTGCCCTAAAAGAGTACTAGGTGGAGGATGGTTGTGACGACCATCCGGAATACTATACAACCTCCATAGATTAGTTTCGGGATGCCTTTTGAAAACAATCCCGAAGGGGCATCGAATCTTCTTCTACGAAGTTTTGTAGACCCTCGCGTCTTCTTCTCATACTTGTAGTTCTTCCCTTTGTGACTTTCTTCCTTATCCCCGCTCTCTCGCATACCATCTCCATTTGCTTATAATCAACGTGTTTGCTTTGAACAACTACGCACATCTTCTCTTTTGCCTTGAAATAATCCATTCCTTGACATCACTTTGTCTCCCACGTCTACATTAAAACCAATGTCACGTTCATGATGCAACACTAATTAAACAATTTTCATAAAGATATACATCGATTCAAACATTAAAAACGTACCAAATCGGCCATATAGTGTTGGGAGGTATCCGACCCATAATGGAGACGGGTTCCAAGTTGAGAGCTCGCCCGTACAACCAACTACATAGAAAAGAAAAACATATCATAATCCAATCGTTAATTTCGAGATGTTAAAATGACGACTCTAACAAATCAGTCATCATTATTTACAAAGTTGACGACACTAACAAATGCCAACATTAATTTTGCGAACAACGACCCATTCCTCGACAAATGACGACCCTCTTTATACACAGTGACTCTACATTCCCAAATATAAACAATGCTGCCCGCCACCTGTGGTCATTATCGTTTATATATCTAGCTTGACGACTCTAGACGAACTTAGTGGAGAATTTGAAAATCAACGGTAACTTTGACTAGTAAGAGCAAGCTATTGCGTATAACTTGTTTTTAATTTAAAATAAACTAGCCGTTGGGTACATTTTTGCTATATATAGAGACCTATCTCTTCCAAACTTATTCACCCATCACTTTTAATCTTCCTAAATCAGTCACCTATCACTTTCAAACACTCAAAAATGGCTTCAACTCCTTTCAATAATCTAGAAGATGTTGCTATTGTCGAGCACACACCACTCTCACAAAGCACTCCGCTGAGGAAGCGCAATGGGTGGCCGAGAACGAAGACCCAACAAGAGGGCCTTACTTTGGGCATGATCAAAACACCAATGCTTGGTGGAAACGGGTGTTTAAGGTATTCAAAGCACTAAGCGGAAATCGTTATAGGAGGACGCTCCCACAAATAAGGGAAAGGTACGCATAATTATACAATGAATGCGTACTGCTAAGAAACGAATTGAAAGCTCGTAAGGACGATATGCCGAACGAACCTCGAATGAGTAGAGTAAGTTTGTGAATCAATATTGCTTTGATCAAAAAAAATTTAATTTGGTTATCATTATTCAACAACGCTAACTTATTTAAAAAATTGTTTTTCCAGTATACTTTGGGTCGGACCCAATACGAATTAAAGTACGGCCATGAGTTTTTGCACGAGGACTGCTACACTCTCTTGGAGGAAGTTGAATGGCACCGCCCAATATAATTAAACTCGTATAGATTTTCTATGGCAATGTATTGAACAATTTAATGTGTTTTCCTTCTATTTTATTTGAACTACATGTATGTTTTTTTCGGATTCAATAAAACACATGACTTCAAATATCGGTGCAATAACTATAGTTCATAAAGGGTCATCATGATTCGTTAAAGCAAAAGTGACGACTCTAAAGATTGTTTGAAATTCTTGGCATGAGTCGTCATTTTGGGAAAAGAAAATATTAACGACTCTAAAGGTCAATTGACACAGAGACTATTTGACGGTTGAGTCGTCATTCAGTAAACATAACACATTAACGACACTTTCTATCATCAAGAGTCGTCACTTGTTTAATATACATAATGACGATCCTTAATGCAGTTAATGTGAATTTTGAATTCACCAAATGTGGTTGAGTCGGGCAACGGTTAAAAATTCAAAAAAATGACTGTTGGGTCCTTAATCTCTATAAATAGAGACCCATACCTCACACATTCTTCACCCAAACCATAATTCTAAACCTTCACATTCATTCTCATACATTTATTATCCAAGAGGAAAAAGAAGAGGAAACACCATGACTAGTACTTACACTTCAAAGAGAATTGCGCTATTGTGAGAGCTTGGAAAACAGTCACAAACCACTTTGAAGATCTAGGAAAAGACATTGATCAAACATCGGATGCTTGGTGGAACCGTGTATTCATCGTTTTTGTGGCGTTAGACGGAAATTGCAACTCAAGGTCTTTGAAACTCGTCAAGGAACGGTTCGAGGAGATATTCTTCGAGTGTGAAGTTTTCAAAATAGAAATCAAGGCCGCAAGGGAAGCCATGCCCAATATTTCTGGTGCTATGAGAGTAAGTATTTAAACAAGAGGTAAAACTTATCCAAAGCTTTCAACAATACTAACCGAGTATGTTTTGCGTTTTTTCAGTTGAGGAAGGCGTATGGCTATTACGAGGAGCTTCGTGGGAAAAAGTTTGAGTTCGACGATTGCTACTTTATCTTGGAAGGCACCATGTATAATTACGCCATTTATGATTAGGTGTATAAGTGCACCGTTGTTATCTATTGTATTTCATTTCCATCAATGTATCGGTATGAAAGATGTATGCCTTTTACGATTCAATGAAATGATTCTATGAAATCAAAACTTATGATAATCCAGCGAAAGGGTCGTTATTATATTAAATAAAACACCGAACGACTCTACTTAAAAGTTGAAATTGCGAGATAGGGTCGTCATCTTATATGAATACATATATGACGACTCTAAGTGTTTTATTTACTGAGAGTTCTGGGTTTAGAGTCGTTGGTCTTTAAACAAAAAATATTAACGACCCTTTTTGACCTACAATAAAAAGTCGTCAGTGTTTATCACCCGCCCCTAACGATTTTTCATAACCTCGGAAAAGTTGCGTGTTTGAGTCGTCATCGGTAATTCCAATTCACTCGACGACTTTTAAGAGTCGTTAATGAATCCAACCCCACTATAACGACTCTCACACACGACGACTTAAACAAAGGACCATCAATCGACCCCTTGGAGCACCATTCGACAATTTCAAGAGTATATGAGGTTTACTTGATTGTTTTGAGGTGCGGGTTCTTCATTTGGAGTATCGGTTCCTTCATTTTGAGGAGTAGGATCTTCATTTCCACCATTATTCATGGCTTCCTCCATTAACATCTCCTCATCAAACATCCAATCCATATGATTAGTTGAGACAATATAACCATCAACACAATCATGGTTGTTATTTGAAGCTTCACCAACCTCATTCCCTCCACTTGAATCACTCATTTCAAAAACCCTAATTTTTCCACTCAAAAACTTCTCCTCTTCTTCTCAACACATAAAACCCAAAAATAAAATCTCCACAAATTTTTATCCTAAAATCAGATTTTTATCTAAACACAATTACCACACTAATCAAAATAATTAATTCTTAATACTAATCACTTAGGGGCATTTTAGCCATTTAAAAAAAATTTTTATAAGGGGTGACCCAAATTAGGAATGGGTGACCTTTTTTGTCATCTAGTGCTTGGCCCCCAATTAAAAGGTCTGGCCCCCAATCAAACCAGGAAAAAAAAACCATAACCAACAATTTTCGTTAATGTCTAACTTATCCCCATTAATTAGTATTAATTTGGTTGATTAAATAGAAATTGATCTTCTTAACCCAGAAATCAACTGATGCTAGCGCTAGTTGATCACGAAAAAATGAAAGAAAATTTAAAACGTTAACTAAGAATCCGTAGATTTATGCACTCACATGCCAATTTTGATTTGATGTTCTTCACTGGAAAATTTAAAACGTTAACTAAGAATCCGTAGATTTATATATATATAGCTTAATTTAAATCTTTAGCAAAGATATTCTCACAAACCCATTACTTGTCGTTTGTTTTTGGTTGAAAAAATGAGAAGTAATCATCAAAATGAGTTGAAAATGGAAGTTGTGGAGAGGTTTAATGGAGGTTACGGTGTTGAGTTCTTGCCACTTGTTCATCTCATAAGGCAACCGAACTACACATTCGATGAGTTCGGTTACTTGTTCATCCTCACAAAGCAACCGAACTACACCTTCAGATGAGTTTTGTTCTATATGCTTTATAACTATGTTACCGAACTGACGAGTTCGGTTGTTTCGCATAAATGTATAAAACCGCCATGTAACCGAACTCTAGGGTTAAAAACATAAGAAAAAAGTTGCCATGTAACCGAACTCATCGCTTTTCCCATTATTTTTATTTCTCTTATAACCGAACTCTATCAACTTTGTTCGGTTATTTCGCAAAAATCTTAAAACTCCCATGTAACCGAACTCTACTAAAAACATAAGAAATTTTTGTTTGTTAAGTTCGGTTGGTTGTGCAATTGATCTCAAGTTTGTGAAACAACCGAACTTATTAAACTTAGTTCTGCTTGGATTGCAAAAGCATGCGCTTATGTAACCAACCGAACCTTATACACTTGGTTAAAATTTATTTGTACGTAAAGTCTTGCTAGTTGCGAACCAACCGAGCATAACGCCGCATGTCGAGCTTCCATTAATATGGAGTTCGGTAATCACAGAAATTGGATCAAGCAACCGAACTACACCTTCAAACTAGTTCAGTTACTTGTTTATCTCCCAAGGCAGCCGAACTACACATTCAGATGAGTTCGGTTACTTGTTCATCCTCACAAAGCAACCGAACTACACCTTCAGATGAGTTCGGTTACTTGTTCTTCATATAAAATAACCGAACTGTTCCACTCAAAATTTTACATTTCTTGGGGAAGTTTTTACCAATTCAACATACATTATCTAAGTTTGGAGCATACTTGTTCACCCAAATACTCTTCCTCCGGTTGTGGTTGATAAAATCCATCATTTGAATACTCAAAGGGGGTGAATTGGAAAAAAAAAAATTATTTTTCATGTTTTTCTCCTTCATCTTCTCTAACTCTACTCTCACAATAATTCTACTCAACTAATAATAAACCCATCTTTTAATTTAATCTCACTAATTGTTTTTAACTAAATCATTCCACTAATCATAACCTAAAATTAATTAAGAGGGTAAATTAGGTATTAAATAAATGACTAGATATGGGGTGACCTAGAATTACTTCTAATGTCTTTACCCAAAATAAAACCATGGCCCCCTCAAAAAAAGGCTGGTCCCCAAAAAACGGTTCTAAATCAAGGTGGGTGAAATTTTGAGAGCCCGAGGTTTCATCCAAAATAATGATGAGATCATTTAATAGTTTAAGGCTTTAACTGATGCTTATTTTTAAGAAAAAGTTTAGCTTGTACTAGTAGGAACTATCCTTTTAATTTTGTTAACCCTCTGAATTTGTTCTCCGTAGATTTGCTAAATTACAAAGTTATTATAAAATCACTCAATTTAGTTTATTTTAGAGAAAATGGGTCATTTGTCCAAAAAAAATTAAAACACGATTCAAATGGACGAGTAAAAAAAAGTACGGGTGAAATAGCCAAAATAAATAGCAAGGATGAAACTGGATTCATCCTGGCTTATACTTAAAAAAATAGCAAGGATGAAACTGGTTACATCCTGCCTATTTTTAAATTTTTGTCCATTTAAACAGTATCTTTTTAATTTTTGGCTATTTAAACAGTATCAAAACCTAAGTGTCTTTTTCACCCAGGAAATGTTAATTTTGATCTTTTTGACCAATTTTGTGTTTATTTTATTTTTTTTAACATTTTGTAAAAAGCATGCTACATGGAAACATCTGTAAGAACGTCCACCGGGCCTCATGCTAAACCATGTTGATGTACAGTGTACTAGCTCTTGCTTGTTTGCTGAGCAGACAACTGCTGCTGGCATTTTAAACCATACCACAATAGAATTCCCACCCCCACCCGGCCACCCCTACCCCCACCCCACCCCTAACTCATGCGTACAAAATGAAATGTAATAACCACTTGGGTGGCTGTTGTTGAGTTGGGTCTTGCCCGTTTATAACCACTGTCCATCCAAGTTAGAATGTCTAACTCGCACCGTAAGATAACAACATATGTGTTTATGTTAATCACTTAATCTTACGTGTTTTTGTTTTATTGAACTAAATGTATTGGAGGATTTGGGAAGATTTTAGAAAACTCATTTGCTTGTGCAAACAGAATTGGACAAGTTGGTGCACGGACTTTTTATAGAATAGTAACATCCATAGTTGTATTACAGAATTTATTTAGTTCCAAAAAGCATGAAGATCTTCTGGTAATTTATATATCTTAATCCACTTCTCATATTGGTTTTATTTTGTCTGAACTCTTGACAACACCAACATTTTCTTATAGATGTTTGTTTAGGAATGGTTGCAGGGAAAGCATGAAAGAGATGGAGCAATGGAATTGAAGTGGCAAGCAGTGAAGATTTGGCAGTATTGGCTTGTGGTTGCCATCAGTTGGAGGAAGTTGTATTGGCAGAAGATGGATGAAGTTGAGTTGAGAAGATAGACATGAAATGGTGAGTTGTAGGTGCGGTTTTGGTGTTGGGATGTTTGATCTGGAATGGCTTGAACCGTGTTGAAAAATGCATCTGTGCAGTGAATGAAACTGAGATGCAGCTACGGATGATGCAAGACAATGAGCTGGTGTTGTTATTTTATGAAGCTACAGAATGAATTTGATATTGCAGCTGCAATTGCAATGGATGCAAAGTGGATCGAAATGAGTTTGGAAGATTAGTGTCAGAAATGCGGTTGCGGATAATGGTGGTATTGATCTCGCAAATGGGGTTCAGCCGAGATGGAACTGAAGAAATGGGTAGCTGCAGTTGGTTCGTGTTGATTTGATGTGAAGTAGTGGTCAGGGAACTGTAGGTTCTACGGTGGTGCTGCAATGAAGAAAATGGGAGAGCTAGATACTGAGATTGGGAAGATATGAAGCTGCCGCATCTAAGCTGACTCTGACTCACCATCTAACTAGACCCTGACTCATTGCTTGACCGGGTTGACTCAGCTGACCTGAACGGATTGACTCGTTTGACCGGTGACTGGATGGATTTTGCCGGCAAATTTCCGACGATCGAACGTCTCTTTTACAATGTTTTTTTCATTTACAAATCTGAATCCATGCAATAACGGAGTGGTGTTGTTTCGCCAAATTTTTTGGTCGGCCCTCCCACCGTGGCAACGGTTTTACTAGTAATATCTTGGTGATATTTTTCTTAGCGGAAAACAAGATAAAAATGCTAAAAAAATACGGGTGGCTTTCTTAAACAAAATTTTGGTTATTTCTGAACTCTTGTTGGACTGTATATGCTTGCATTAGGATTGGTGACTAATTTATTCGTCGAGTCATCATTTATCATTTATTCCCATGTACTTTAGAAATAAGAGACCATCTTTTGAAAGTTCACTCTAAGCCTCTAAATATGTAGAGAAGGCCCTAGTTATTCATTTAGTCACCTAGCAAGATTGATTAATATCTCATCTTTATGATCGTTCAAAATAGTGATATCATCACGTAAGCATTGGAATCCTACTACCTCTATCTCTAGAAGAAAAAAAATTAGGGATATTAACTTTTCTTCAGAAATGCAGGGAAGAGTGTAAAAAGATTCAACCCAATGTTTATATTTGGGCCAATTCATGTACTTATTTGTCAAATAAAAGACCCTACTCTCGCAAGTGGCCGTGTCGTTAGTGTCACTTGCAAATTAATAGGGTACCACCCCTAATAATAACAACTGACCATTCAAAGTTTGACTGAACAGAGTCAACAGTCAGAAACTATGTATACTGAAATTTGGAACTTGTCTTATTTTGAATGGAAATTGTGATTAGATGAAAAGATAAGATTCTACTCTATATAAAGGAGTAGAGAAGTATGTTTAAAATCACAACTAAACTTAGAAATGAGTGTTATGGCTTTCTTGTTTACTACTAGTGCTCTTCTAGTGGTACTAGTCTCCTTGAGTTTTCTAAGTATAGCTGATGCATATGAGGTTCAACCCCCTTATTTTCCATTTTATTATCATGCTCCACCACCGCCAAAGGAGCCGATGTATATGCCACCGACACCAATGAAGAACACACCACCTAAGATGTATCCACCATCAGTACCAAAGAATCCAACTGTTCCATATTTTCCGTTTTATTTCCATGCTCCACCACCGCCAAAGGAGCCAATGTATATGCCACCAACTTCAACGAAGAAGCCAATTTATGCACCTTCAGTACCACCTAAGAAGTCTCCACCATCAGTACCAAAGAATCCAACTGTTCCATATTTTCCGTTTTATTATCATGCTCCACCACCGCCAAAGAAGCCAGTTTATATGCCTCCAACACCAACAAAGAATCCAATCTATGTGCCTTCAACACCCCCTAAGAAATCTCCACCACCAGTACCAAAGAAGCCACCTCATTATGTTCCTTCAAAACCACCAAAGAAGCCAGTAAAGCCTACAAAGCCAAAATCTCCTCCAACACCAATAGCACCTTAATTATTATCCACGATATCCTCCTATTGAGATATCGATCTCCACCAGGGAGGAAATTCCCACCAAAGCACAACTAAGAAAGGCTTGAGTTTGAGTTATTAGCTAGTTTGAGTCAATAATGGCCGAGAAACTTGGCATATATACTTGGCGGAGTTCATTGATGGTTTCTTTTCATAGTGAAAATTGAGATCAATATACATGAACAAAACTTTGATATGTTATCAAGTCAATCTCTTTATATATGCATGTTTCCTTTTGGTCATCATCTAAACCAAACCTTGTCGGGAATGGAAGATGATATTTGAATAATAAAATTTTTCTATTTTAGCACCTAACCTGTGTTAACCAAAACATAAGATCAATTGCATGAAGTATTTATAATACATCTAGTACTAGCAGTTATACATACCATGGTTACATTCATTACATAAATTAATAACACATCTAGACTAATACTTGTTCCAGAATACTCCACCGTCACATTTTTTTTTTTTTTTACATTTTCTTACTAATTCATCCTTCTAGAATATTCTTGATTGATCCAAATCAAGTTTATTCTTTCAACTCGCTTCCTTAAACTTGATTTTCTTGTTATTCCACGTTGGATTTTCACGTCCACAAAATCCTTGTGCATCGGTGCTTTTGTAAGAATGTTTGTGATTTAGTCGTTGACTGTAGCCTTTTGCTACCCAACTCATCCTCAGTTTATCTCCTTTTCTTTTTCCATCATAGTCTTCCTTGACTCCAAGCTCCATTGTGTTACTCCTTGCCGTATTTCTCTATTTTTCATTTTTCACGATCCCTCTAGTCGGTTTGCAACTTGTGGAGTGGCAAAATAGTGACACCGGATTTCCGTAGATCTCATATAGACTTTTGGTTCGCAATGTCCTCTCATCTGAACTCCTTTCTGACGATGACAGTTCAACATGCTCCAATCTGGGAGGCGATGGAGGTGGTGAAATTTCTTGAGCAACTGGTTCTGGTGGCGCTTGTTGGTCTTCTTCTTCTTCCAGTATTGGAAGAAAATCATACTCCTTGTTTTGAACATCAAAATCCCAAATGCCTTTTTCATCAAACTACACGTCTCTGCATACGATAACCTTTCGGTTGGTCAGATCATATAATTTATATCCCCTGGATCGAGCATCATAACCGATAAATACGCACTTTGCATTCTTGTCACGAGCATATGCAATGCTTCCGAATACTCGCAAATGTGAAACGCCAGGTTTCACTCCACTCCATGCTTCTTGAGGAGTCATGCTCCACACATTCTTCACGGGACACCGGTTTATTGGATAAACCATGCAATCAACCGCCTATGTCCAAAACTTCTTGGAAAATTTCTTGCTCTTCAACATACTCCGGGCATGTTGAGAATTGTCCTAATAAATGATAACTAGTAAAATTCGCGAATGATTCGGGTACCACCTCCTAATAAATGATAACAACTGACCACTCAAAGACTGACTTAATTTCTGTCTAATATACGGGTTTTTTTTTTTTTTTTTTTTTTTTTTTTTTGCCCAGTACAAATAATTTAATTTTAAAATAAAGTAGAGGGCGAGTAAAACTCAGAAACTAATTTACCGAAATGTGGAATTTGTCTTCTTCCGAAAGGAAATTGTACCGACTAGATGAAAAGGTAAAATTCTACTCTCTATATAAAGAAGTAGAGAAGTATGTTTAAAATCAAAACAAAACTTAGAAATGAGTGTTATGGGTAAGAAGGGAGGGAAGAGAGCCTCAATGGCTTTTCTGTTTACTACTAGTGCTCTTCTGGTGGTACTAGTCTCCTTGAGTTTTCTAAGTCTAGCTGATGCAGGGAGGAGACCCCCTTATTTTCCATTTTATTATCATGCTCCACCACCATCTCTTATGTACATCATGACCACACACACAAGTCATGACAAGCCTCTTTAGCAGCAAGAAGAGTCTTTGGTTGAGTGTTTTGATGCTCCCGTCAGGTTGAGGATTGCAATCGTTCGCTTGGTGCTGGATGTTTTAAATAAATCATTATTGTTTTTACTATTGAAACAATAATGTTTTTTGAAACTTACCAGGATTTTGTTTTGAATATATTTGTAGTCGTAATACTCGTAATACCCGGTCTTGATCTTATATTTTTGTACACATAGGTTCTATATATCATATTAGATTAGGTGCAACGAATTAGGAGATTTTCATCATTCAAATATCATTATCATCCATTTTGGGCTAGTCCATTTTGGGCTAGATCTGAGCAGATTTCTATACTTTTTCTAGTTTTCATAGATAGGTTGTAGTCTAGGATAATTTTATTTAAGGTTTTGAGTCAATCTCCATTGTTTTTAGGAGATTTTATGGTGTTCTTGGGGGTGTGTTGCCCTCTTTGTTTGTGTCTTCTCCTTTATGGAGATTCTTTATGCTCTCTCATGGAGTTTCTTTGTGATCTCAATGGAGATTTGAAGTGGAAGTTCAAGTGTGGAAATCAAGATTCAAGACTTTGGGCATATTACTCTCATATTTTTATGAGAAGATCTCTTTTTCAAGAAGAAAAAACCCTTTCAAAATGGTTGGATTATAATCCCAAAACCATTCTCTCAATCTTAGGATTGTTTGGTACTCTTGTTGGTAGTTTGTTACTTCTCTTCACAAATTACTCTTTGTTAGTACCTTTGAATTGTAATTTGATCTTTGATCTTGATGTACTTGGAATCCATGTAATCTCTATTTTATCATGAATGAAATTTATGAGATTTATCAAAAAAAAAAAAAAAAAAAAAATATCATTATCATCTTCCACTCCGGACAAGGTTTGGTTTAGATGATGACCAAAAGGAAACATACATATTACAATACATAAGATAAGAGATGGTTATTGACTTGATAACATCTAATAAGTTCAGTTTTGTTCATGTATATTGATCTCAATCCTCATTATGGAAACAAATGATTCATCCGATAATCATAATCATTAGCAAATACATGGTGTTTTGCTAAGTTTTAAACATTAGCAAATGATCCATCCGATAATCGCAAATCTTTTTGGAACTCTTTTTATTGAGATCATAAGAGATAATCTTGTGATCTGGTAAAAGTATCTCTTGGATTTGATGATAATTTCCTTGAGGAGAAATGTTCCCCTTGGATAGAATATATATAAAACCATATAATATCTTTTGTGTTTACAACCCAAGTAAATGGAGATAATCTCCTAAAAGTAAATAAGGCAAGAAGATAATATAAAGTCTATTACACCCCTTAGTCTGAGCCGGAGAGGAACAAACGCTAAGACTAGAACGAAAGCGAACAAATAGGCATCGAGGAAGCCCCTTGGTAAAGATGTCGCATATTGGTTCTCGGAGGGACATGTAAGACTTGAATGGCACCAATACGAACTCGTTCACGAACAAAATGTATATCAATCTCCACATGTTTGGTGCGTTGATGTTGAACAGGATCTCCAGACATATATATCGCACTTACATTGTCACAGTAAACAATAGTAGCACGTCGTAGAGGTAGTCGGAGCTCTAGAAGAAGATTGCGAAGCCATGTTGTTTCCGCAACTGCATTTGCTACTCCCCGGTATTCAGCTTCAGCACTAGATCGAGAGACTGTGGCTTGACGCTTGGAGGACCAGGAGATGAGATTGTCACCAAGAAAGACACAAAAACCAGATGTCGATCGTCGAGAATCAGGACAACCCGCCCGATCGGATCGAGTATCTTTGTTAAGCCGAGATAGAGGGAGACCGAGAGAAACAAATCCGTGGTTGATGGTGCCACTCAAGATAGCGAAGGATTCGCTTGAGGGCATGCATGTGAGGCTCACGGGGATCATGCATAAATAGACATACATGCTGAACTGTGTATGCAATATCTGGCCGAGTAAAAGTGAGGTACTGAAGAGCACCCGCTAGGCTTCTGTATAGAGTGGGATCCGAAATTGTCGGGCCAGAAGTAGCACTGAGCTTGGAATCTGTGTCGACCGGAGTAGTCACTGGATTACATTTTGTCATGGAGGCACGCGCGATGATGTCCTGTGCATATAATGACTGAGACAAAAATAATCCCGAGGATGAACGAGTAACAAATGATGCCCGAGAAAATGATGTAGTGGACCAAAGTCAGACATAACAAACTCTCTCTTCATCAAATCAATGAAGCGGCATAGGAGAACATCAGTAGAGGCAGTCAAAATAATGTCATCAACATATAAAAGTAAGTATGCCGTTTCGGATCCCGATTGATAAATAAAAAGTGAGGGATCACATACACTACCACGGAAACCGCAACCTGTGATAAACTTGGCAAATCTTTGAAACCACGCCCTGGGAGCCTGCTTGAGGCCATAGAGAGATCTACGTAATCTACATACGTAATCGGGGTGAGCAGGGTCAACAAATCCGGAGGCCGATGCATATAGACTGTCTCGGTTAGATCACCATGAAGAAAAGCGTTCTTGACATCTAGTTGATGTATGGGCCAAGATCGTGATGTAGCAATAGTGAGAACAGTATGAATAGTAGCAGGTTTAACAACCGGACTAAATATTTTAAAACAATCAACTCCAACTTGTTGAGATTTGCCATTGGCAACAAGACGAGCCTTGTAAAGTTGTAGGGATCCATCGGCATTATATTTATGACGAAACATCCACATAGAACGAATAACATGAGCATCACGAGGTCGTGGTACAAGTTCCCAAGTATTAGTCTTCAACATAGCATTGTACTCATCTTTCATGGCAGCATTCCAGTTTATGTCCCTAAGAGCATACAAGTGAGAACGGGGAATTGGAGAAATATGCCGTAAAGTTTGAACATGGAGACTGAGCCGGTGGATCAGTCGGTAAATACCACGGGAGGCTCGAGTAACAGGACGAGAAGGAGCTGTAGTGGGGGGAGAAGTTGTAGTGGGAAGGACAGTAGTAGGTGGCGAGGATGGAGAGACTGTAGCGGGAAGGATAGTAGCAGGGACGGTAGTAGAGTTAGGATCTGTAGCATTAGGGGCAGAGGAGATGGTGGAGTCTGCAGCTGTGGAATTACCGGCAGAGAGGACCCGGAGAAACCGACTTAGAGAAGATATTGGAATAACGTAGGTACAGGGGGTCTATTAGGGGAAGGTTGGTGTTCGGACATAGGAGCTAGTGGAACCGACGTACGTACGAGGTGGAGGAAGTGGAACCGACGTACGTCTGGTGGAGCCGAGAGTTGTGTTGGACTGACATGGGCTTGGAGGTTGGAAGTGGAACAGACGCAGCAGATGGGAAGTTGGACCGACGGTGAGGAGGGGTATATGGTCCTAAAGTAGTGGGTGGGATAGTGGAAGCCTGAGTGTCAGTAGGTTTATCATGCTGTATAGATGGGTAAGAGAGGTTATAGGAAGAATGGAGGATATTTGGGGGATACTCGACAGTAGAAGAGGTATTTGTAGTGAGATTTGTGAAGGGAAAGGCATTTTCATCGAAAGTTACATGACGAGAGATAATGATCTTGTTTGTGGCAAGATCAAGGCAACGGTATCCACGGTGGTTGGGAGGAAAACCAAGAAAGACACACCTAGTGGAACGAGGGGAGAGTTTGTTAGGAGTTGTGGACGAGAGATTTGGATAGCAAAGGCAACCAAAAGTACGTAGATGTTCATACGTTGGTTGTCGTTGATAAAGAATAGACACGGGTGAGTGAAAATTAAGGACTTTGGTGGGTAGAATATTATGTAAATAGACAGCCATATAGAGAGATTAGACCCAATATTTTGGAGGAACGGAAGCGTGAGACATAAGGGTACGTGTGATATCATTGATACGACGTATCATGCGTTCGGCCTTTCCATTTTGGGATGAAGTTTGGGGGCAAGAGAAACGAAAAACAAGACCATTATCACGAGAAAAAGTATGAAAGGAAGAATTGTCAAATTCACGACCCATGTCACATTGAAAACATTTTATTTTTCGTTCAAATTGAGTTTGAACGAAAGAACGAAATTCCAAAAATTTGCTATAAAATTGGGATTTCAATTTCAAAGGGTAGACCCATAGATAGTTGGTAAAATCATCAAGCAATATTAGATAATATCGAAAACCGGTATCAATATGTAATGGAATGGTCCATAAATCGCTATGTATGATATCAAAGGGTGCAAAAGTAATGGAATTAGATTCATAAAATGGCAATCGAACATGTTTACTAACTTGACATGAATGACAAAGTTGAGAAGAATTATTCTTATTACAATGAATAGAATTATTTTTACGAAGACATCTAAAATTGTCTTGCCAGGGTGGCCAAGGCGGCTATGCCAAATATCTGGCGAAAAAGCAGCAAGGGAAATGGGAGAAGGATGAGACGATTTTGTAGGTGGCACGGCAGAGTTGGTGATAGGGTAGAGCTCCCCGGAACTATTGCACCGAAGGATAATCCTCCTCGAACTCAGATCTTTCACAGAAAAACCAGATGGATCAAACTCAACAGACACACGATTATCAGTGGTGAACTTACGAACAGAGACTAAGTTTTTGATAATATCGGGAACAACAAGAGTATTTTTGAGTTGAAGGGTGCGAGAAGGGAGGTTTATGAGCTTGGTACCACTAGCAGTAACTGGAATGCTATTGCCATTGCCAACTAAGATAGACCATACAGTACTAGAATCGGTAACGTTATGTAAAATACCTGAATCAGCAGTGAGATGTGAGGTAGCATCGGTATCCATGTAGAAAGCATCATCGGGTTGCTGTAGATGCATAGAACTATATGCCTCAGCAATGTCTGTGAGCTTCAGTTGTTCCGTCGCCATTGATTTTAATGGTTTAGAGAAAATAGGATCGTAGAGGGGCTGATACCATCTTGGATTTGATGATAATTTCCTTGAGGAGAAATGTTCCCCTTGGATAGAATATATATAAAACCATATAATATCTTTTGTGTTTACAACCCAAGTAAATGGAGATAATCTCCTAAAGGTAAATAAGGCAAGAGGATAATATAAAGTCTATTAGTATCAATGCCTTCAACTCATCCTCATCACCATCTCCTTCAACAAATACCTTTAAGAAACGGCAATCTGAATGACTAATGGAAACACCATGTGCATACTGATTTGCTAATTCGCCTAGGTCGACTCGACATATAAGTTTCCACCCACTGTAATCAATCCCCATCTCAAAGACACTGAAGCAATTGGATTCTGACACCATTGTCCCGTAAAATAAGATACATATGACCCATGCACTCTCCAAAATACTCCATGTGATACCTGTATATCAGAATATCAGAATTTTTGTACTCCCCGTCGGCATATTTTGCTCGTCTCTACATTGGTCGTCTAATGCATCTAAATTGTACTCCCTCATCCGTTCCACAAAAATGGATGTTTTCACTTCTCAAGTTCTGCCTACTAAAAGCATACATAAAAGAATGTTAAGACTTACTTGTACTAGGAATATTTTTGAATCCAGGGAATATTTTTGAATCCAGGGATTACAGAAGTCTAAACTTAGCCTTGAAAATTCAAAAAATATTATTTGGGTGCTTGACTGTATTTTTTTTATGGATGAATAATTATTTATTAAGAAAAAAAAAAAAAAACAACACCACGCGTATGATTAATTGACATTCCTCGACCTAAAGGGAGAGCCATCAAAAAATTCGTCTTGCTGCTGAGGGGACCTGTCACGGCTTGTATGCATGTTGGATCATGTACGCTTTGTCTCGAAAGCTTGAAAACTACAATGTTTTGAAACCCTTGGTAACCTTATTAACTTCTCAATGATTCCGTCAGTTGAAAGATCTAGTTCAACGCTTGAAGAAGATGCACTTCTAACAATCACCCGTTCAAGGACTCGAGCATGCTTCAGAATCAGTTTAACCAACACCATCTCATCTGGGTACCCATTAAAATTTCGAAGCTCAATTGATTTGAGGTGTAGCAACAAACATTGAGGTGCTTTAGAAAATCTATACACTTTTCCGTTGAGATTTTGAGGTATCTGCAAACAGTGCAACCCAAAGAAGAAAAGATTATATTAGCAACAATTGCCCAAATTACCTAACTATTAATGCAAATTGCAGAATCGTTTTTAGCTAAATTCAGATACTTTACCACATTGATGACCAGTGATTCCAAATTTGGTGCCAAGTGTAGAAAGTTGAATAGTGAACTTTTTCGGGGAAAATGAGGATCAACCCCCTCAACTTCCAAATGCGTCAAATTATCAAAGGTGGGGAAAGTTGTTGAGGGAAAACCTTTGATGACAAAAATCTAATAAACAGCATACAAAGTATAATGTTAGACGGAGTTATGGGAAAGATATATCGATTTACTCTATAACCATACCTGTAAGTACTCATACGTCGCTTTTAGGAGCTTTATATTAGAACACATTCTTACGAACTTAGATAAAGAATCCAGTGTAGTGGTTTGGTGATCACCAGATGAGTAGAGAAAATATGCTTCTACCATTGACGGAAAACTACCCACAGGAAGGTCTCTTGGTAGGCAGCCACTAAATTTGATGGAAACTAGATTTGGTGCATCAATCTCTACTTTAAGATTGTGAGGAAAACCATTTCGTGAAGAATCTTCTAAGGTGAAGTGCTTGAGGTGGGGGGCTGAAAAAGATATGACATCTAATTCCTTCGCACTACATTTGCACAAAACCAATTCTTCAAGGATAGGAAAGCTAGAAAAGACTTGCTTCGTCGACTCCGTGTCCTTAAATTCAACACCTGAAAGCCGAAGCACCTTAAGCCTTGGTAAAGAAATCGATTGTGGGAAATCAAGAACATGCTGGCCACATACAAAATTAACATCCAACACCGTCAGTGATTCACAACTGAAAAGTTCAGGGGGAACCAGTTGGTGTCTCGTCCATTTCCCGAGAATAAGCTCTTCAACTTTACGCGTTTTTAAAGCAGTAATCCATTTCCTTACTCGGTTTGCATCAAAGTGAATTGAATCCATGTTGAGACAGAATTTCTGTATTGTTGACACGTTATTAGATAACAATGTCCTGTCCACAAAATCCATAAACCTATTGATCACCTTGGATAATTGATTGAAATTGATCGGAAGGATCCCCGAGTCTGTTTCTGGAGTAATAGTTCGCCATTCACGAAAATCAAGAACGGGAATAGATATCCAGAGATTGTTCCATCTTTTTGATAAAACAGTAGTTGAAACAGCAAGTTTGGTTGGAAGAAAAGAGAGTATATATTGAATTACGGAGTCGGGCAATTCACTGATCCGATCCTCTCCCACATCGATGTTGTTGCTTTTGTTGTTATTTCTAAGAAGTAATCAAGAAGGATTGAAGTTGATGAGCATATCGTATCGTACAAAGAACCTACGAAAAAAAAAAAAAGTAAATTTATCATATCGTACCTGGGGTGTGAATTGATGAGCTTCTTCTTTATGTTTTCTGTCGTCATTCTTCAGCGATTTGTTTCACAGTGTAATCTTCTCCGCGACAAAAAGATCTTATGTGAAACTGAATGGTTCCAATTAGGGTTTTGAGGGTTTTTCTTTTTTTTTTTTGTATTTTTGGAATGGTCCGCGAGTTATAACCCCGAAGGTGTCACTATTCAACCACAAAAAAAACCCGCCAAAACAAAAGTAACACAAAAACCCCAAAAAAACAAAATTTTGATGAAACCAAAATTTGGTTTCATCATAAAATTTGATGAAACCTCATAGAATTTGACGGAACCAATTTTTGGTTTCATCGTAAAATTTGATGAAACCAATTTTGAAATTTGGGTTTTTGTGTCAATTTTTTAAAATTTGGGGTTTTTGTATCAATTTAGTTTAAGATGGAGTTTTAATGAATCCCAACATTTGAATGGGGTTTTTGTACCACAAGTTTGGTCACCTTGAGTTTTTATGACTAGTTTTGTTTTTGGAAAGGGCAAGCTAAAGCGTGAGTTTAGAATGTCAGTTGACCAAGTGCATGGTAAATTAAAGAGAGATTTATAAGAAGGGTAATTTGGACATTGAGAGTGTAGGGTTATCACTGAAGCCATAAACTTGGCATTTTATAACGTCATGCTAACCCATGGTTAAGCTGAAGCTGAATCTATCATTATAACTACCCATCTACTGGGATGGTCTAAACGACCTCTCCCAATTGCGGCCTCTAACAACTCTTTCATTCCTTTTGTTCTTCTCAACCCATTATTATCTAAACCCTAAATACAGTACAACTAGTTTGGTTTGACTAAATCGTTGTTCATGATGTTCAATACAGTGAAATCATTGTATAACCTTTCCTAGTTCGATAACTCAGGTATGTTTACAGTGAAATCATTGTATTTGAAATTAACAGCTATTGAAGGTTTGGATAACTTTCCTAGTTCTTTCATATGGAAGCCAGCTATCCCTCCTAAGATAACCTTTCTGCCGTGGAGTTTAGTTCACAACAAGCTTAATACAATAGATATTCTGGATCGGAAAGGTGTACATCTTTATAACTCTTGTGTACTCTGTGGGAATGTTGAAGAGTCACTGGATCATCTTTTCTTGCACTGTAAGATCGCCTATAAGGTTTGGTATATGTTGTTGCCTAAGGAAAATTGGTCTGTGGGAATTTATGTTCTTGCTCTATGTTGGTTTCACCCTAATTTATCAACTCAAAGAAGAATTGTATGGGATTTGTTACCAGCCGCTATTGTGTGGATTTTGTGGAGAGAAAGGTACTGTCATATTTTCGAGAACAACTATGAGTTTAAGGTGGATGCCGAGTTGGGTGACGAGGCAAAATATTTGGTTTTATCATGGGTTGCTGCCAAAGGTTCAAGCGTACACTTAAATTTTGCTTATTCTGTCTCAAATTGGGAATTTATATTCGCTGCAACTTAGTTTTTCGGTTTTTTTTTTGTTTGATTTCCTTCTTTTCTTTGCTTTCTACCTCTGGTAGACTCTTTGTATATTCTTTTCTATAATAAAATCTTCCTTTCTATCAAAAAAAAAATGTTCAATACGCTGAAAAGTTACTTGGTTTATTCCGTAGGATTAATATTTTAATTACATGCCCACCATCTTAAAACCCACCAAGGGAATATAGATTCTATTGCTAATCCATTTGATTTTGAATTTGAAAACACTCATTTGGTTCTAAATAACTTTCTCACAATCGTTTTTAATAGGAAAGGAATTTATTGAAGTAAATAATTGTTTACAGAAGTTCATCTTTTTGGATACATTGGACTATCATCAGGGTTGTTGTTTTCCCATTCTTCCCCATACAAAGCACATGCCATATTTATCCATTACATGAGCTACAGAAAATTTAGCTGGAAGAAAAGAGAGTTTATGGAAAATTAAGGATTCGGGAAATTCACACTAATCCAGTTGTTGTAAAGTGATAAACAAGGTTTAACATTAGAATTTAGCACATATAATAAAACCACATGCCAACAATGAAAGTACATAGACCATTCTTTAACAATTTCTTTCACAATCTAATCTTAATTCTTTTGATCCCAAAATCTTATGTGAGATTGAATGATTCAAGTTATATGGTTTGAAAATTTTGTTTTGAAATCTAAGATTGAAAGACTGAATCAAAGACTCTTCTTACTGCTCATGCATGTCATGGCTTATGCGTTTGTTCATGTACATTTTGTCTCAATGCTTGAAAACTACAATGTGTTGAAGCCCTAGAAAATTTTCGTACCCGATTCATGAGTTTGGATAAAAAGTTCAGCATAAACCCTCTTCTAATAATCAGCAGTTCAAGGACTCGAGCATGCATCGAAATCAGTTTAACCAAACTCATCTCTATTAGAAACCCTAATATCTACATCTTGAAAGAATCCTACCCCTGAGAATTTTAATTCTCAGGTCTGATACCATAGTAGAAACCCTAATATCTACATCTTGAAAGAGTAGAAATAATATGTTTATTGAATGAATTGGATGGGATTAACTCATACAGAGATACGGGGTGAGTTATATACTCGGCTCAGTCTAATCTCCTCTCTTACAGGCTGTCATTAGCTCACACACTACACGTTCTCATGGCACACACTCAGTTTACCAATGCTAGCATACTCACAAACCTTACTCTATTATCCCCCATCAAGGTCAATGTGGCTTATGAAATATACATTGAGCTTGACACTGAACTGTTAACAGTTTACCAATTCTAGCATACTCACAAACCTTACTCTTTGCGCTTTATAAATGACTGTGGCTGGAGATGGTGCTATAGAAGTTGGAAGTGATGGCGATAGAAGGAGGTGTTGAAGAAATAATTGTGTATGGCTGATGGAGTTGCAGTAGTAGTTGTTGACCATCAGAAAATCCAGAAACTGAAGAAGCAGAAAATTGAGCATGTTTGTTTGTTGTTGCTTGGAAAATTGAGCTTGGGAGACTTGCGTGGTGACCTTCGACGGTCGAGATCTTGCATCTCAAGAGGAAAGGTAGTCGTTGATTATTCCAACCCTTCGTTTGGTAGCCAGCGGCATGAAAGCATGACCGTTCATGGCTTTAACATGGTTAGGCGTGGCCAAGCTAGGATTTTGGCGTTGGGCCAAATGTGGCCATGCGTTAGCTGGTGACCTTGGATGGCTAAGATCTGCATCTTAGATGGAAGGGTGGTCGTTGATCGTCGCACGCCTTCGTTTGGTAGCCAGCGGCATGGTTTAGGAGCGGCATGGCTTGGAAGGGAAGCGCTTGCAGCTTTGTCTAAATTAGGGTTTGGTATGTTGAAACCCTAATTAGCGCCCTTCACTAGAATCGATGTAGAATTCTCATACGGATTCGGATTTTGATGGTCTGCCCCTCCATTCTGTACGGAAAAGAATTTCCTATCATTCTACAAGGGAATATTTAGGTTTTGAGATCGTTCGGGAGGTGAAAACATCCCGAAAGTTAAACTCATGAAGAATTCAAGAGGGATGGTGGCATGTTTGGTGCGTTTTTGGGAATCTAGCATGTTTTGAGAAGCTAGCATGTTTTGGGAAGCTAGCAAGTTTTGGGAAGCTAGCGTGTTTTGGGCCAAAGGTCACCATGCGTTGTTTGGTAACCTTGGACGGCTTGGATTTGCACCTATGATGGAAGGGTCGCACGCCTTCGTTTTGGTAGCCGCATAGGGAATGCCAGCACAGTATGGAGCGAAAAGGTGGCTGGCACGGAATGCCATTGGCACATGTGGCGTGGTCGGCATGCCTTGGTGTGGTTTGGCGTGTCCAAAACTAGGGTTTTGGGCCAAAGGTTACCATGCTTTGTTTGGCAACCTTGGACGGCTAAGATTTGCATCTTAGATGGAAAGATAGCCGTTGATTGTTGCAGGCCTTTGTTTGGGTAGCCGTATGGGGAAGGCCAACACGGTATGGCGCGGCAAGGTGGCTGGCACGGCATGCCATTGGCACATGTGGCATGGTCGGCATGCTTTGGCGCGGTTTAGGCGTGGCCAAAACTATGGTTTTGGGCCAAATATTACCATGCGTTGTTTGGCAACCTTGGACGGCTAAGATTTGCATCTTAGATGGAAAGATGGCCGGTGATTGTTGCAGGCCTTTGTTTAGGTAGCCGCATGGGGAAGGCCAACACGGTATATCGAGGAAAGGTGGCTGACACGGCATGCCATTGGCACATGGGAATGGTCGGCATGCTTTGGCGCGGTTTAGGAGTGGCCAAAACTAGGGTTTTAGGGCCAAAGGTTACCATGCGTTGGTTGGTGACCTTGGACGGCTAATATTTGCATCTTAGATGGAAGGATAGTCGTTGATTGTTGTAGGCCTTTGTTTTTGGTAGCCGCATGGGGAGTCCAACACGGTATGACGCGGCAAGGTGGCTGGCACGGCATGCCATTTGCACATGTGGTGCGGCTAGCATGGTTGGCATGCCTTGGCGCGGTAGATGTGGCTGGCATGGTTTGCCATTGGCACAGTGGTGCGGCTAGCATGGTTGGAATGCCTTGGCGCGGTAGAAGTGGCTGGCATGGTTTGCCATTGGCAAAGTGGTGCGGCTAGCATGGTTGGCATGCCTTGGCGCGGTAGATGTGGCTGGCATGGTTTGCCATTGGCACAATGGTGTGGGAATTAGGGTTTGGCCTATTGAAACCCTAATTAGTATTAAAAGAAAGGTACCCTGGTAATTTTCTCGCAGACATATTAAAGGGTTCAATAAATGCGCTTAGTGGAGACATTATTACTCAAGTTCAGTGACGTCACTATCTGACTAGGGTTTTACGATTTTAACCCTAAGCTAAAAACCACTCTCAACACCTTGTTTTAGAAGAATTAAACTAAAGGTTAAAGGATAATCGACTCTAGCTTAGCAAACTAGTCTTTCAAATCAGGGTTTGTAATCAATGTTAGCTTGGTAACAAAGCATTCAATATTCACCGTTAGATGAAAACCTGATTAGATCTAAGCTAATATTTCTCAACCGTTGGATCGAAAACTTAGCTTTTTACACACAAATGAAATGTTCAATTTTGGGTTTATGAACCGTACCCAAACATTAACATTTGTTGGTTCAACAATAGTCAACCAAATGGTTAGCCATATGATCACTCTCATATCAACATATTCTTCTTTACCATAACTAGTTCAAATGACTCAAATGAACTAGTTAGAGAGTTATTCAATTTTTTAGATCTTATGTAACTACACAAGACACAATCGAAGCAAAAACGGTTTGATTCACTCGAATCGGTTCATGAACTTTATAGCCACGGTTTGCAAAAGCATTCCTTAGTTTATATAAACATTAGTTTAAGAACAACCGGTTTTAGATATAACCTACTCAAGTTTGCGGACTGGGTTCGCGGACTTAAGCTCATGGAAGGAGTACACAAACTCCGTGAAATTCTCGGGTGAGAACTTCCGCCAGTTCGCGGACTTGGCTTGCGCCACTTCCATTTCTATTGATCAACAAAGTTCGCAAACTTTGGTTCAAGGAATAAGGACTTATACATATATGTGTTTCCAAAACAATGCTTATATCCTACCAATGGTTATGTAATCTAAACTCTCATTTCAATCATTTAAACATTCTCAAAGAACGTTATATATCCGTTATTCACAGACCATTTTCCGTCAGAGCAATGTCCAAAGTGATTGAAACATAACATGACTTTCATCACTAGGTAAAGATGAATTCGGTTAAAGCGAAAGCTTACCAACACATTTTTCGATAAATAGATAGGCGAGTTAAACTCGGCTCAAAATAGCAAATGTGTATAATGAAAGTATATACGTCTAAACGACTTTTGTCTCAAGAGTAGGAGATACAGTAAATAGAATTTTGAGTGACAGATAAGTTCAAGTCTCCACATACCTTTTAGTCGATGAAGTTCCACCGGTTCCTCGAGTAGTCCTTCGTCTTGTATGATGATTGCCATGGAGTTCTTGAGCTCAACTACACTTTTTATCCTAGTCCGAGACCTTTAGCTACATAGGCTAGAAATCAAGACTTATAGTTTTGATCACTAACATTGACAAACATGTTTGAGATAGAAACGCATGCGAGTTCGACCGAGCAATGCTCTAACACATAACAAGATGCAGTAATATATCATGGCAATTAGAAATTGGAGACAGAGTTTGACAAATGAGAAATACTCACTAACTGCATCCATAAATATTCTGCAACAGGCCGAGAAGAACAGTTGTATTCGTGCAATATCAAACACTGAAAACAGATCCATAAGCACCATAACAACTTCTTGCTTGGATCGAAACCAACCAGATCTGAAGAAAGTGATTCAATATACTCTCACTAGATGAATCAGATCCACTGCAGTTCTTTCGTTGGCCTTGAACAAAGGAAATAAATACAAAAAAAAACCAAAAAATTACAAGAAAACACAAGGAAAGGAGATCTAGAAATCAAGATCGATTCCAAAACACACAGGCATAAGATTGATTCTTTAACACGAACAAGGTCAGACAAGGTTGTAAAGGAAAAACAATTGAAATTGAGAAGTAATGTTCAAAACAACAAATCAAAGTAAAGTTGAGCAGAAATGATGTAAAATTGTGCAGAAAACGAAAATTTAGACAAAATCCAGATTGAAGAATGCTGGTGATCGTTGCACTAGTCTTACAAGAATGAAATTGATGATTGTTGATGATCGTGCATCAGTCTTACGATTGAAATGAAATTGAAGATTGCTGATGATCTTGCATTAGTCTTACAGAATTGAAATAAAATTGGAGGTTGCTAGTGATCTTGCACCAGTCTTACAAATAAAAATTGAAAAACGAAAAAGAAATATAAATATAAATCTGACGAGAATTTAAAAAAAAAAAAAAGTAAAACATCAAACGAAAATCGTACCAGAAACAGATATGAGAAAACACAACGGAACTGAGACGGAATTGTTGCAGCAGCGTTACTTGTTGAAGATGAAGACTTAAAGTCGTGATGATGGTGATGGTGGTGGTGGTGGTGGTGAAGATGAAGAAGAAACATGTCCTAGAATCCTACCCCTGAGAATTTCATTTCTCAGGTTAGATACCATAGTAGAAACCCTAATATCTATATCTTGAAATAGTAGAAATAATCTGTTTATTAAATGAATTGGATGGGATTAACTGTTACAGAGGTACGAGATGAGTTATATACTCGAATCAGTATGATCTCTTCTCTTACAGGCTGTCATTAGCTCACACACTCAACACACGTGCTCATGACACACACTCAGTTTACCATTGCTAGCATACTCACAAACCTTACTCTATTATGTCTGGGAGCCCCTTAAAATTTTGAAATTCGATTGACTTGAGATGTAGCAACAAACAGTGAGGTATTGTATCGAACGTCAATTCATCTCCCTTGACTCTTTGATCAGTAGAAATATACAATTTCCTGTGTATTGAAGTATCCATGTGTCTGTAAATAATAGCAGTAGACGAAGAAGAGGAGTTTGATTGATGAATATGTATTGAAGTATCCCTGTGTCTGTAATTTCCTCTCTGGTTCTCATGAATTCTTCTACTTTCTATCTATTTTCGTCCCTTCACATCTGTTGATTCGTCTCATTTCACGAATGATATTTGATTGATGAGTTTTGGGCTCATCAGAACACTCCAGCTATAGGCCCAATTGACAAGCCCGTCAACTTCAAAGTGACCTGACTTGACCGACGGGTGTTAAAAATATGCGATACACAGTTCGTTTTAGATTCTATAAAAATTCTCTATGAACCATCAAAAAAAACTGCCTTGTAGTTGCACAATTAGGTCTCAAGATATTCAGCCGGATCCCTACCATTTCTCTAAAAGAATTCACCATTCCTTTTCGGGGGGGATACGGTTCTTTTCGCTTTTTTTGGATTTTTAATTTAAAACTATATACGCGGCCAAGATTTTAGTTCATTCAGCTTGAAATGTTGTTCTGTCCATAATTCCACATTAGAGAGCTAACTGAAGTTCTTCACTTCCTATGTAACTAGTAGGTATTTCTACCAATTAGTATTGATAAAGATGATAAAATTAAAAATTTTAACATCCAATCATCATATTCATATTCTTATTCTTATTCTCTTATCTTCAATAAATCTCCACTTCTAATAAGAAAAATAGATACCAGGTGCATCTAACCCAAGTAGTGCTATTGCATTTGCTAATAGTTTGCAAGTCTTCCTACCAATTGACAGATGACTCAGATTCATACTACTTCTAATTAGTTTCGTATACCGTGGTTGTTTAGGTACCAATGGCAGGTAAAGACGTCTCGTTGGTAGTTGACGACTTGATAGCCAAACTTCCGAAGGTTGGAGCACCTACACGTTCTGGGAGATCACAAGTATGCATCTACAAAGTGCATGAGAAGTTGCATGCAGTAAGCAGTCCTAGTGTCTACGTACCTGCGGTTGTATCAGTTGGGCCGATCCACCACGGAGATGAAAAGCTAAAGGGAACAGAAGAAGTAAAGTTGTATTATATGAGCGACGTTCTAACTCAAAGGGGAAAGAAAGATATAAACTCGGCAACAGCGTTGTTGCAAAAGTGTGTTGCGTCCATCGAGAAGCTTGAAAAAGAAATTAGAGACTGTTACGCGGAACCTATCCTTCTCGAAAGCAAGGAATTTGTAGAGATGATGGTGGTTGATGGTTTGTTCATCGTTGGGCTATTCCAGAATTATAGAGTTGAACCAGTAATGGACGATGATCCTATAGCTCATAATCCATGGAAATCGAAAAGTCTTATTTGGGATTTGCTACTCCTTGAAAACCAAATTCCTATGTTTGTCCTGGAAAGCCTATACAGATTAACAGCATCTGAGGAAGAACAATCACTTAAAACCATTGGTTATCTTGCTTATGGTTTCTTCAAGAATTATATTACTTTCCCAAGAGATAAAATTGTTCTCCGTAAAATGAAAGAAGCAGATCTGCATGAAGGCGTCCACTATAAGCATTTACTGGATCACTTAGCTAATACATTTCATCCTCTCGTGGATAACGAAGATAGCGAGCTCTGTCCATCACTGCGGCGGCTGATACATGCTTTACGGGTAACTACCAAGTTCATAATAGATCTAGTCTTACCTAAACCAACCACGGTTCATACATCAAGATTGTACATGCCTAGTGCGACACAGTTGAACACAGCAGGAATCAAGATTGTTAAGGGTTCCACGGATGGTAGTTTCCTTGATATCAGCTTTAAAGATGGAGTTATGACAATACCACCTGTTATAATCTCTGGCCGCACTGAACCTCTGCTTAGAAATCTCATTGCGGCTGAGCAATTTTCCGACCGCTATACAATTTATGTGACTTCTTATGCTTTATTCATGGATAGGCTCATAGTCACTGCCAAAGACGTTGAGTTCCTAAGCAATCGGGGTATCATTACAAACGAGTTTGGTCGCTTGGGAGAAATCGCTGATCTCTTTAGTAGGCTTCATAGAGAGGTAGTTTTAGGAGCACCATTCTATTATCTTGGAACCTTTGATAGAGTTAACGAATATTATAACGACTGTTTGAACTTTTGGAAAGCGGCTATTAAACGGAAATACTTCATTGATCCATGGGTGACTACAGACTTGAGTTTCAGTGAACAAGAATCATATAAACAAGAATCATATAATAGATGTCCACCACTACCAGGGACGGTGTATCCACCAAGGAGGAAATTTCCACCAACTTATAGAGAGACTTATGAACATTTGGAGGAGCTCTTTGATGATTTCATTTCATAATGCAATTCAATATATTTCATCTATTATGAAGTTAATATAAATTTCCTTTGGATCATATCATATCTAAACCAAATCTAGTCCGTAATGGGAGATGATATTTGAATTATGAAGTTTTCTTGTTTTTTTTTTCTACCTTTTGGTTATGCAGCATTTGTAATTATCATTATGAGAGTATAAATTCTACTTCAAACGCATTCAAAACAAAATCATATTAAAATTCGAATCACATTATTTTAATTACATAACCAAGCTAGATCATCATAATATAAAGAAAAGCCCATAGAAAGAACCCTAATTTGGGGCATACAATAAAATTTGGGGGCATACGAGATATTATGGCACCCAATGCAAAATTATAAGGGCTGCCATAATGATGCTTAAGTTACTATAATACCCCTGCCTAGTTTAAATTACATTACTACCCTTCCACTTAATCCCTCCCACTAATTAACTACCCTCCCACTAATTAACCATTACCCACTAATATACCAATTTTTTTAAAAGTTTTAAAAACCAAAAACCCTTCTCTCTCCCTCTTCTTCTTATCTTCTTCTCCCAAATTTCGGAAAATTTCTAAAACTTTGTTGGTTTGATTTGTCGATTAAACACATACATGGCACCTCGTGTTAAGCGATGCCCTAGAAATACGGTGTCGAATCCTGGTGTTGAATCTGAAGCATTTCAATCTAGGGTTTTGGAAAAGATGGAGATGAAGTGGTTAGTGGATCGATTGGTGTTGGAGAGGGAGAAATAGAGGCGATTCTTTAAAATTGCACATAGAAAGGTATTTCCCACAAACCCATTGTTTATTTTTTCGTATTTCGTTGATTTATGACATGTAATCGGAGATTCGTCTAGGTTGTTGTTAGTTTCAGGGTAGTGTTCGAGTGAAATTACGCAGTAGAACTTATTTTTATACGAGACGAAGAACAGTTCGGCTTAAAATTTGTGATATTTTGAATATCGTATGGCCGAACCAATGAGTTCGGCACAAAAAAATTTTGTATGATAACCAACCGAACTTAAATACCATTGTTTAATAACCGATCTATTCTTGTTGGGTACATTGTTCGGCTCATTGTGATTAATATCGAATGTGCCGAACCTTTCTCTGACCATGGCTAAAACTGTTGGGCACCTTGTTCGGCTCATATTGATAAATATCGAATGTGCCGAACTTTACACTGTGTATGGCCAATAGCTTCCTCTAAACTTGTCCAGTTGTCGGTGAGTTATCAAATTGTGTAGTAGAATCATATTTATTTAATTTGGAAAACTAATTAAGGTTTGTCATTTGTTTTAGCACCCATCTGGAAAATTCAAAGAGAAACTTAAAAGGAGAACAATGGAAGTGACTCCTTCTAACTCAAAAACTCCCAAACCTCGAGGTGGTGGCACAAAGAACTTACATGCGGGCAAAGGGGAATTGACACGACTTGTTCTTTGCACGTAGAACAAGAGGATCACAATGATGAAGATGTTGGTGAGGAAGGTCAAGAAGAAGAAGAACTAGAACAAGAACAAGAAAGTTGTTACATCAAGGGAGACAGTGTAAGCACATTCCACATCCGGATAATGTGATACCTCCTCGCGAGATGGTTTGCCCCATGGTCTCCTGAAGATGGTGGAAGAGTGTTGATTGGCTACAAGGAGTCA
Source organism: Papaver armeniacum (assembly GCA_023531295.1). Taxonomy (NCBI): domain Eukaryota; kingdom Viridiplantae; phylum Streptophyta; class Magnoliopsida; order Ranunculales; family Papaveraceae; genus Papaver; species Papaver armeniacum. The sequence goes on along the minus strand of JAJJWW010004015.1, from coordinate 2,141,170 downwards.
TGGGCGAAGAGAATTTTGAGACTCGGATCACGGGGATGCGATCCGCGTACTTAGACACCAAACCGCCGCACATTGGGATATTTTCAAAGAGGCTCTGAGGTGGTGGCTTTAGTACAAGGCTACTGGTTTATGGCCTGCTATTTTCTATGCACAAGAGGAATTTGATCAAGTTACAAACTCAGCCTTTTGTGAGAGATTTTGTCAGGAGACTTACATTTCATCTCCCCTTTGGCGAGATGTCAATTACTCCGGATGATGCCTGAAGATTAGTGGTCTTAGAACACATGGGAAAAATGTGTACTCGGTTTATGAAATGACTTGGGATGAGTTGTATGTACTTCTTTGAGGAAACTCTTGGTTGGCAAAAAGACAAAACGAGAATTGGAGTTTGCTGCTTATTTGCTAAAGGTGAATTTTGTGGATTCTAGCACTAAGAAGTTGAAGAAAATCAAGTTCACTGCTTTGAAAAAGTGCTTTGGAGACACAAAGAAGAAAATTTCAAAGGGGAGTTGGTTATGGACGAGGTCACGACTAATCGCCTTTGCTACCGCGTATTTGTTGTATACTTTAGGAAGTGTTATATTTCCTAGATAACGGTGGGAACAAGGTTAACGCTCAATGCCTCCAATTGTTAAGGGATTTGAAAAGCTGCCACAAGTACTCTTGGGGAACCGCGGCCCTTTCTTTCCTATTTGAGCAACTTGGAACTGCGTCTAGGTTAACAAGTAGAAACATTGGAGGTTATTTCACAATGCTTCAGGTATGTTTACACATTGTAGTTCCATTTTCAAGAAAAAAATTCGGCTTTCAATTTTGGTTTTGTGTATGCCGAACCTACCTTTCCAAAGGTTCGGCTTCTTATATTTTTATTTACTAAGCCGAACTTATTAGGTTCGGCGTTAGTCATTTTTCAAGTATAAGCCGAACCTTATTCTGTTTCCCAAAGTTCACAACCTCCATGATCCAATCCAATTCTCACTTGATCCTAATACTTAAGTTTTTTTTTTTTTATATTGTTGGTGTAGGTATGGATATATGACCATTTTCCGGATTTGAATTTAGCCAAGGAAGATGACAAATGGGTAGACACATTCCCTACCTCGGCCAAATGGAGTTTCAAGGTAAATAAGAAGAGGAATAAAGAGGAAATGTTGATAGCTTTGAGAGAAAAGTTAGACTCTTTGGTTGTTGAACAAGTTGTATTTCAACCATACAAAAAGGATGAAGAAGATGATGAAGTTGTTGAGGATGAAGATATGCCATTGGGGATGTACTATGGGCCATTGTTTTATCCCGAAGGCTTCTGATGTTTGATCCCGTCGAGTACTCCGTCAATATGGATTTATCCAAACGATTCCGGTGCTAGAGGAATCAAAGTTCAAGTTGTTGCCCAAGGGTTCTAAGGGAACAAAGAGTACGGAAAGTTCATGGAATGCCGAATATGATCCCGATCCTACCATTGATTGTTGGGATAAATTGGAAGATAACAAATTAAGTTGGGTTGACTTAGAAGAGTTGCGTGACGATCCTTCTGAATGTGACCCGGCTTATATAGATTGGTATAACCAAATTTCACATCCTTTAATCATTAATAGGGAAAGTCAAGCTTTGGTAGATGGTAAGATGGGAGAACGAACACAAAAGGAAGTCGAGCCGAAGACGAGGAAGAACACAAAGGGCATGGTTGAAGATTTTTCGAAGTCTTACCGAACTATGGTATATTGAGTGCATACTTTTAAACTTGTTTTCAATATTTTTGACTATTGTTGCTTATATGTTTTAACTAAATTTTATCAGATGGCTGGGGGTAACGACGTGTTGAAGGCTATGAAGAAGAAAATTGATTGCAATGTGGATATGGCGGTGGAAGAGCAAGAATATATGTACAGCCGTTGGGATGGAGTAATCAACAAAGGTGAAGGTGCGAGTGGAAGTGGTGCTAAAAAAGGTCGTGGTGGTGGAAGACGCTGTCGTGCTCAATAGATGATTATGTTCAAATTGAAGTACACTAGGTTTTTATGGTTTGGTTTTTAAGTAATGTTTGATTTTAGCACAATTTTATTTACTTGAAGAAAACAATGTTATGTGTTTGGTTTTTCGGTACAATGTTTTGATGTTTAACTACAATGTTATGCTTTTATATTTAAGTGAAATGCTAATCTTTGAGTGCACTGCGATACGTAAGTTACAGTATCATGTTCGGCTTATAAATATGTAATACGTATTAGCCGAACCATAGTCTGACATTTCTCTATTTTCTAAGTAAACGGTTCGGCTTATAAGTGTTTAACGCGTATAAGCGTTTCTAAACCTTTGCTTGTGACATTCGACCGTTCTTTTATTTGTAAGTTCGGCACCATGTGCCATCTTAGTTTAGAGCCGAACTATTTGCAAAGTATTTTTATATACTTTTAAATTACTATACTACCCTTACGTTGATATAAAAGCAAAATATTCTCTTTTGGGTCAAAGCATAAGGAACATCAAAAGAACCTTTTCGGTTCTTCTCCTCTTCTCCTATTCAAACCAAGTCGGATAAAAACGGTTAAAATCATATTTCATCGCCGAAATTGATCGTCGATTCATAAAAATTTGATCGTCGATTAAACACAACTATAAAATGGCTCGTCGAAAGCAAAAAGCAATTGGTAGGCGCTCCAAATCTTCTTCTAATCCGTCAATTGAAGACCAACCACAATAATTTCTTTTGGCAAGCATATTTCTTCTTTTGCGCCAACCACAATAATTGTTGCATTACCAACCTACCTTGCAAATCCTTTCTTCTCAAAGTACTTCTCGCGTTATAGATTTGTTGCAACGTAGTCTTATTATTCTTATCATCCGCCTTCAACTTGCTAAGAATTTTAGAGGGTGCCATACGTGCTCGTGTCATTTTATCTACCTCCGCATATTCATGAGCTTTGAGTCTTCCGGCTCTATAATGTCCATGAAGATCCTTTGGACGTGGGTGGTTATGGCGGCAATCCATATCTTTATTCATTGTGAAAACTCTTTCATTTATGTTCCAACTTAAGACGATCTTGAAAGGACAATTTATCTTCCTTGTTTTAGTCTTATATTTTTTCCCGGTCTTCCCAACATATGGCTTACCTTTTTTCTTCTTGCTTACTTTCTTCCCACCCCTCTCACAAACCATCTCAACCCGCTCCTTTCGGCTTTGTCTACCTTTAACTAGGACGCAATTGATTTTCCAAGCATGTTCCTCAACCCATTTAACAGCTTCTTCTTTGGTTTTCCACGTCTACATATCAAAAAGTACAAAACTTAAGTTTTATTAATGATTTTGCATACAACATACTTGAAAATTAATAAAAACATAAACTACGTTAGTTACCTACCAAGTCAGTTTGGAAGTGATCTCTAGTATCTTCATGAATGACATCAACAGGCGGTGGTTGATCCTCCATAGTTTCCATTTGAGGAACAATCTACAAGAATATCGCACAGGTTTTGGGTCAGGTTCGGCTCACAATATGTACTCTATATAAGCCGACCTCAGGGTTCGGCTTGTTCGTATTTGGAAGATAAAGCCGAACTACTTGTCGAACATGGAATCGGCCGATTGGGAACTAATATTATAAGCCGAACCAGAAGACTTGGAAATTTATGAAAACAAAAAATATTGTTCGGCTCGATAACGTGTAAGCCGAACATTACACTGTAACTCCTATTTTTTTTTCTACGGTTCGGCTGTTATTATCACATCACAGTTGAGCCGAACCATGAATATTATTTGACGCGAAAATAATTGAATGACAGTTCGGCGTATATATTTCTCAATCGAAGAAACCGACTTTCTTATTTATTATGGTTCGGCATATATATTATCTGCCGAACCTTACTCTGTTGCTTGTAGAACTAGTTGCGAAATCCTAACTTTTGGTGAAATCAAGCTACAAAACGGAAATTAAACAACTTATACAGCCATACACATGTATTATTAGCATTGGGTTCCTCATCCATGTACTCATCTTCGGGATTTGGCTCCATAAAGGAATCATCTTGAGCTTGAAAAAAAAGTTGAGTTTGGGTAAAATCATTTTCATAATCCAACAAATAAGCCATGTCTGGATCTCCATCGTAATTGATATGTATTTTCTTAGCTTTATGTGATGAAGATTCACCTTCCTCACTCAATTTGTATCACACATCTCTCAATAATCACAAACAAAAAAAAAAAAAAAAAAAATTTCCTCCTCTCCTTCTTCTTTCCTCCTTCTTTTTCTAAATTAACTCACTAACTATCTTTAAAAGAAAATTATTATCCTAAATTAACACTAAACTAACTACAATCATTAACAACTAATTAATCCGATTAACACTAATTTAACACTAATCTCATAAGGGTATTTTTGCATTTTAGAAAAGAGGCGGATAAGGGCAACCCTAAAAATACTATGAGCACCCTTTTTTTGTCTTATCTCGTATGCCCCCAAATTTTATTGTATGCCCCAAATTAGGGTTCCATAGAAAACCAAGAATACAGTATTAAAGGGAAAATTAGGCGCAGGCCCAAAAAAAATAATATTTTCATTGTCAGGCCCACAATTAATTTTAGGTACCGTGACACCCATAATTATTTCCGTTACACCCATAATTATATGAAATTATTAAGAATGTCCGCATGACGGGTTATGCATCAGGGGTTTAATTGGCAACGCAACTTGGATATAACATATCTAAAAATCCGCGCCTTGGAATTTTACAAATTTTATATCGTTGAAAATCTTTTTAAGAGAGCTATGCAACGAGTACAAACAACAATATCAAATTTTTGTTTTTCACGAAAAAATCGGAGGTGATCATCATTTTAGGCAAAATTTCGAAAACTGACTACATAACCATTATGCAGCCACCAAAAAAGATGCATAACACATTCTGCAGACGCATAACGAATTATGCAACCATTTTATTGACTGCATAACAAATTATGCATCTGCATAACAAAGTTATGCATCTATAACAAGTTATGTAACCATTGTTTTGGTTGATTTTAGTGCGTACATAAAAAATTGATGCATAATGCAATATGCATCCATATTTACGGATGCATATCAGGTTATTCATCCATTTTCTCGATGCATAAAAGATTGTGCAACAATATTCTCGATGCATAATGCATTATGCAGTCATATTTTAGGATGCATAATAGGTTATGCATCCATTTTCATGACTGCATAACATGTTATATAAATATTATTGTAGGTGCATGACAAGCTATGCAACCTTATTTTTTGTTGGTTTCAATACTAAGAAAAAAGTAGCTGCATAACGTGTTATGCAACCGTTTTCTGGACTGCATAACAAGTTATGCAACAAATTACAGTTTATGCAACCGTTTTCATAGCTGCATAACAGATTATTCCCCCATTATGCCTTCATACTTGGGAAAGAATCCTAGAATTACATACAAAGAGGAAACAAAGTTTTTTTTCCCTCATTTTTTCGGTTAATATGTCTTCATAATTGTTTTACTGTGACATACATTTAAGCCTTCCTAGGAGACTTACTGGCTTTGACTGGTGATTTAGGCTCTTTGGATGCAGCTGCAGTTGACCTTTCAGACTTCTTGGGCAATAAGATTGGGTTAATGTTCGGTAGAACTCCTCCATGAGCAATGGTAACACCTGCTAGAAGCTTTTCCAATTCCTCGTCGCTCCTAACTACCAACAAAATATGCCTTGGATATGATTGTTTTCTTCTTGTTATCTATAGCTGCATTTCCGGCCAATTCCCGAGAACCTAATGCACCAATTCAAACAAAAAAAACTAACCTGCTAAGATGCCTACGAACAAACAAGTTATATAGGCATAATTAAGGGTTGGATTCAAGTTAAAGAGGCGCAGATAAACCATCACAGAACATAAACAACATAACCAATTACAGATGCTTTTTAACCTTAACGAGTGTTTTCGAGAGGAAACCTCCAAAACCAATTAGGAGCAAATCAATTTAGAAACTCCATTAAATGTCCACAAAAATCAAACCAATAAACAAGCCTGTTCAGTTTCCAACAAAAGCAAAGTTATAGAAGTAAGAATTTAGGCATGAAATTGAACTAAAAAAGCAGATAAACCATCACAGAACAATACACAACACGACCATTTGGGGATGATGTTTAACCTTAACTCATGTTCTGAATCAAAGAGTGTTTAGGCGAACAAACCTCTAAAACCAAAGTAAAAGAAAATCAATTTGGAAATCCCCATTCAATGTTCACAAGTTCAACAATTACACCAAGCAACTGCGAAGAATAAATCTTTTTTTTTAAAGATTAAAAACGATATTTGATGAAGCCGAAAATGCAAAACACTGAAAACTTAATAGTCATATACTGCATCTCAAAAGAAAGTCATTACTTGGAGGTTCTTACCATCAGACTACATTTCTTTCCTGGGAGAATGGTGAAACACATTCACAGAACCATCCTTGCCAACATTTAATTGGTATACTGATACAAACATATCGTATTTGTGAATCTGTCACAGAATGCTATTATCGGAATGTTGCCAAGACCAGCACTGTGAACCATTGCTTACTATTTTCAAGTCTGGTGAAATCATCACTGCAACCACCACCAATACTTTCTCACTAAAGTTTTTTCATCAGTTCAAATCCTTCAATGCTTGGAAGAAAGCATCTGGCTCATTGCAGTACTATCCCATTCACAGTATCACCGAAAAATCATTCCAAAACCTATTCTTCTACTGAATTCATCTCGGTTCATCAACAGCTGCCACACCTTCGATTCCAACAGCATCATCTCTTCATTTCAACAGCAAACCCCCATCATTCCCATGAACATCAGCGAAAACCCTAATCTTCCCTGATTCTTTATGGCAGAAAACCCAAAATCTTCTTCATCCGTTTCCAATCAGTCACCACTACAAACCCATTCTAAAATCGTTTGATTTATCCACCAGAACCAGAACCAGAACCGTCTTTTAGAAATTATTTGCAATGGAATTACACTCCAATAGAAAATTGAGATCTAAAGCCTAATCGAAAGTTCCGATTCAAAATTAAAATCCAGAAACAAAATCAAACTTGGAGAACAAAATAAACAAGAGTTGATAAGAATCAAGAGTTGAAATTGATATAACTTGAAGAGAACAAAATAAACAGCTTCTTCTTCTATTCTCTTGCCTCTCTCTCGTATCTTTCTCTATTTCTAATTAAGAAAAAAATGGGTCTCCAAATAATTTTTTCTTAATAAATGGGTGCGCCCCTGAACTTTTGGGACGCTGGGTTTGACAGTAGGAAAAATCTGAGAAATGGGTGTTGTAGTAGTTTTCACATTCAGAAATAAATACAGCAATAGAACGCAAGTGAGCTTCTCTATGCCAAGTGGGGTAAGATAATTAAAGATGAGCAAGTGATCCAATATGCAATTAGCGAACAGACTGACCCGTGGATAATCACACATCTTCTTGAAGGTCATTTTCTTGATCTCCTTATCATGTGAGGTAAAAGTATCAACGTCTTCGACTAATCTTCATCACCATTTCCATCCACACCTACCTTTATTGGATGTAATTCAAGTGTAATTTAACGGAAATGCTATTAACCTCTCCTTTTACCACTCTAATCACCACTCAGCCTAACGTGTCACCAAAACTGGATAAAACGTGGGAGAGAGAAAACGTCACTTCTAAAATAAAAAAAAATTAAGGTTTTCCCCTCTCTATCTGTTCTAATAAAACTCCGCGGGAAAATTCAATTTTGGAATTTTGAAAATTGGGTTAAAATGAATTTCACAGGAACTTTTGGGGGCACATCTTCATCAAAACACTATTGGTTATTTAAAAGGTTGGGAATTAGTACCGAGACCACAAGAAGATGTATATAAGCGAAGTAGAAGAAGAGTCCTCCAATGTAAAGGGCATGGTATGAAACCTATGTAAACCCTTGATTCTTCTTTTTGTTTTGTTTGAAAATTAAACTAAATTTGGTTTTATGGACTTTTGTGTTCAAGTTTAGTTTTAGTATCATAAAACAGAGTTATTTCCTGCCAAACTATATGAAACAAATCATGCTTAATAGTTGTTTGATAAAATTTCTCAGTGACTAAAAGTAGTTTTGTTTATGTTGTATATAGTATTTGATTAAGAATTATCTTCATTGTTACAGGAGGAGACAGTTCAAAATTCAGATTGCTTTGATAGTAGTGGAATCAAACCTAATATACGACCTGCTCTTGGTATGGGGTTTGAGTCTATAGATAATGCATGAGAGTTTTACAAGACATTTTGGAAAGTGACTGGATTTCCTGTGGTGAAAAGCACATCTGTGAAGAATGCTGCTGGGCATATAAGAAGCTATACGTTTACTTGTGCTCGAGCAGGTAAGTGTAATTCCGTATCTGAAAATCCATTAAGGCCTCAAGCGACAATAAAATGTGGATGTCAAGCCAAGATAGTGTTACGTTTAGATGGCTTAGTTGGTTATGTAATCATCCAGCTCAATTTGGAACACAATCATGAACAGAAGCCATAAAATGCTAGATATTTTCGTTGTAACTGCTTCATTAATTCTCGGGTAAGGAATCAACTTGAGATTCTTGATCAATCTAGTGTGAGGTTGTGTAAAGGTTATGTTGTTTGTGTAAATGAAGCTGGTGGTTATGAGAATATGACATGTTATCAAAAATATTGTAGAAATCTAATTGATAAGTTGCGGAATTCACGGTTAGGAGAAGGAGATGCAGTTGCCATTCTAACATATTTTGCAAAGATGACTTCAGAAGGTACTGGATTTTATTCAAGTGTTGATGTAGATGAGACTGGTCATTTGAGAAGCGTGTTTTGGGCAGATGGTAGGTCAAGAGAAGAATATAAAGAGTTTGGTGAGGTTATTTCTTTTGATACCACATACTTGGTTAACCGGTATGATATGCCGTTTGCTCCATTTGTTGGTGTAAATCACCATGGAAAATCAATATTATTTGGATGTGGGTTGGTAACACGTGAAAATGAAGACTCTTTTGTATGGTTGTTTACGAAGTGGCTTGATTGTATGTCTGGATGCGCTCCTTCTGCAATAATAACTGACCAATCCAAGGCTATGAAAAACGCTATTGAAATATTCTTCCCGAACTGTAGACATAGGTGGTGCATATGGCATGTGATGAAAAAATTGCCGGAAAAGTTTAAAAGTCATAGTAAGTATTTGCCTATTACATATACAATGAAAAAGGTTGTTTATAATTCTCAATATCACTAGTGGAAATCAGCAGTTTCGCGACCGACAAAGCAAGTCATTTAACTCGTATCTATGACTTGCTTTGTCGGTCGAAGAAAGGGTCGTTGTTTGAGCGTCTTTTTCAACTATGACGTGTCTCCGGGGGTCGTTGAAAATCTTATATCAACGACCGATTTTAACGGTCAAAACTTTATGACTGTCTTTAATCAGTCATAGATATAAATCTTAATATAAAAAAAAATAGATTGATTGGTAGTCAGCTGTTGATCGAATCGACTAAATCGAAATCAAATGATAATCAAATGAAACTATAATTAGAATTCAAATGAGAATCAAATGAAACCCAAATTCAAATCAAATAAAAATGAGAATCAAATTATTAAACTTGCACAAAATAATTATTCAATTTAACATTCATTGATTCATTGGTTTCAAATTACACAAGGATTAAAATCTGTAGTGCTGACCATTGTAATCTATAGTTCTAGGATTCGATTACAAAACGATGAACTAAAAAACTATTGATTAAACAGCAAAATTATAAACTCCGATGATGATGATGAACTTATTCCTACTTCATAATGGTGTACCCGCACGTAAAAATCCATCACCGATTAATGTGGGAGGTCACAATACTCAAGAAAATGCTTATAAAAATGCACATGAGAGGACAGTGATCTATAAAGGTGGGTATCCTAACTAATATGATGTCAATCTCTTTACCTAGTTCATTAATTCACGACCTTGACATATCTTGATGCGCCTCATATCTCAAGCACAAGATACGGAATGGGTTATACATGGAATCCTAATGTAAGAATGGTAACAGGTATCGCAGGTAAGATTGTAGAGAGGCCCCAAGATTAATAACCAAAAGAACTCATGAACTAAAATATCTCTGGAAGTATATACAAATTCCTTGATTTCAGACATTCATAAAAATAAGCCTTCAATGTAGTTACTTCAGTGGGAAAATTTCTAGTAATCCTACAACTTAGGCAACCAATACAAACTTTAAGGTTGAATATCACTATTATGAAACTAATCAATCAAGATAGACATTACTCAGTACCTTGTTTGCAACCTGTATTTGAGGCTTTCCGCAATCATATGGATAACACATTTGATGAGAGATGGATTATGGGCTTCAATAATAACCTCCATGGTCAGCAACATCTCCTGCCTCCTCCAGCCAATTAACAAATGGTTCCAAAGCTTTCTCAGCATTACACACAATCTTGCTTTCCTGCACATTACACAAACTTAAGCAATCAAGTTATACTCTACACAAGTAAAAAAATAAACAACAATAAAGTCTTCATTTTCAGCTCAATCCCCACCTTTTAACAATGACATACCAAAGAAAGGCAAGTTTCATTCAGAAACAAAACTATGTAATAGCCAAAAATAGAGAATAATTGAAATTACCCTGCAATTTTTCTTAGAACTAACCGAAGATCACAAGCCTCTCAAATGATGAACTGAGCCTACACTTAACAATCGAGTACCTGCAGCAAAATTATTTTTTCAAAATCAATAAAACTAACAAACAAAGACAAGCTGACAACTTCTTATAACTCCATCAAAGCACAATTAGATTATTGAAATTGCTCAAACCCCACCTGTGCATCGAAACAATTTGACGATTTTAATTTGGATGGTATCCATAATTAATCCTAGTAAAGAGTCCGTTAAGATAAGTCCAGGCTCAGCAAGTTTTTTTAGCCGCATCTTGCCGGTGAATTAGTTGTATGCCTGCCAATTCACCGGCAAGATGCGGCTAAAAAAAGATTCGATTAATTTGAACGCCTTCACCGAAATCTAATGCAGGCTGAAATAATCTGACCCGAAACTAGATTAGAATTCAAACTCAAATCGATCAAATAAAACTGAATTGACTCATTGAAGCTAAAATGAAACTTGCACTCATGCATGGATTCAAAATATCATTTCCGATTTAGCATTCATTGTATTAGTTAGTTTCAAAGTTACACAAAAGGGATTTAAATCCACGAGTTTAGATCAATATATATGTCTTAACTAGCAAGTTGTAAGCTTAAAGACAAGTGCGATTCACCATCACAATGATAAACTCCCCTACCCGATGATGAACAACCCACACTTATAATAGAGTACCTGCAAAGAAAAATAAGTTTCCAAAAATCAATAAAACCAACATAAAAAGATAAGCTGACAAGTTCTTATAACTTCATCAAAACATAGTTAAGGATGACATATAGTTCTTACCTTTCACAAGCATTCCAACATACTGATGACCAAGGATATTCAGATGTTCTTCTAATATCTTCATCAACTGCAATCCAACTATCTTGACACAATCGTTGAGTGGCCACTCAAAAAATTGGATATTACCTGCAGAATTTATCACACCCATTAAATCTCAAAGCCTTTTGTTTTTATCACTGCCTTATTAATGCCCACGGTACATCATTGCAAGACGAAAACAAAGATCAGACTACAGAATTTACAAAAAAAAAACATGAAAGGTTAATGCAATGTGTAATTGGTGTTATACCTACAATGGAATTGGTCTTCCTCACGCAATTGTTACAATGGAAAAATACAATCAGATTACATCTAATTAAATACTCATCGTCTCTAATAGTTGCTAAAATTTACGAGCTTCATTTGCATTTGCGGTGAAGAAAAAGGGATCTTCATAAGCATTCTTATTGGGGTCTGATCTTATTGAAGATTCCAAAGAAAAATTCCAAGTGCTCCCTTGTCACATCTGCAGTAAAAACTTTTCTAGCTTTAGAAGTGGTCATGTAACTAACATGCCTTATTGTTGTCACTCTTGAACATTTAAGTTTGTAGGAACAAAATAGCATTTAAATCCACATTACGCACAATGCCAACAACTACAGCTCATGAATTTCTCGTAAATAACAGAAAGTATTTTTTACAATGCTCGAGAGTTGAGAGTACGAGACCTCACAAGATACAAATAAATTGGTTCAATCCAATTTGCACGGTTCAATCCTCTATTTGAAAATGCTTGCAAATTGAACAATCGAGAATGAAGTGAGTCATCAAAAATGAATGACAAGTTACATGTGAAAATTGAATTACCTGAAAGATTCATGGATAGTGTTAAAACCTTGTATGCTTGAATATTGAGACCTTGATTCCTTTACCACTAATGACACAGTTGATTCTCCACCCTCAAGTGCACTGCCGCGAGTAAAATGAACCACTTACACTCAAATGGTGTACCTGAGCCGACACTTGAGAATGGTGTACCTGCAGAATAAGTTTCCAAAATCAATAAAACTGGGCTATATGATGGAGTTTGAATAATAACGCTACAAGTAACTTTACACCAGTATATATAACTCTCCCCTTGTCCAAATTCAACATGAATACAGTTGTAACTGATCAGAGCTCACTTTGGAGGACAGGGAGCAACGAGTTAGATGAAAGCGTTGCACAGGTTTATCTTTCTATCATCGGTAGTCGTAAATCTAAAAATAAACCAAAGTATATCAAACAAAGGCTCAAACATCATTGTTCTTGGAAAAGATAACACAAAGGAGAATCATTAAAAACGTATTAACTTCACCTTCAGTGATTTCTGAGTACTCTTGGTTTGGTCTTGAAGACCTTATAGAAGGTCTAGCACATGCCTAATGCAAAAGCAAAATTTGTAACTAGATGATAACTTAAAGCCCAACCAGGGATCCACGTTTACACATGAATCATGGTATTATTCGGCCCAGTATTCATAACCTATTATGCAAATTAGCAACTCGGGAAGAACAGAAAAAACATAAACATATACGAACAATTTAGCATCCACTTGGAGAAACATAAACATATACGAACAATTCGGGTGCAGGTATTCATGGTATGGTTCAGTTCATCCACAAATCTAATCACGAATCAATAAGGACTGAACTCAAACTTACATATAAATAGATAACGAATTAAAGGCCGAGGAATTGACAAACTAGGTCGTTTCCCTTATTGGTTCATCAAATCGAATTAATAAGTCAGAAACTTCATGGATCTACCAGAGAAACCCGAGAAAATCCAGATTAACAAGATCTATGAGATTAAATTCAATTAGGATAAACAAAAACAAGACCCAAACGTAATGTGAGCCTAGTAAATCTTAAGCCTAAATGACTTCGTCTACTTATAAATACCATACAAAATTAAACCCTATCAAATTAATAGAAACATATGTGAAGATGTACATAAATCAAACTCAAAACTAAAATCCATAAAAATATAGAGATTAGGTTTAAAACCCTAGGTTTAAAACGAGTTACCGAAAATTGAATTTTTCTTCTGAAATATGGGTTTTGATTATGAGATGAGTTCAAGAGATCTCATAAATCAGATTGAGTTTAAACCCTATCTGAGAACAGAAAAAAAGATAAAAGTAAAATTTCTTAAGCTCAATCTTATAAGAACCCATCTCACAAATCAGACTGAGTTCAACAGATCTTATGAATTCGGTTTAATTTCAGATAATATTTCTTTTGATTTGGACAGATTGAGTTCGATTTCAGGAGATTTCGATGATTTCGAAGAGAAAAAATGGGAAGGAGAAAGAAAAAAGTAACAGGAAAATAAAAAGTGAGAGGGTGAGACTTGAGGAAAAATGAAAAGAGATTAGGTTTGAATAATTTTCTCTCTCTTGTAAGGTTATATATGAAAACCTAATAGCTCACGTGAGAGATGCACACTTGGTCAGACTTGCTTTGAATGCATTTTTTTCCAAAAAAATGTTGCTGGTAGGGGTCGAACATACGACCATAGGTTGCTTATTAAGTGTGTAGACCACCCGTCCATTAGTTGTTGGACAATTACTTGTTACATAGTTTATACATATTCACTTTTACGGATGAAATCATAGCATCCACTTGGAATTAACATTAAACAGATTTATTTTTAAAAGTTAACAGGTGCCGTATTTTGGGTGCCAAACTTGCATCCCTTCGACGAATTATACACGTACGTACGCCGTTCCGAACTATCGCCGAATCACGATCCGTTGACCGAATAGTGGACGGAATTTTCATTCTGCCAAAATGAATAATACCCGTACGTTTGCTGTCCCTAACGTTTTCCGTACCCCGAATTGCTAACTAGGTTCCTCACATGTACCTTAACTCGATTTTAGTGTGATAGAGTTATACGATCATTACATATGACCCCAATTTAATTGGTCCACAAATATTTGATGGTCAACTTCTTGCCATGTGTCAAAAACAAATCTATTGAACGGTTCCTGAGAGTTAGACTGCGTTTCTCGTTCGGATGATCTGAAAATGAAATATATAAGAATTGAACATCCCAGGTTCAAAGATTATAGAGTTACACCTGAGTTTCTCGTTCGGATGAACTGGGGACGAAATATATCAGAATTGAACATCACAGGTTCAAAGATTACTAGAGTTAGACCTGGGTTTCTCGTTCGGATGATCTGAAATTGAAATATATCACTAATTTCCAATAACGGTAGTATGGTCATTTTCACAGTCCGTAATATTTACTTTATTTATTTTTTTCAATAAGGATATTCTAGTCATTTTCACAGTCTCCGTAATATTTATTGCACTTATTTCCAATAGGTAACGCGGTCGCGGGGGAAAGGAGGGTCCCGCCTAAGAAAAGTAGCAGTGATTCAACTAGGTAACGCAGTCGCGGTGTGGGTTGATGACTCGGGGATATAATCGTAATTAAAAAATTTATACAACGACGGTTTTTAACGCTCTAATTTGTGCTCCGAAAATTTATTATATCTACGACCGTTTTGACCGGTCCACGGTGCGTTGACCGTTATTGAGGGTCGGGGATGTGGGTCATTAAAACCCCATTCTCCACTAGTGTATCCATCAGAATTTGAAACAAAATGGATGGAGATGCTACAAAAGTATGAATTGTTAGAAAATGAATGGCTTAGAGGATTATACGAAGAAAGGCGGCGTTGGGTACCTTGTTATCTAAATGACTGTTTTTGGGCTGGAATGCAATCTACACAAAGAAGCGAAAGTATGAACTCATTTTTCGATGGATACCTTGGTCCGAAGACAACTTTGAAATAATTTGTAGAGCAATTTGAACATGCAAACAGGGATAAGGTAGAGAAAGAGACTAGTGCTGATGCGGAATGGTGTTCCAAAAAAATTCCTACTGCCACATTTTTTGGAATGGAAAAACAGATGCAAGGACTGTATACTTTGTCAAGGTTTAAAGAGTTTCAAAATGAATTGGCTTCGAAAATGTATTGTGAACTTATCAAACAAGAAGAGGATCCTCTTAAAACATTTAAGTATGTTACTTGTGCTAGTGTATGGATTGAGGGGATTGATGAGCAAAGAATTCAAAAACAGATGAACTTCGATGTGAGTTTTTATTCAAATGAATGCGAAGTTTCTTGTAGTTGTCGGATGTTTGAGTTTGAAGGGATACTATGTAGACATGCTCTTAATGTATTAATTAGGCATGAAGTTAAGTTGATACCTGATAAATACATAAAAGCAATATGGAGGAAAGATGTGAAAAGGTCTCACACAAGTATGAAAGCTAATACCGGTTTTTGGCGAAACACCGTTGAGCGTGATCGTTATAATAACTTGAGTATTCTTTTCAGTGAGGTTGCAGATATGGCAGTAAAATCGGAACTTACTTTCAATGATGTAAAGCAATTGTTAGTTTTACAGTTAGAGTTACTAAAACAAAAACGCGATTCAGATTGAAGCAAAAACTCCTGAAGTACAAGAAAAAGATTCTCCAGGGGAAGAGATTATTGATACCGTAACCATGGATGTCGTGGATGTACTTGATCCTAACAATAAAATCCAGTTAGGAAGACCACGAACTAATACATATAAAACTATATGGAGACATAACAAGAAAAATCCTACAGCTAACAATAATGGGAATGCATGTAACAACGAAGATGGACCAGTAGCTGTTGATGTGCCTATACCAAAAACTAAGAAACGCGGCAGGCCACTGGGAAGTAAAAACAAAAGTGTGCAGGTAACATATTTTCATCCATCTCAACTGTTCATATTTTTT
The DNA here is from genome assembly GCA_023531295.1 of Papaver armeniacum. Taxonomy (NCBI): domain Eukaryota; kingdom Viridiplantae; phylum Streptophyta; class Magnoliopsida; order Ranunculales; family Papaveraceae; genus Papaver; species Papaver armeniacum. Next base: position 2,124,891 of record JAJJWW010004015.1, on the reverse strand, counting down.
TTAAACTCACAATGAAATGACCAATATAATTGGAATTATATTTAGGTTGTGCCACAACAAGAATCTAATGGAATAGCACCACCATCACATTTATATCAAGCTAATGGAGTATTTCCTCAAGTTCCTATGTGTCAATATAATGGAGTAATAGGAAAAACTCATCAGTATCAAGCTAATGTAATAGCACCCCAAGTGCCTATGTACCAACCTTGGGGATTCTATCAGCATCCACCCCCTCATTATGCAGGATTGCCGATGGTAAGGAATTTGATATTTTTTTACGGCTTGTTTCCACTGAGATCTTTAATCTTAATATGTCTTATTTCTACTAAGATCGGTTACCAATTTGTCGTTATGGTTGTCGTAGGATTTAAATGGACTAAGTTCTTTTCATTTGCAAGGGTCTACAGTGCTACCACCTGCAGCGCCTAATATGCAGATGTTTACTGGTTGAACAGAGTAAATGCATACTCAATTTGGCAGCATTTTTTTTGGACTGGCATAAGCTTGTAAATGTATAACTCAACAGCATCTTTTTTGGACAGGCAGAAGTTTGTAAATGTATAACTCAACTGCATCTTTTTTTTTGACTGGCAGAAGTTTGTAAATGTATAACTCAACTGCATCTTTTTTGGACTGGCAGAAGTTTGTAAATGTATAATGTATAATTCAGCTGCATCTTTAGTAGCAGAAGTTTACTGTGAAAATGTAACTCAACTGCATTTTGTTTTGGACTAAATGTGGATTGAACACTTACGATCTTATTTTGGAAATATGCATCTCTTTTTTGTAAGTAGTCGTTGTATTTTTTTCTACAATACTATACTCAAAATTCACTTAGTATGTTTAATGACATTTGGTCAGTACTTCAAATTTTCTAGTGTACAAACAATATGCAGAAAGTATCTAATGAATGATCTGAATTTGAATACAAAAGAACTTGCTTTAATTTTACAATCACATTCATAGTAAAAACTAATGCAAAGTTTACAATTCTGATCCAGAGTTACAATAGAGGAATTTAATTGTTAGTAATAATTAAATTCCTGGATTTAAAAGACAAGTAAACTATGACCATGGGAGAAATAACCAAGAATCAAAATATATTGTTCTATTATCCAGATTAGGATATATTACCCAAAATATAAAAAACGTGCAACTTCTAACTTACCGTTGTACCCTTAAACACAATTAACTGAAAGATAGATAAAGATATCCAGTTTTGATTTTGGATGTAATCGATCGATTTCCTACTGAACTCTTCTCTAATCTTTTCTCAAATTGGTAGGATTGATTCTAGTATTTCGATTTTTTTTATTTTGTTTGATTTCAAGTTTTGTTTGATCTTCTTTCGATTTTTAGTAACAATCAAATTTGCAGACAAAACAAACAACATACTTAGGTTGCACATCTTACTCAGAGCATATTTCTAACCTGGCTTGATTGGGGTATACTCAAACTAATTGGGGTATACCCAATAAGACAAAATCTAGTCATTATGAAGTAAAACCAAGCCACCCCTTAACCTTTTTTTTTCTAAATGGCTAATATGCCCTTGGTTAATTAACACTAAAATTCTGATTAGGTTAATTAATTGAGTTTAGATTAAAATTTTCAAATTATGAATTCGAGTAGATTAACCTTTTGATCCGTCTTATGAGTTCGATTTCGATCCAAAAATTTTGGTTTTGAAAATGCTTAAAGCCGGCAAGGTCGTGGTTTGAATAAGCTTCACCAAACATCCGCCTAATGGTCAACTTTGAATAAGGTGCCAATCGATCTTCCATTACAGTGTCAACTTTGAATAAGTTGCCGACCAAATATCCGCCGGAATGGTCCTCGGATGAAGAACACGCCGACTATCTTGGGCAGAAATCTTGCGGTCGGCATGTAAATATTTCCTACCCTTCCGGCTATAATCTCGGCATGCAAAAAAATACAACCTTGTCGGCTGACATAATATGGAAGATGTAATTTACTTTATTCATTCAATTTTGGTTACTACATTGATTGAAACATAAAACCTAATCCTTGTCGACGGAAAAACGAATGCACTTAGCATGTGCATCAAGCCTTTGAACCCCTAGGCGACCCTATTGGACGATTTATAGTCTTGCGAGGGTTTACATAGAGGTCTACCCACAAAACCTACACTAAAACTTCTAAAGCCATCAATCTTCCTCCTCCGAAGACGATACACCCTCCATCATCTCAAGGGCATACTCCGGGATTTTGGATTCCATGAATTGATAGCTTGCATCGAATGCGAATGCTTCCCACTTTTCCTCCAAGTAGCGCGCTTTGGCGACTTCATGCTACAAAAACAAAACACAAACTTACTTTGTTAGTGCGGTTTAAGTTGGAAGATCAAACAACATGGATCACGTAAAATAAACCACAAAAATACTTACAAATTGTTCAATGGACAAGTTAACGTGGGGAGCGTTGAAAATTGGTTTTGGATAGCTAAATAAGCAAGTATCGCATTTTCAATGACTATGTGCCTATCGTGCACTTGTTGAACACTTCTTGAGTTAGGATTCCCACACTCTTGGCTAAAAGTGTTGTGAACCCTAGCCCAAAAGGTTGTGGAATCCACCCTTACGGAGGACTGCCTTCGAACTCTAGTCTCCGCATACCAAGCTTTGGTGATTGCCAAATCTTCATTAGAATCAAATGAAGCCATTTCTTGTGTGTAGAGAGCTATTGGGTGAGTTAGATGGAGTGTGTGATGGTATGAGCTTTGGAGAGTATATGCAAATAGTTGTGTGTTGTTTTGTGGAGATAAGTAGTGCATTTATAGGATGGTGCCCAAATTTGGCCGTTATAGTGTCCAAGTACAAGTGAATCAATGCAATTGTACTTGCAAAAATTTGAATTTTGAATTCGCCGGCGGGTCGTAAATTTGCTAAAATGCCGGGGTCGTAAAACGGCCGGAAATGTATGGGTTCAATAGCATCCCGGCCAACATACCGCCGGCATTTTCTTGTTTTGTTTCCCTCCCGACCTTACATGATTTTAGGCATCAGAAGATTGGTTTTTTTTTCAAGATATGGCCGGCAAGGTCTCTATTTTCGTACCCTTCCATCTACAAAAACGCTGGCTTAGTAGGAATCGTATTACCTTGCCGTCCCTGGTAACTAAATAACTTTTGTTGACAGGGCCGGCAGTCTGACCTTTCACAATCTTGCCTACCCAGTAACTACACAATTTTTGGTTGACAGGCAGGCGATCAACATTTCACAACCTTGCCGGCCCTGTGACAACCGACAGGGTAGTTTAAAAAAAGCATGCCGGCATAGTAATAACACACTTTATATAGCTAAACAAACCATTCATTCAACAACTAGAAATCCAACATTTTTTGTCCAAAATACGAAGCATGTCCCATAAACCGTAAAAAAACATTTGTCCACACCATTAACTTAAACATTTGTCCACCACAACATAAAGAAATGAACTAGGAAAGCATTCATTGGCCACGACCACGACGACCACGACCCCGTTTTGTAACACTACCTTCACCACCAGGACCACTGATGCTACCTTCACCACCACGAGCACTACGAGTCCTCTTTTTATCAGCCTTTATCTTGGCTTGTGCATCCTTAGTAGCTTTTTCTTCCGCCTTTACTTCAGCTGAAGTTGCTTGAACAATAGTCGGGCATCCTCATTGTCAACATTGCAAGCATAGTCAATGTGCTTGCTTTGCACGAGTTCTCCTCTCGTCTTTCGCGCAACACAACACCCTCACAAAGGTCTTCAACCGATCCTTCTATATTCAATTAAACAACAAACAATTAATAGAATGATTCAAGAATGCAATCAATCTTAAAATAGTAAGAGCAACTCTAAAATACTTACAAATATCTTAAGCAATGTTCTTTGGGTCTTTCGATTCGATCTTCTTCTTACGAGCCATTTCTTCGATATTCATTGGCCTAATCACACGGTGGGACGAGCCCAACCCAAGTACCACGCCATGTATTTCTCAAGTAGCTTCATGACCGGTGGTCACCTCGTCCAAAAGACTCACATCGATTTGACCGCGACGCCTATCATCCCAATGTTCTTGAGTTGGTCTTTGGAAGGTAAGAGACGTTCATACCTTTTTGGGAGGTGGTGCAATCACTTATATCCACAAGAAAGGCCGGATTTGCCGCATCGAAATGAGGTTCTTCTTGTACGTAACCCAATTGTCGCATTACGATGTGGATCGTACATTGAAAATCCTTCAAACACAGTCATCAAGGGTCCATAGTATAATGCAACAACTTCATTTCTCCTTGGGATTAAACCTTGATTTCTATCCTCTCGATACGGATCAAATATCACCTCTTTCGCAGTCAAATTGTCGATGGCGGCTCGAGTTTCATAAGATTTTGTGGCATTTCCTTATCCTGAGTACCCTTAAAACTGTACCTTTGTGCTCATGGCAAATGAACCGGAACACTGTTATCCACTTTGACGTAAGAGTTGTATTTGAACAAAGAAGGGAAGCGTTCATATATCCAAACCTATGCAAAAAAAAAAAAAAAAAAAAGTTTAGTAAGAACCTTATCTTACGAGAATTTTGCGAATATAAATGTGTTAAACAATAAAATTACCTGGAAGAGACATGTGTTTCCGTTAACTTGCTTAGTGAGTGCCCTAGAAGATTTTGTCAACTCATTGTTCAAGAAGGAGACCACCGCAGTACCCCAAGAATACCCACGCATCTCATGTAAGGGATCCAATAGTTGCAAGTAACTGGCCTCGACTTGGTTTCCGGAACTGTCGGGGAAGATACATCTGCCCAAGGTGTATAGCAAATAAGCGGCCGCGGTAGCATTGATTCGCACCGGCTGCACCGTTCCTTCCCTATCAAGGATTTCCTGAGTCTTCCATAATCCGTCCTCAACTTCTTCACATTAAACTTCTTGGTTAGTCGACCATCCTTCTTGTCAAGAACATCATCCGTATGAACCCGACTCAACCGAACAATTTCTTGCTCAATTCGTAAATCTTCCCGAAAGAAATGGCATTATCGAATCCCTCGGTGACTGCTTTTCCATCAACCTCGAGGCCTAGAATTTGTTGAGCATCTTCGGGAGTTATCGCCATCTCACCGAATGGGAATAACATAGTATCGTCTCTCCGTAGAACCTCTCACAGAATGCGAGAGATGGTAACTCTATCATGATTAATATTCGAACTCTCCACCGCAGAGGCAACAACCCGGATTTCCTCACAATCACTTTCACCTCCTCACATTCCAAGTCAAGATTCCAAGTATGCATCACTGAACACGAAGCTTGGCGCCTCATGAGATGGATGGCATGCTTGTGATCCTAAATACCAAAAAAAAAAAAAATGAAAAAAAGAAATACAAACACTTGATGCAAATTTAATTAAGATAGTTACACACTTGAATAAATAACAAAGACGGATTAAGATTACTTACGATAGTATTATGGACCGTACATGCCCATGAGTGTTTGTATCCAAAAAGAACAGCTCCACCATCTGCTTTGGGGTCCCTTTGGAGGCTCACCTTCTTTCATGCAACCATCAAGTGTTTGGGAGGCATGTGAGAATCAGACGGTTTAGTGATCACCCTCTTCTTCGTTCCCGGTTGAAGTTGAAGCCAAGCTTCGGTGGCTTGAACAATAGCTAGAGTTTGTTCTCCTTCTCCATCTCCATCTCCTTCTTCTTCTTGTTCCTCTTCCTATTCAACAATTTCATCTTCGATGATATTCTTAGCTTTATCTCCATTACCATCATCATCATCACCATCATCATTACCTCCTCCGGCCTCGGGCATGTCTTGATCACCATCATCATCATCATCATTGTTACCTCCTCCAAAGCCCAATGGGATTGGTTTCATCAACATCATCATCATCACCTCTTCTACTGCGAGATGGAATTGATTGGTCTTCATCCGAGTCTCTTCCGAATCATTGGGTTAAGATAGTGGTTCTAAGACCTTTGTCGTTCCCAGGCACAACATATACCCCTCGATGTTTTGAAGACAAGAGTTTATCACCAACACGAGGAGGGTTTGAAGGAGGGCTAAGAGCTGCTTTGAGGCCGCTTTCTTCTTTGCCATTCGCAATCTGAACAAGAACAATTCAGGAAAAAAAAAAACATTACAGGACGGAAGGTTAGACATATACAACATATCCGGCGGAATAATGGCTTAAAAAGGTCGACCAAAAGATGAGTGTCGGCTAAGACAAAGCCGGCAGTGTATCATCAAAATAGCCTTCCGGCGCACAAAAAATATAGGATTTTTCACTAAATTGGTCGGAAAAATATGAGTGCCATTTCCCACACATCGCCGGCTGAAAAAAGATGAGTGCCATTTCCCACACATCGCCGGCTGAAAAATAGCCGGAATGGTTTTATATAAATACCCTTCCGGACTTAAAAACTCTAGGCATCAGGAAACATTCTAAACAAGTAGCCGGAAGGGTAAAAAATAATAAGATACCGGCTTCATTAGAAAACAAAAAATGCCGGAATGGTATACAGATGAATAACCTGCCGGCTCTGCTAGTAGTAGTTACAGAAACTATACAGCCGGCAAGTTCTTCAACCTTATACCCTCCCCTCCAAACACTAACTATGAAATCCCGGAAAGGTCGATAAAAAAAACCTTGCCGGCGTCGCAACTGCCAATTCACAAATTCGAATTTTCTGACCTAATTTGACATGCAAACATGAAATCGAATTACTAGAGTGAGTTTAAACAAGCCCTTACTTTCTTAAGCGCACCATTTCACGTGTTTCGGCGGGTTCAATTCCTTCTTCTTCAACCGTTTTTCTCTTCACTTTCTTAGCAACCAAATTTGCAATTCCAGGGTTATATTCATTGGGTTTTCGATTAGTTTCTTTCATACAAGTTTCCTTCTTCCGTGGTGGATCCATTGATGAAGATTAATCGGAGTTTTCGAATCGACGATTTTAACGAATTGATCGACGAGTTTTGGTGGTGGTGGGGGTGATGGAGCAGGTATGGTTGTGGAGGAGAAGAAGAAGAGAAGAAGATGAAATGAAGAGAATGAAAACTGATTTAGGTAGTAATTAGAGTTATAATGGGAAAGGGTAATTTTGTAACTTTACCCATTGACCTCCCCCTTTGCTCTTAAAAAGAGTCCCTTTAAAATTGGGTATACCCCAATTAGTTTGAGTATACCCCAATTAAGCCAGGATTTCTAACATCTTTTTCATCAAATGTAAGTTTCTCATATCTAGCTGCTTGATCCACTAGTTCATTGAAGCTTTTGTGGAGTCTGATTTCCGTTTTCAGCTTTACCTTATCAGATTCCACTTTAACTTTCATTTCAACTTTCTGACATTTTGTAACTTCAGTAACTTCAGATTTTTTATCTTTGTTATTAATAACATCCAAAATCTCAGCATCTTGATCACATTCATTAATTTTGCACACATCTACATCCATATCTGCATATCATCATAACAGGATTGAGAGACATGTGATATCTCGTAATTTTCAACAAAAATATGAAACTCTTGCACTAATTCAATGGAAACACTGAACAATGAGAAATAATTAAGCACTAAAGAAAATAAATGAATTATAGTTATGGCACAAACGAAATAATTTAAGATTTACTTAAATTTCGACTCAATTGAGAAGATTTAAGAAACCCAGCTTATTTTCTTCAAGTTTCCATGATGAAAAAATTAACAAACGATATCAACTATAGATACAGATCTAAGAAACACGTTAGAATCACATGTAAATCAAATACAAGATATGAATCTAAGAAGATCATAGAATCTACTTACTGATTTCAATTATTCTTCAAAAAAAAAAAAAAAAAAAAAACAGCAGATAGTTACTTCTTTCTCCTATTTTTTTTCTCTGAATGATTTAGAAGTGAAATCTAGTTTTGTTCTTCGGATGTTTAGTTATCTCTCCAACAACTGTATATAATAAATAGAGAGAGGATAAATATAAATTTTATATTATAAATGTTAAAGTTGATTTTGACCGAGCAACTTTCTCTCTCCCACGTTTTATCCAGTTTTGGTGACACGTCAGACTGAGCGGTGATTAGAGTGGTAAAAGGAGAGGCTAATAGCATTTCTAGTAATTTAATATACTGTAATTCAAGTGAGTAACGGAATTTGCATCCAATAGTTACGTGGATGGACAGATTGGATATAGACGGACAACCTAATGGCTTTGTTTTATTTAAAATTTATAATAAAGATATCAAGGAAACATAAATGATTTCATATAAAACCTACACATCCTATATAATCTATACACATATAACAGTGTTATTGACAACACCCCAAAAATATTCCAAAACTATCTATATAATCTCTAAACACTATATAAATGTAGTTAATCTAACGGACCTTGATATCCAACGAATTTTCAAAATCGCATCCAGACGGACCAGACCCATCCTAATCTGTTTGATTTAAACCCCATAAACAATATCAAAATAAATCCTCACATTTCTCTTGCTGGTAGGGCCCAAAAGTGGCCCCTTGCTAATCCCCACAGGGATAATGTGAGGTGGATGTTTTAAAATTGTTTGGATGGCCGTAGGTGCAGAATCATTGGATTAAAAGATGGATTCTCTTAAATGTAGGCCACACTTTTATTAACCATAGCCCAAAAAGTTTAAGTTAAAATTAAAAACCAAAAGTTAGAATTAAAATCCAAACAATTCTTAATCTTTTGCTAACAATTAAACTTAAATTCTTCCAACTCAAAATCAAAATAAACCTTTTTTTTTCCTTAATCATACTTAAAATTAATTATAATTGTTCTTTTAGTATTCTCACAAATTGAACAATTATATATAAACCATAATTCTTATTTTTTTTCCTCAATACAAAATAAACTATAATTCTTATGTTCTCTAAGATAAATTTTTCTTAATCATGAATACATCAAAATTGATAGGGATTTATATTCTAATTGTTCTCTTTAAAAAATTCCACAACAACGTCAATCGAAATGAAATTAACTAAGGCTTTAATGCTTTTCCTATGACCATTCTCCTAGAATTCCATAAACATAATCTATAAAAAGAAAAAATCTATAAGATGATGTTTTTTTTCTTTTCAAACATGATGATTATACTAAAATTGATTGATTATTCTTAAAAGTTTTTATCTTACGTAATTACCTTTTTTTTTTTTTTGTTGATGTTGATTTAGAAATTTAATGATTATCTAATTATTATGGGCTATATATAATAATTCCATAAAGAATTTGTGGGCTAAAAATTTATAAAGGTATGTTTGGTTAGCTTAAGGACTTATTTTAAATGGGTTATGATTAATAAATGTGTAAGCTACATTTAGGACAAGCCTAAAAGATTTCATTAACTTAAATAAGACGCAAATAGTATAAGTGAAGCTTGTGAATAATAATATCCCACAAAACGTCTATAGAGAAATGGACGGAAGAGATCAGAATTCTCAGCATTCGGATTGTTAAATGGGCTACCTTTTTTTTTGTTGATGTTGATTTAGAAATTTAATGATTATCTAATTATTATGGGCTATATATAATAATTCCATAAAGAATTTGTGGGCTATATCAAATGATTATAAATGTATGTTTGGTTAGCTTAAGGACTTATTTTAAATGGGTTATGATTAATAAATGTGACGCGGGAGATTTTGCAGATTTTATCGGCATATTAATTCTTTTTTTATATAGATAAAAGAGGAAAAGAAAGCAGTCCTCAAACTGTTAACAATTGTTGAGATCTAGTGCTGCTGCTGCGCAGACTTCCAGTTCCCACCAGGTTTGCATACAAACCATCCAAGTATGAAACAACTATTACATGATTACTAGTGCAAATTCTAACAGTACAGGGAAGTAAATTGCCGGAGACAATCGGAATAATGCTGTTAATAGTGTTTTGGTTCCAAGACCCATCAAAATCACAGTCAGAGCTATATATATATATATATAGCTAAACTGACTGTTAGGCGATTACCTCTATCATTTGTTGTGCTCTAAGTACCAATTTCTAAAACTTCCTTTCCATCGTGATCCATAGTGAACGAGCTCCTATCTTCTCAGCATGCATACTTCTGATAAGCTTTATTATTTAGCAGGAATTTGATTCAAAATCCATTCTGCATCCTAATTCCACTTCCCAGTTGTAAGCATCCAAGGCAGCCCTTTGTTTTACTTCACCATTGGGGCTTTGTCCGAGCTTTGCTCCTCTGGCTCCCCTGCATTTCCCTGTATGGTCAAATAGAATTAATCCCATTCCATGGATATTTGTAGCATGTTTTTGGAACATTGCCACATTAATTTTCATAGTTAATTCAAACTTCAAGTTCAATGCTTATATATACAAGGATGTCAAAGCATAATATAGTATATGTTTTCTCAAGCTAAACAAGCTAAATGGTAAAAATACAAGGATCCAATTTAGCTCCAAATCTAGATACAAGAGAAATATAACAATACACGAATTAACAAGTTTAATTTCCAAGAAGAAATCTTGAGAAAAGAAATTCATAATCTTCACTATAAGTCGATAACTAAATCAATCTTATTGCAAAACACAATACTATTTCACATCCCATGATGTGTGTATGTACAAGGACAACAACATATGTGAATATTGTGTCCATAGTTTCACTGTTGTAAGCCTTTTCGGCTTACTACATCAAGCTAGCTTTAAATCATGTGGGAAAGCAAAACAAAGCAGATGATGAATAAAACTATACTCCCTCTGTTTTTGGAAAAGAGATACTTTCACTTTTTCATTTTAACCTAAAAATAGGTCAAATTGAAAAAATGAAAGTATCTCTTTTCCAGAAACGGAGGGAGTATATATTGACTGTGAGAACAAACAAACAAAGAATGAGTAAAAGTAAAATTTATGATGAGACACATATTATATTTTGGAGCCATTTACATGATAAAGGGAACTAATTCTACGGTTCTACCCGCCTAAACCTAGCTTTGTCCCTGTTGTGGAAATTACGGGGAATTTTTCAGGAACCATGAGCTTTAGTTGAGATAACCATTTGCACGCATACTTACTTTTTTTTTTTGTTTTTTTTTTTTTGAAGCACAATGTAGATGAAAAAATCCGACACAACGTAGATAATCTTTTTGACTTGGTGGTCAAGGTTTTAGTTTAGGTGAAAGATGGAGAGAAAACAGGTTGTTAAGAATGTTGCACTAGCGCCTATTAACTACGTTGCCCCAATGTCTAAGGAGGTCTTGATACCTCAAGCCTCTGAAATATAAAGAAAATGCATACACAGACAAATATAAACATTCTGTCTAAGGAGGTCTTGATACCTCAAGCCTCTGAACTCTACCTTGTACATAACTTGGACAAATTTCCATCATTAAAAATTGTTCCCCCTTGGTAGTCCCACCATTCTTCAAAATGTTGTTTTCTGGACCTTCATTCAGAACGAACCTTCTGTATACAGGCTGGGTGTAAAGGTTTTATGTTTAGGTGAAAGATGGGAAGAAAACAGGTTGTTAAGAATGTTGTGGTCATCAGCATCATAAGGGTTTATTCAACTCAAGTACTATTCTGTCCACAATTCCACATTGCAGAGCTAACTGAAGTTCTTCACTTCCATAGACCAACATAGCCACAAGATCATTTTCTTTTTGAAAAATCCATATAAAAAGAAAAGAAATATTTTAGAATTGAAAAGATAATGAGAATTATAGCTTGTAGGTCTTCCTACCTATCAGTATATATAGAGATCTTTCAAATTGTATGTTTGCACATCCATATACGATCTGATCAAGTATATCGAATTGTTTTTCGAAGATCAGAAGCAATTTTCTTCTTCTCAGGTTTAAAGTCTCTTTTATCTTTATTCTTACTCTGCTTGTGTTGTTTCTTCAAATACTAGGTGCATGTAATCCATGCAGTGCAATTGCATCTGCTTATAGTTCTCAGGAGCTGTTGATGGTTTTACGCGACTGAGTAAGAACAGATAAATGCAGAATAGTCAGATTCATATTGATACTAATTATTTTCATCCACTGTGGTTGTGTAGGTACCAATGGCAGGTAACGACATCTCGTTAGTGGTTGACGACTTGATAGCCAAACTTCCAAAGCTAAAAGCACCTACGCGTCCTTGGGGATCACAAGTATGCATCTACAAAGTGCATGAGAAGTTGCAGGCAGTGAGCAGTCCTAGTGTATACAAACCTGCGCTTGTATCAATCGGACCGATCCACTACGGAGATGAAAATCTAAAAGCAACACAAGACTGTAAGTTGTATTATATGAGTGAGGCTCTAACTCAAAGGGGAATGAATGATATCAACTCGACAACAGCATTACTGCAGAAGTGTGTGGAGTCTATTGAGAAGCTTGAAAAAAAAATTAGAGACTGTTATGCAGAACCTATACATCTCGAAAGCAAGGAACTTGTAGAAATGATGGTGATTGATGGCTTGTTCATCGTCGGGCTTTTTCAGCATTTCGGAGTTGAACAACCACCACCGGACGAGGATCCTTTAGCTCATAATCCATGGGGCAGACAAAATCTTACGTGGGATTTGCTACTCCTTGAAAACCAGATTCCTATGTTTGTTCTCGAAAGCCTATATAAATTAACCGCATCGGAGGAACAGCAAAAGTCTAAAACCATTGGTTATCTTGCTTATGGTTTCTTCAAAAATTATATCAATTTCCCAAGAGATAAACAAGTTCTCAAAAACATGAAACAAGCAGATAAGCATGAAGACAGCCCCCCTTATAAGCATTTACTCGATCAGTTAGCACAGACATTTCATCCTCTTACTGATAACAAAGATGCCGAGGCCCCTCCACCACTGCCGCTGCTGAGACGTGTTTTACGAGTACCTTTCAAGATCATGGTCAAGATATTCTTACCTAAACCAAAGACGCTCCATACATCAAGAATGTACATGGCTAGTGCGACACAGTTGAACCTAGCAGGAATCCAAATCGTTAAGGGTTCTACGGAAGCTAGTTTCCTCGACATCAGCTTCCACGATGGAGTTTTGACAATTCCACCTGTTGGGATCACTGCCCGCGTTGATCCTCTGCTTAGAAACCTCATTGCAAATGAACAATTCTCCGATCGATATACTGAATACGTGACTTCTTATGCTTTATTCATGGATAGGCTCATAGTCACCGAGAAAGACGTTGAGTTCTTAAGCAATCAGGGTATCGTTACAAATAATCTAGGTCGCTTCCAAGAAGTCGCTGATATGTTTAGCAGGCTTCATAGAGAGATAGTTTTGGGATCACCATTCTATTATCTTGGAACCTTTGATAGAGTAAACAAATACTACAACAGCCGTTGGAACTTTTGGAAAGCGCATCTCAAACGGAAATATTTCAGTAATCCATGGGTGACTATTGTAGTAATCGTTGGAGGCATAATAGTATTTCTGTCGTCCTTAAAGACTATTATCCAGACAATTCAATTCTACCTCCCTAAGGATAAACTATCTGCTGAATTTAACCCAAACGTTCTCAAGTTGGGTTACTATTAATATAGTAATAATACTATCGCAGCAAGTGTGTGGTGTGCCAATAAACTAGTAATATGGAAATTACTTGTATTGTGTTGTTGTGTTTATTTTAATAATGGCGGAGATGTATTATTATTTCGTGCCTAACCTTATGCTTCAATTTTGTGACTATTCTTGCCTTGGAACTTACTAAACCATATAGAATATATAAGCCTTGATATACTCCCAAGAAGTCTTATGTTATGTGCAGAACATCGAACCAAATCAACTCAAAGCACAATAGCCATTGACAGTAACAACCTAGCTCTTAAACCATGTGAGATGAATACCTAAGGTTAAACTACCACATGGTACCCGAAAAAAGACTACCACTAAGCTTAATTTTCTCGCAACAACTGACCATTTTGTTTTCTAATGCTCATTTTCTTTAAACATGTGAAGATTAAAACTCTGGCACCACAACTTATAAGCAATAACACAAAACAAACAGCATAGCCCAAAACAATTACAAAAACTACAGCACTTCAGAGAAACAAAATTTCAATTTCCGGCAAAAAAAATCAACAACATAGACAAACGCATTCACTTAACGAACAAAAAGATAAGCTTCCATTGATATCATCATTTCATCCAGTGTCAATCCAAAATCGATGACTTTGATCTTTTTCACATATTTACATTTCTATCAATTGAAACTCCATTTTGTCTAAACAAGTTTGAACTCCGAGTTTCTAATCATGTGTTATATGCACGAACATGTATCCAAAACAGAAACAATCAAAGAGCACGAAACAACTTACATCATAGACGAAGAATCCGTGTCACGCGAACCAGTACTAGCTCCATCCTCTTCCACATTTGCGCAATTCAACAGCTCTTCTTCAAATTGTTCCATTTCATCGAATTTCAAACACTCTCTCAATTTCAGCTTACACAACTTCAATTGATTCTCCAAAACACTTCTTTCTGATTCATGTTTGAATATAACCCATTGAAGTGATTGAATGATTTCTTGATCATATTGTTGTTTCTGTTCAGCTAATCTCTTAGATTGATTCGCTTCGAGTTGTATTGAACTCTTGTCACTTTGTAATCTCAGAATCATATCCATTGCTTCATTTGTTGCACATGTTGATGACATTCTCTCATTCTCTAGTTCTGTAACTGCTCTGTTCTTCTCTTCTCTTTCAATCTGAATTGCTTTCTTCAATTCCTCAATTGTACTCATCTCTTCGTCCCCATCTTCATCATCCTTTCCTTGTTCACTGATTTCAGCAGATTTCTCACTGATTTTTTCAGATTTCTCACAACTAGGGTTTCTAGAGAATTTACCAATCCCAAGCAAACAAGATGAGATTTTTGAACAGAATAAACCGAAAACCCCAAACCATAACCAAAACCCATGATTCAAATCAATTGATTTCTCTCTAAATCCACCAAAAATTCTCATCAAACCCTTGTTACGGTAAGACCCAATTGTTAACAAAATCAAAAGAACCCAGAGGACAATATCACCTGTACAGAAAGTAAATGCCGCTCCAAACCCAGAATTTGTTGTATCTTCACCAAACCTGGAATTTCTGAAAAAAGAGGAATTATCCATCTGCTGCGTGTATCCATCAATGGCACTCAGAGTCTGAACTTCAGCCATTTTTCTTCTTCTTCTTCTAGGGATTGATTTATTTCTTCAATCAAACACAAACCCAACCTTCTTCTGTTCTTCAGAATCAAAAACCCCTAAGAAAAAGTAGTGGAAAAACAACCAAAAATTGAAACTTTCCGAAATCAACACTCTGTTTTTTATCTTCTGATGAAGATAAAGAGATGGGGTTTCTGATTGAAGATAAAGAGATGGGGTTTCTGATTGGATTGAAAATTAAAAAAGTGTGGAATTTATGTCTGTGGAAGAAGATGAAGAAGAGGCACAAATTGAGGATGCAATTGATTTACATTTCCAATGAGTGACTGAATTTTAATGATTTTTTCATTAAAAATCCGAAACGTTTTTTTTTTTCTTTTTTTTCCTCTCTGATTGTTCCCGTGTAACACACAGTACTCAAGAATTTCTATGAACCGGCATTTATATACGAACACGTGGATTATCTAGCGTCAAATGTAAGCTTGAGGACAGATGTTTCGTTTTCATTGGTGCTGTTAAGTAAGGCGGTGGTTGTGGTTGTATTGAGATGTGGGGATTTAGGTTTGGGTTACAGACCGTTGGATTATTAATTTTGATTCCCTTGATTGATGCAAATAAGAACGTTGGGTTTACCGTTCGAGTGATTAATTAAAAGTAAGATGATTAGATGCAGGGATTATTTTGTTTGAGATGTGGACCAAAATGCTAAGTACAGAGCATGGAGACCGGACCATTTGTTAAGCATATATTATTGTTTTAAAGTACACAGGATTTTTGCTTATACCCAGAATATCTTCTCTAATAAATCATTTATAATCTGCCACTTGCATTGTGCTGCACAGGCTTCAGGGGATATTTGCATGCTGGTCTCTATCTAATCCTGAAGTATGGGCGCACATGGTTTAATCATTCATGGAAGGTTGCACTCCATGTTAGCAATTCGGAATACGGCAAACGTACGTGTATTATTCGGATTTATAAAAGTTAAATACGGTCAAAAATACGGTCAACGGTTCATGAGTCGACAGTAGTTAGGGACGGCATACGTACATGTATTATTCGATTTACAAATGTAAGATTCGGTATATACATATAACAAATAATTAGAATTTACAAGGTTGAAAGTCTAATTTTCTGCTGAAATGAACGTAAATCTTGATTATATTCGATACATGGGCAAGTTCATATCACAACAAGATTATAGAATTTATGGCGGATTGAACGGCCATTTCATTCGTGTATTCGTATAATTCGCGAATTATACGGAAAACCCATGTAATACACGTATTGAGTCCGGAGTTTGAAACGTTCGCGGCTGATACCATAAAATAAGCGATACTGAAATATTTACTAACTAGGGTTGCACTGCGTGGATGATATGATCTTTTGCTGACTCGTTATCTGAATCTGACTCGACACGAGTCACATCTCAAATGGTTTGTTTTTTGACTTGATTCAGATCGGATTTGCGATTTGAGTTAGACCTAGCCCTTGATTCGGACCATTTTGAGTTGAGGAATAAAATACTTCTAATTTATGGGATCAAGCCATTGACTCACATATTTTTGAGTTAGATTTGGCTCATGAAACAAACATATTCAGTTAGATCGGGATGAGCCATCTTATTTAAGTCAGGTCCAGACGAGTCAGATAGGGGAAAAAAAAATCTAT
This sequence comes from Papaver armeniacum, assembly GCA_023531295.1. Classification (NCBI taxonomy): domain Eukaryota; kingdom Viridiplantae; phylum Streptophyta; class Magnoliopsida; order Ranunculales; family Papaveraceae; genus Papaver; species Papaver armeniacum. The sequence goes on along the minus strand of JAJJWW010004015.1, from coordinate 2,108,093 downwards.
GCGGTAAATCAACTCATTATAATTGACTCAAAAAATTAGTATTAGACACAAGAGTTAGAGAAAATTCTTAAATCTAGTCAGATATATGCACTGGTTTTTTAATCTAGTCAGATATGTGCGCTAATCACATTTTGAAGAATCAAATTCGTTTGTGTTTTTTTAACTCAACGGACTCATCTGAATATACCTTATCTAACTGTAACCTCACTCATTATATCTGATTTAAAAATTATCAAAGTACTAAAATTATTAGGCCTATTCCTATGCACATGCCAAACACCGATATTTGGTATATATGCACCCACTATGGATATGCCAGACTGCCAAACTCATATGTCTATATGCCAGGAATAACATATAGGCATACACGACGTTTCAAATTGAGCGATAGAGTGTCCATCGCTCGATGGACAAGTCGGCTTCATTGGTCTTCTCGAGTGCTAGTCAAGCTACCGCTCGCCTCTCTGATCACCGCTTATCAGATCTTCATCCAACAGCTGCTATTTTCCCCCTCTATAAATACCCAATTTCAATCTCATTTCAACTCACACCAGAATTTCTAAACCTCTCTAGAATTTCTCAATCTCCAATTCTTTTCATCACTCTTCCAATTCCTCAGAGAGTATGGCTGATAATATGAACATTGCTGAGTTCATAGCAAACCAACGTGATGACGCAAATCGAAGAGTTGTGATCATGCCAATGTGGATAGTGAAATTAGGAGAAGTCAAATTAGATTGAGAAATCAAAATAGGAGAAGTCAAATTAGGCGAAATCCAAAATTCACTATTGCGGCAGATGAATGTATTTGTAAGAATTATATTTCTTATATTGAGGAGACTGTATCCGGAAATGCATTACATCTCGAAACATTATGGCAAATAATTTATGGGAAATTTCAAGAACAAACAATGAATCTCAACAATCGTGATATTCCAGAGTTGATTCAACGCTTCAGTATAATCAATAAGGAAGTTACTAGGTATGTTACTTTACTTCATCAAGAAGGTCCAAATTTGAGGAATGGTGAATCCATGATGGAATTTCAACAAAGGTGTCGTGCGAATGGTGCAACTATGATGGAACTTCGAGGTAGGTGTCGTGCGGAATATCGTCGCATCTACGAAAAAGACTTCCAATTTGAAATAATTGTTTCGAGATTTTAAAATATTTTCCCAAATATTGTCCAATATTTATGTTTTAATTTCTCGATTTTCCACTTAAGTATTTAAATTGTTTAAGTATTAGTTTAAGTTCTTATGTTTTAATTTCATAATTGTCTAAGTATTAGGTTTTAATATTTTTTTTAAATGTATCTCTAATTAAAATGTAAGATTGGATGAAGAATAGAATCAAGCTTAATTTTCAACATTACTCGTCAAATTTTCAAATTCATTAAACTTCGATATAATCATTAAATAGTCATTTTTTACAAGACATAAAACTAGACAATCAATGCGCTCATGAACAGTATTCTCCTTTGTTTATCTTCTTCTTTGGCTTCAAATTTGTTTTGCCTTGATTTTCCTTGCCTTGAACTTTTCTTTGCCTTTTCTTAGTTGCGGTTTTGACTTTGTTAATATCCAAAACTTGGAGACTTCTTTGCTTCTTCCTTATTTCTTTATAACTATCACATATCTTCTTAACGGCACCTTTAAGCACTAATGTGTTGCCGAATCAAGTTGGGTTTGAAATTGTGTCATTTGGGAAATTTCAAAAAAATAAATTAGATTGAGAAAGAGAGAAATAGAGAAATTTAGATTAAGAAAAAGAGAATTAGAGAAATTTTTTGTGTAAAAAGTTTTGGGGTAAACTTCTGAGTTTGAAAATTACCTATTTATAGTGATAAACAATTAGCCGTTGGCACTAGAGTTAACACCGAGCGATATTATGAATATCGCCAGCGATAAAGACTTTATCGCTGGCGTTATTAAGAATATCGACCGCTAGAATTATGTCGCTCAGTGGTTTTCTCATAATGGCGCAACTCGTTTGCCATGCCACCTGGTATGCCAAACAACATTTTTTTGCCATACCCATAGGAATATGCCTTAGAAGGAAAAGAAGGCTTTTGAATCCAACCGAATATACGCGTAAGAAAAAATATACTGTTGAGTCCAATGTACGACTCGAAATAGGGGCCAACGATCTATCATGAGATGAGTCGGTTCCGAATTCAGATTCAAAGACAAACCGAGTCAGATTTGGATCTGAAGACAGCTCCAGTGACAAATAAAAAAGTGTATGTCATGGTACTAGTACTACCACTATACGCGGTGCTAACTAAATGTCATAAAATGTTGGACACATTTGGCATCCTATGTACCATGGAGCGGACTTGCGCCGTTAGAAATGGCAAAAAGTAACTTATAGTTCCAAAGCACAGAAGTGGAAAATTTTGCACGGAAAAGATCTTTACCACCACCACATGGGAATGGACCCAGGTTCCAGGAGCGTCTATTGGTGATTTTTGCCAAGACTTTCACCTATGATTATACTTTAATCGTACAAAGTTCAAATAAACCCCGGTTTTGAAAGAACGCGTAATTGGGGGATATGAATTACTTCCCCCAACCAAAGGTGGCTGTTAAGGGGTGTTTTTTGGGGGCGAAAATACTAAAATGCCCTTAGATTAATTAAAAAACATTATGAAAAGACTGTTATACCCTTTCAACTAAAACATAAAATCAAATAACCAAAATCATATATCCCCCAATTCAATTTCGATGCAGATAGTTGCAAACCTTTTTGAAAAAAAAATTTCTTCATCTTCTTCCTCATCGTTCATTCTTCATCGACGATTAATCGTTGAATCAAAAATTTCTTCGTCGATTAACATAACATAACCATGCCTCCAAGAACCAAATCGAAAGCAAAACCTAGAACCAAATCGGCTGCCGAACAAACACATAAGCGAAGAATCGAGACCATTCTTTGAACAACTAGAAAAGGACGCAACAACGTGCCTTGATGATCAAACACTCATGGCTTCTCCGAGAAGGTAAGTGATTTTTGAACTCATTTATGATTGTTTTACTCGATTTGTAGCCATGGGTTTAGGTTAGAATCGCCTACAATAGCTGAAACAATGTCGAGTTCTGAGAGAGTACCGGATAGGATCTTGGTTTGATTACCACGCCGGTTTAGGTACTCCGGCATAGAATTTGGGTCGAATACCATACTGGTTTTCACTCCCGAAATCGAATTTTTAAACCTAAGATAGAATTTGGGTCGAATACCATACCGGTTTGCAACTAAAAACACACAGAACTTAATTTTGTGTACCGGCATTACATCTAGGTTTCGAGAATGCCGGTATTTCAAAACCGCATCTATTAGTTCGACTCGACAATGCCATTACATGCTTAAAACATACGGGAACATTAATGAAATGGTGCTCAATACCGGCACCTAATTTTGTTTCTAAACAATGCTTGGTACAACCATACCGACATGCTCGATATTTATGGTCTTATCTTCTGGTCCATGATACCGGCATTGGTTTTTTTAGGAATTGTATGCCGGTTCCTAAACTCGCCATGCCTTTTCTAATGTTTGTTTTGTTTGCTTATGTTATAGGTCAAGAGCCAAAGAAGCGAAGAAAGATAAAGGTCCTATCCTCACTAAGAGAAGGAGGAAGGACGGTCTTGATACTCCTCGTCCCTGCCTCCACGGGGAAAAGACGCGGGTCGCAAGAAACGTTTGGGGTTTCAAACAAGAGGATCAATTTGGGAGAGTGGTGGTGAACGTAGTGCACTTGCAATCCGTGAAGGTACTTTGGAACACATGAGGACGATGAGCGTGATGGAGTGGAAAGTGAGGAGGAAGATGATGAGGTTCCCCCAAGTCAATTAGCAAGCCAAAGCGAAGTTGGTGGGACTAGTCAACAACCCACACAAGGCAAGGACAAGGGCATCCGAAAACAGTTAAAGGTTGTCACCTTCCTCACCTTGATGACATGTTACCCGACCGCGATGATGGTAAAATTTGGGGTCAAGCTCTGAACCAAAGTACTCTTTGGATACAAGCACTCTTGGGCTCGTACTATCTTTCAAACTTATGTAAGCATTTTTTATTTTGTGCATGTGCGTTGTTTTATCTTTTACATCATCTCTTAATCGTATTATCTCATATTTGTAGGATCATACTAAGGTCAAAATGCGTGTTTGCGAAACCAAGCCGCGGCTCATTGGGATTTGTCGTCGGAGCATGAAGATGTCCAAACCTTAGTAAAGAACTGCGTCTGTATTCTTTGGTTGAAAATTACGTGAATCCAGGATATCGTGACCGTCAATTGCTTCGTCGAAAGGTACCATGGTGAAACTCGATACAATGCACTTCCCGTTTGGTGAGATGACCTTGATTCTGAAGATGCTCATGACATTCTAGGCTTGAATGTTATTGGCAAATCAATTTCGAAGGAGTAGAGTCTTGGGACCTAGAATGGTCGAAGTTGCACGATTTGACCAAAAAGTCATTTGGTTGGGACTTTAAAACTTCTTCGGATAGCTTTTATGTATCATCGAACGGAAGTAAGGAGAAGACATTCAAGCTGACGATGCTTAAGAAGATGTTTGAAAAACAAAGGCTAGAAGCTTGGTGGATGGATGGGACCCTGCCTGATTCGGTTTCTGACTGCCGCGTGCACTGTTATACATCTTGGGCACTAGGGCATTCCCCGACACTAATGGCAACGGGGGTAAGTGCAAACTTTCTCCAGGACCTTGACCCGTTGGAAGGTGTCTGTGGCTATTCTTGGGGCACCGTGGTCATGGCACATTTGATGGCGGAGATGAGAAGGGCTTCATTGGCTAAAACAAACCAATTTGTCGGGAATTTCACTCTACTCCAGGTACAAATTTCTTTAATCTATTGTTCACATGTATTTTTTTTACTTATGTTCACATGTATATTGTTCACATTGGATTAGGTGTGGTGTTATGAACACTTCCCAACCTTATTCAAGGACTGCCCATTCTTGAAGATCAAAGACCTTCCCGAACCCGATACCCCTAGAGCTCGAGAGGTTTGAGTTTAACAAAGAATCCGAAGCCCTAAGAACAAAGGTCGAGTCATCCAAATGAGACGGCTCGGATGCTATGATGGTGGAAGACGTTGTGTTCGACACTTATAAGGAGATTAGAGGATACCAGTCAAATTCCAAGGAGATGTTGCATTTTACCATGGGCCGTTGTACCACCCAAAAGGATACATCATGGCGATCCATGCCGTGTGATGCGCCAACATGGATTTAAGCAATTATCCCGTTTTTGGTCTACCTCTCGAGGATAATTATCTTCTTTACTTTTCTCGGTGCAATTCAACTCCCAACAAGTTGCATGTAGTGTATGATCCAAACCTAACCAACACATTGGAGGGATAGAGCGCCCGTCGTTTGGTTGATATTAGTAAGTGGGAGGTTGCAGAAAATGGTTATGAAGTCGATGAAAGCTACATGATGGATTACCTGGAATGGTCACATCCTTACGTCGTGCGCCCTCCTCCGTCGAAGCTCCACACCAAGAAAACCCTCCTGCTGAAATTCCTCCACCTCCACAACCTACGATGGCCCACCTTCTTAAGACTTTAGGAATGGTGGTAAGTTTTCTTAATTGCTTATATTCATTAAATGTAAAAATAATCATATATTAACATATATACTTGATTATGTGTTTGATGTATTAATCTAGCGACGTCGGCTTGGGAAGGTAACGAAGATGTTAGGTTGTAGGCATAATGATGGGGTGGTGCTATCTCTTCCGTAAATCAAGGAACTTGAGGAAAAGCTTCAAAGAATTGAAGAAACCCACCCTACAACCAAAGCTATGTATGGGGAAACAAGGAAGGCGCCGACGCAAAAAAAACAAAAGACTAATTTAGTTTGAGAGAATTGATGACAAATAGTGATGGTTAACTATTTAAGACTTTGGTTACGTCAAGATTTGTTAAAATGTTCTTTGGTTCTTTGGTTTATGTTGAACATGTTAAGATTTGTAGTTTGAAAGTTAAAATGTTCCAGCATAGCATAGGTCAGTTCTAGAAATACATGTACCGGCATTGTTACGTTTGCTAAGTTGACTGCCGGTATTGCAAATGTCCAAATACTCTTAAATATGTGATAGAAAACCGGCATTGTAAGATTCAATTTGACAATGCCGGTATTGCAATGTCCAAATACTCTTCTGAGAGTTGAATGAAAACCGCATCGTTGTTGTGATTTCCACAATGCCGGCAATTTGATTAATTCATTTCAAAAAACTTTTATTTCGGTCTTGAGTAATCGACTACATTGGATTAGAAAATTGCGCTTAGTTAGACATAATCTATTTCCATCCCTTTTCAACAATTGCGGAGCCTTTGAGCATTTCCCTAATCTGTTCAAAGACATCTTCCCAATGGGGTGTCAAGGATCATCCTCATTGGCTCTTCTTCTTTTTCAACGTATTCTTTTCCCTTCATATAACACCCATCACACCCATCGATAGGCTTACAATGGACCTTGTGGTTTTCTCTTGACTCTGCTAGTTCAACCGCTTTGTCAAACCATTGAAACTCATCGCACTTTGGGTGATTCAAACACCTCAGAAACATTCTTCCATTTTCAGCATCATCAGTTTTTGCAATCCAAAAACGGCGTGTCCCATCACAGCTTCTACACTTTGAATAAATAAATGGACAGTCCATGGCTAGGTGAGAAGGTGACTTGCAAATTTGACACTTGCAATGATGATTAATAAGAAAAAATTGTATTAGTTTTCCGTCATAATATTGAAGAGCATGTTGTTAGGAAATCTACTTACTTTGCAAATAGAGGTAGATGATGAATCCCCCATTCTTTGAGCCGTGCTTGCTTACTTGAGAGAATGTTTTTTTTAATTTGGTGCTTGGTTTGTGTAGTTTTTGGCAAAGGAATGGGTGATGTTATATAGAAATAATGCTCCAACGGTCATATTTTTCAAAAAACTAGCCGTTTTTTTGAAATTTTCCAATTCCGGCATAGATTTTTCTAAACAAAGAATGCCGTATTGTATGCATATATGGGTAGTTTCTGTAAAGATTTTACGCATTACCGGCATACTCGTGTTATACAATATGTATTGTCTTGGAACACAATACTACGGTATAGTTTGAGTTCCTCCTAAAATGCCGGTTCTGAACATTGAATGCCTAACGGCTAGTTTGCATAAACCATACGCTCGAAGACATTAGTTCCGGCGTGGGATCTAAGTTACTTAGAGTGCCGTCACTAAAGTGAAAAAGATCCGTTATCTCCACATCTATTTAAAGGAATGGATACACCCATTGCGGTTGATACCGCACAAATATATCTCCAATGGATTACCAATCACAAGCTGACAAGTTCATCAATTCCCTCGACAAAGAAAAAAAAATGAGGAAAATATTGTCAACTCCAACGGGAAATCAATCATCAACCACGACCAACTCCGTCGCCACAATACTAGAAAAACTAAGAAGGAAGGAAGAAACCACCAAGTCAATTGCCGCAATGGAAGAAGAGATAATCAAGAGGAAAAGAGAAGAAGAAGAGGAAGCAAAGCTTGAACGTTATCGTCAAAAATTAGATAAGATAAAAGCGGAAGCTGAGGAAGAGGTTAAACGTCAAAAAGAAGCTAAGATAGAAGCAGATGTTGAGGAGGAAACAGTGGATTAGAAATTACTACATAGTATCGGATTTGCCGGAGGATCAACGCCCTTGATGTGTTTTGGGTCCTTGTAATGACTGGTTCTTACAAGCATAACCAAGACGGTAAGAAATGCGAAATTGAATACGCTCATCAAATAGTACGCATTCGAACAACCGCACTCATCAAATCATGTCTCAAATACAACGAATTTCTTGCAAGATACAATGGTGATAGGTATGAAGCTCGGGATGCATATACGAAGTGGAGAAAAGAGCCTTTTAGGCATTTCGAAGCGACTTTTACTTGTTCAAGCTCGTTCCAATAAATCATTAATTGTAATACCGGCATCATTGGTATGTAATTAACTATGCCGATTTGGTGTTATTATATATAATTGAAGCACCAACGGTCTTATTTTTCAAAAAACTAGCCGTTTTATTTGAAATTAACAAGTACTTAGCGTATTCGCAATTATACATATATTGCCGGTATTAGTTGCCGGCACGGCACCATGTTGTTACAAAATGCCGGTATAAGTTACATATTTGGGATAATCTCTGATAAGAAATTTTTGCGAACATCTTCCTCTAGTTGAGCATCTTCCTCTAGTTGAGCAACCATTCTCTTCCTTGTGGTTTTCTCTTTGCAACATCTTCCTTGTGGTTTTCTCTTTGCGAACATCTTCCTCTAGTTGAGCAACCATTCTCTTCTTAATATCAGCCTTAGAGGGTTCAAACAAAGCATGACAATTTTTTTCACATTTTCACCTATATGATATGTACATAGAAAATTTTGTGCATCCGGATATACGTCGGATATGGCATTCATTAGTGCCTCAAATTGATCGGTTATGATGACCTTCGGAGAACGATTTTCCGGGAACAATAATTTCAATTGCCGCAATGCCCAATGATAATTGTAATCCCTCTCGTTCTCCATTAAACACCAAGCCAATGTGAATGTTACCTTGTCCGATGTTTGCCCCACGATGTTGAAAACGGCATGTTGTATTTGTTTGTCTTGTAGGTGCAGTCCATCACAAGAACATCACAACACGTATGAGCCAATTGTGAAAGCAAAGGATGCGAAATGAATATTTGAAGCAGCTTGTTGTCCGGAGCTCTTTTAATGATACGCGTGTAATTGTGATCCCAAGCTATCTTCTCAAATTCTTGCATAACACTCCTCCCTTCCCATTCCAACCTTTTAATGGTTGCTTGTAATGCTATAAATTGTCTTTGAGTGAAGAAACGTTGGTCTTATCCTTTTCCTTGAAGGTTCAGAGAATCACTCTTGGTTTGATACATGCTTTGGTCATCATCTTTACATCCTCGAATTGATCGGGTTTTAGCTTCGCAACTAGGGAGTGACCTTCAAAATCTCTCGGATCGGGGTGGTTGTGACGGCCAAACCACACCTTACATTCCCATTCTTTTTCTTCTACTTTTGAACCTCTTAGATAGAATACAAGCTTAAAAGGGCAGTCATCCTTCCGCGTAATCTGTCTTGTATACCCTCTTAGTCTTCTTTTCATATACATAACCCTTTCTCTTGTGGCTATTTTTCTCCTTGTATTTTCCACTTCTCTCGCAAACCATCTCAAAACGAACATCTGAACGTTGGGAATTCCTCACTAAGACACACATGTTATTAAGAGCCGTCGCTTTTGCCCAAGCGATTGCTTCCTTTTCACATTTTATTCCCTACATAAGGACAACATTATGGAGATTACAAGCAAATCCAAACATAAAAGTGTAAAAACTAGGTGAAAGTATTGTTTGGTAACATACCCGCGGCATTTTATAGTACTCCGACGTATCCCGATGGAGCGGTTTGGAGTTTGGTTGATCGTTGTAGGTAACAATCTAAGGAATGAATGAAAAGAATATTGGATTAGTTCAAAACCGGCATTGTCGATAAGTAAATTGAACTGCCGGTATTATGAACCGGCATAAATGGTAATCGCCTCTCCATACCGGTAATAAGTTCCGGCATACTAAGTTGAAAGAAACCAATGCCGGTATTTAAGTTCAAAATATCATTAGCTCTTGTATGTTATTCATGTAAAACCGGCATCTTCGACATTTAAGTTTCTACGCCGGTATAAAAAACCGGCATAGAATGTCATGTACTAACTCATTTAGAATATTCCTCGAATATTAATTGGTAGGTAAAAAAATAAATTTGTACCGGCACTCAATCTTTGTTTGAATACCACGCCGGTATGTTCTTGAATACTGGGGAAATTTAGTGCCGGCATACATATATATATGAATACTATCGCAGGTTACATGATACTGGCATAGTATTCAAACTACGAGCATCTTATACTAAGGTTTTTTCGACGAAATGGCGGTTTCAAAAGGAAAAAATCAAATTTTCGACCTCTTTGAAGCATTACCTGTGTGTTGGGGTTGCTTGTATCTTTGAACACGTTTACTTTCTTGAGTTGGTTCTTCACAAAACATTTCATGGTCAAGAAAATAATGATTCAAAGGTGTTGGTTCATCATACAACAATTGTGAGTTGTTATCATTAATCGAAGATTGAAGATATGATTGTTGTTGTAATTGAGTTAAAGATTCAGCAGCTGCAAGTCTCTCATCACAATCATCTTCCATTTTAAAAAAAAAAAAATTCTACTCAAAATTTTTTTTCCCTCTCAACTAACTCACACAAATTCAAATAAACATAAATACACAAATTATATCCCCCAAATCATTAACATTTTACTAATCAGGATTAATAACTAATTTTGATTAGGGAGGGTTAGATTAGGAATTAATAATTTAATTATATAAGGAGTAACTTGAGCTAGGATATTTGGATCCCTATTTTGTCATTTAGTCATATCCCCCAATTAATTTCCATATCCCCCAATTACGCATTCTTTTGAAAATGTTTACAACAAAAATGGCCCGACAGCCATATGGAGTTTACGTCTGTTTAGCATTCCTAGATTGCAAACACCCCTGAACATTGCAGTTTTTTTTTTTCTGATAAACAAGGAACCTTTTCATTAATGAAAATTCGAGGTTATAATGAGGTTAAGGTCGAAAATAAGAGAATCCAAAGTAACAAGAACATATCGTAAAAGTACAATACCGAGAAATCCGACAAAAGAAAGAGAAGGATTACCGGAGTAAGACAAATACAAGTATAAATAAGATCCGATTAAATCGGAAGAAGGATGGATTTTCTCGGAATTAACTTCCAACCATTTAGTGTTTTTTTCTTCTATAGAAAGATGTGCTTCCAAAGTAGGAGTTATTTGCTCAAATCTTTTGTAACTAGTGATGAAGAATCCGTCGTCAAAATGACCACCTATAGAGATTTCGTCGCCGGATAAGTTGATGGTGATTCTGATAAAGATTCCGTCGCCGGAGACAACCAAAATGAATATTTCGTCGTTGGAGAGCATCACTATTGATCTTAACACCCAAACCAATAACCAAGAATCGCCATTAAAGAGAAGATAAACCTTAAAAGAGTAGATAAAACCACCATAATGGTGTAGATAAGTAGAAAACATAATAAAAATACACTAAACTACTAACTAACCTTAACCAAAAAAAAAAAAAAAGAAGCAATAATGAAGAAACGTGAAGAAGGAGTGAGAGAGAGGAGGAGAGAGAGAGGAGGAAGTTGATAAATAATAAACATTGCAGGTTAATACGGAGGGCAGCGGTTTAGAACAAGGTTTGGAAAGCGGGTCACGCCGCAGGTCACGGTCACTAGGTGTGACCGTTATAACGAGTTCTGTCAGGTGTGAACACGTTTCTGGGAAAAAAACATGTTATTGAGGGGAAAAAACGCGTTTTTTATACGTTATTTTAAAATAACTGGCGTAATAACGGTTAAATAGAAAATAAAAAAGAATTATGATCTGAAATTCCTATCTAATGGTTATTACGTGAGTGAAAATAGTTATAACGGGTCTAATTAACCAACTGGGGCTAGCTCAGTTGGCTAGGGTCGAACTCTCGAGTTGTTGGGTCAGAGGTTCGAATCCCGCCGCGGATTGTGTCAAAAAAAAAAAGGTTATAACGGGTCTAATAACGTTGTTACAACATTTTTTAGATATTGTTATTTTATTCTTTTATTTTCAAAGTTTTTATCGTAATTTTTTAATCTTTAATTTAAAAAATAAGGAATTGTTCGAAAATATTGTAAATTTTTTTCTCTATAAAAACGGTTATAACTGGCGTGAAAACGGAAAAAAATGGTCTAAAAACTCGCATTAAAATGTTATTTAGAAGCAAAAAACATAAAATTCAATTTTAGAAAAACAGTTATAACATGTGTGAAAACGGAAAAACGGTCCTAAAAAACTGTCTTTATTTCCTATTTATCGGCTTTATATAGGCACGAGGCTCGGGGACCCTCACGGCCACGATATATGAGTGTGACCGTTTTAACGGCCGTTTTTCAGAAAAAACGGATGTTTATCAAACCTTGGTTTTGAAGGGTACCAGGTAGGCAGGTACCTTCACAGCTTCACCAAAGTATGGAGTTATGCACCATATCCAACATGAGTAACCTGTAAAGTGGCTGCAACAAATTCAGTGCTAATAATATGTAAGCACGAGAAAAAGTTGAATTCTTTTGAGTTTTCTATTCCGGTAATTAAAAAAAAAAAAATTAGAGAACATTTTTTTTTTTATGTATCTAAAATCCACAATTATTATACCTCGCTAGATTGGGGTATACCCAGATTAATTGAAAACTCGGGTCATTATGAAGTAAAATACAACACCCCTTAACCATTTATTTTCAAAATGGCTAATATACTCTTGATTAATTAACACTAATAATGTGTTTAGATTAGTTAATTAGTTGAATTAAAATTCTCAAATTAGGTATTATTTTATTGTTTTTGAGGATTTTTTTTTTTCGAGATTTTTTTTTGTTACGGAAATGAAACCACACCCAGCCAAACAAGATTGCAAAGATGTTGAGTGATTTTATACTCAAAATTATAGAAGGAATCAACATTTTCAATTCTGAAAGTATGAAAAAGTCGGCAAGGTCGACAAAAAATTACCCTGCCGACTATAGGATTTTTGACACATAGAGAAAGGTATTTAGAAATACATGATTAGTCGGCAACGTATTAATTTCATAACCTTTCGACTAAACTATAGTCGGCAAGGTATTAAATTCATAACGTGCCGACTAAAATATAGTCGGCAAGGTATGGGGATGGATATCGTGACGACCTTGTAACTGCTAATTTCAGAGATGAAAATTCGTCACGATATTCAACCTTATACCCTGCCGACTATATTTTAGTTGTCAAGGTCAACAAAGAAATACCCTGCCGACTTTTGATTTTTTTATTTTGATTTTTTATTTTATTTTATTTCATCATGTATAGTTAGAGTTTTGAAGAAAGATTTTGATTTTTTTTTAATATATTTTAGTCGGCGTGGTTGTTTTATTGTATTAATAGTATGGGAAATTTGGTCTTTTAACACCTTTTAGACACCCCTTAGTACACTAGTTTGGATGGGAACAAAATGGGTATACCCCAATTAATCTGGGTACACCCCAATCTCGCCAGGTTATTATATTCCTACGTCTCATAAATTTAGTTTATTTTGACAAATACAAGATTTTAAGAAGGCTATGAAGTTTCATAGACTTTCCTTGATTATATAGTAATTTTATTTTTATAAAAAAAATTATTATTATGAATTACCTAAAGGATTCTTACTCTATTTAAATAGGAAACAGAAAAAAGAATAAAATTATTCAACTTTTGGAAATTTCGTAAAGAAGACACTCATATTTATTCCCTGTTTGAACAGATATATATTATTTATGATCTTAAATTGGGTACTATTAAAAAAGAATATACTCCCTCCATCCCTAATATATAGGCGGAGAAGGTGTAATCTCTTCGTTTCAGAAAAATTTGGTTTTCATAAATTTTCATGATTTTTCCTGTTTTTACCCTTTGTCTTATTCTTACTACAATTTCATATAAAACATAAATAAGGGTATATACGTCAAAAAATTTCTTGGAATTGGAATTACGCTTATTTAGTGGGACTAGAAAAATGCAATATTCCGCCTATATAATAGGGACGGAGGGAGTATAATTGAAAGAAATTAAGGGTATATTTGAGAGTTCACTGATAAGAACATACGACTATAAACAGAAGAAAGACACAATTTCAACACAGACCAAAATAGTACAGAGGACGCAAATAATGAGACGGAAGGAGTAATAATTACTCCTTAGCCTCGATCTTACATATAGTCAGAAGTTTGTGTAACAAATTTTCTTATTTTGAATTCATAATTAACTATGAAAGAATAGCATTACAAATATAACCTTTCATCTAAATTAGGTTTAAAATTCCATCTTTTTTTTATTATAAAAATTACTCCCTCCATCCTCTAGGAAAATTCATGAAATGTAGCTTACAATTGTTTATCAATGCGTCAAATTAGTCTAATAGAGCTTTGGTTATCATACAATTAAACCCCATATAACTATTTATTAAGGCGTTTCCCCTAAGCTTCAAGAAAAATTGTTTTGAGTATCACATTCATGATAAAGAACAAACTCATTTATTAGCTGATTAAAGTTTGATAACATAAATTATCACAAGATTTAACATAAATTCTTGATCTATCAACTTTTTCTAGCATGGTTAATAATGTTGTATTGTTATCGTGGAAGAAAAGAAGAGTCATAAAGTAATCTTAATAGATGAAGAGAAGAGGAAAAAGGAAATAGACAAAATAAATAGCAATCGAAGAGAAAAGAAAAACCGAAACTATGCTAACAAGTTAGAAAAGAACAACCGAAAACCATGGTAACAAATTAGAAAAGAAAAACCGAAAGTAATATTATAAAATTTGGTAAATATAATTTCCAATATATTTCTTATTAAAAATAAGAGGACAAAGGATATTTTTGGCATGATTAAATATGAAAATACGAATTCACTTCAAAACTTACTATTTCATAGTGATAATATTATATTATGGACTTTAAACATACGATCTTAATGGTGTATTTCGAGAAGAGAGATAACTCATTTTCAAATTCTCAAGAAATTTTCAATTTTTATTATATTTTCTCACTCAACCAAATTTTTACTTAGCAATAATAACATTACACACATGATAAAATATATTAGATCCTCAAAACTTACTATTTCATAGTGATAATATTATATTATGGACTTTAAACATACGATCTTAAGGCGAAGGGAATATTTCATTCATAAGGCGAAGGAAATCTTTATATTTTCTGCAACGTGATAGGCTACATCTGTGGTCTAGTTTGAACGACGTATATTTCACCATCTTTCACTACACCTTCTATGTCTTGAGCAGAAGAGTACAAGCTCTCAATGATTTTTCCTGCCTCGGCAATTCTTGAAAATATTAAACGTTGGAATCCTTGATCAGTTACTAATTTGTCACACGAGTAGTCCAACACAACCTCCTCCTCTTTGTCCATGGGTACACTAGTACAACAATAAACACATTGGTATAAACAGTTTTTATTTCGGGAAGACCTAATGCTCCCACATATTTGTATCGTATAATTTAAAACTTTGTGAAATGACATAACGGAATAATTGGAAGACATAAAAATAAAATAAAAAGCTGGAACATAATGCAGACCTGTCGTAAAGCCCTGCTCCTGCGTACCCTTCCAAATCTTCACCATTGGAGTCTGATCTAAAGATAAGGGATTTCCGAATAAATAGTCCAATTTTCTTGCTAGGATAACCAAGTATCTGCAAATGCACATCAATTAAAGCCTCAGACCAACTTGTTTTTCTTCTGATAACCCGCCTGTGTCTATGCAGAAAATGAGTAGTGAGCACTTACCTTTGGAGATCTTAAGTCAGATTTTCTGGTAATGAACCCCATTGCTCGTCCCGGATATGCACCTACTAAGGTTTCTCCCAATCCTTTGACAATCTGATTACATCAGATAATAATGAAGGGTAAATAATTGTTTACCATATTATTTTTCTTTACACACTAGATTTCTTTTAAATAACATCTACCTACTTTTTCCAAAAACTTAAAGCAATTCTTGATTTAATATTTTCAAAAAATATGAATTTGTTTATATATTCACAAAAGTATTATAAAAGAAAGTATATAAATAAAGAGTAATGACAAAACTCGATAATGTATCCATATTATCTTAATATATTTACTATGTGCATTAGCAATAACTTAGTGATGAAATGTCTCAGAATAAAATGTGTATGTATTTTTGTATATAAATAACTTTTTATCTATATAATTTGTCTTGTATAATATGATTTGTTTTATACATATGAATTTTTTTTTTTCTGACTATGATTTTTTTTTTTTCGTATGAGTTTGAAAATTTTGGGATTTACTAAACTAAGTCTTTTAATTTTAAATGATACAAGTAAAAATACACTAGTATGAAATGCTAATTATTTTATTTAAAAATCCCCAAAGTGAGATATCTGCCATCAAGAAAATCAAAGATCCCCAAAGTGAGATGCTATTACTTTGCAATTGTGCCGGTATGTCCAGATTATATTTTGCTATGCGTACTAACAATCCTGCAGCTCTTCAACCAGCCACGAAACGTTTTGATGATCATTTATTTTAGTATTTGAGACTTTTAATCACATGGGATGGTGCTGGTTTTGGGCCTTTGAAACAACGACTAGCTACACTACCTCTCAAGGAGGGTGGTCTCGGCATTTATACTATTGCAAACACTCGTTCGTATTGTTATCTTGCCTCACAAAGTCAGACCGTCTTTGTTCAAAACGTAATCCTCGGTAGCTTATTCTCATCAAACAAAGGATCTGCTTATCAGTTGGCTCTTCAGAATTTCATCCAGGTATATGGACTACCTTCTAGCTATTGCATTGATGATATTGCCTCCATTCTATGCGTTCCATGTTACCTATTTTGACGCAGTCAAGAAGCAAATCCCCATCCAATTTTCTATGTATGCAAGAGATTCCATTTTGTGGCAATGTAATCGAGTTAAGCATGCACAAGATTATCTTTTGGTTGTACCCATCAGTAGGATGAATCATTGCCTTGGGCCGAGACAATTTAGAGTCGTGTTGTGTTACCGTCTTGGTATTCCCATGTTTTTCGAAGGTGGCTTATGTTCAAGTTGCAATAGACCTATGGATATTTTTGATGATCACACCCTCCATTGTGACAAAGATGTCGGGCTCAGGTTTTGACATGACCTCGTACGTGATGTAATTGCTGACATCTATTACAAATATGGTGTGCCTGCTCGTAAAGAGGTGGACCTTCGTTTTTTCTCAGATGATAATAGAAATTTACGCCCCGCAGATATTCTTGTTCATAGTTGGGAAAATGGCCAAGATGTTTGTATGGATGTCACAGAAGTCTCACCCTTCACATGGAAAGGCATCCGTGCTTTTATTCCAGGCCAAGCTATTTCGAAAGATGTGAGGCGTAAATGTACTAAATATTTAGAGAAATGTGTCTCCCACGGTTTTGGTTTGGGTATTCTACCTTTCTATACTTTGGGAGAACTTGGCGAGGACACCATATGTTTTTTTTAAGAGGTTGAATTGTTTAATTAGTAATGATACTAGTGGTGGTGTAGGTAGGTTTCTTTTTTACAGATTAGGAGTTGCTATTCAAAAGGGTGTCAGTGCTCAGCTTGTTGCTAGGCTACCAACCAAAGTTTTGTGCAAACCTCTAATGGATTAAGTCATTTAAAATATAATTAAAATCAATAAAAAATTAAATATTAAATTTTTAATTGCTAGACATGGATAAATATACGAACAAAGTTAAAACGTTGTTTACCTGGAAAAATCTACATACCTTAAAATTATATCTAAAAATATGGGTAAACATATATTTTGTAAAGTTTGATGTGTAAATATTTATTACTAGTTTTATATATAGATGAATGTTTTTTTTATAATAGTAATAGAAAAATGTTGAATAAGCAGTTTGCCACAGTTGATCAAGCTAATTACCTCTGTATATATCTCTGAGGTGTCTCCTGTTAAGGGGTTTCTTGTGTGGATAACAAAAGCATAATCAGCAGCTATTACTTCTTGAACTAAAACAGCCATGCAAAGGTTATCATGATTAAGATTAGCTTTCCTGCAACTAACATATGCTCTTTCATTCCACTTTGACGCCCAAACCTCAACAAGTAGAACAAGAGAAGTGAAATTAATAGTAGAATATGGTAACATTGTCCAAACAAAGTAAATATGCACAACGAGTATTGATTATGAACTATAATGATAGTAAACCTTTTTCGTTGCTTGCCAAGCTTTATTCCATCTCTCTTGTCCTTCATCACCTGGCCAAGGCATCCTCGAGCTTTTCATCTTATTTCTGAGTTCATTAATCTGCCACAAAATGATAAGATAACAGTTAATCATGTGGCATGACGAACAATTAGGTTGAAACATAATGTCAACTAGATACCGAAGATTTTCAATGTTATTGAGGAATCAGAAAAAAAAAATGTAAAAAATTAATGTTCTAGTTTATCAATGTCATCTTGATGTAGTATGTAACTTATTTCTCCTTTGAAGAAAATTAGATATAATTTTCATTTTTCCCTCAAATGTTCACATTGTAATTTCTTTACCTCTCGCTAGTTAGTTTCAATGAATTTATTTTCTACGAAAAAAGAAATTAAAAAAAAACCCGAAGAGGTCTACAATCTGCTCTAAGAATTATTACCAACTGAGAAGGTGCCCTCATTTGTAGAACTGCCTCTTGTATTACTCGAAGTTTTGAAAGATCGCCACCAATAACAGATTTGCTTAATGAAGAAACTTTATATGCCAAATCCTGAAATAAACCAAGGTTATTAATATCTTTTTAAGATAACAGAAATCTAATGAAGTAATAAATAAATAACTACGTATATTACTTGTCGCAATTCAAAGCATACCGTGTTTAATTCTGATGCTAAAACTTTCTCAAAAACTCCAAAAGGTAGAGCAACTGATGTTGGAATTTTTATCCATGATGGCACCCTGCCTCTCAGAAATTGAATGTTACGAGATTTTGCACCCACCTATGCGATTAAATTTTGTCAGGACAACAATAACATGCATTCTCTGCTGGGAAATTCAGATTATCATTAGCAAATTAATCGAGTTGCATCTCAGAATTATATCTTGTAAAACGAGCCTAACACCAAAAATAAATAAAAGTCCTTATAACTTGGTTTAAATGGATCCTGAAAATTCTAGACACTTACACCTTCATCTTTTTTTTTTTATTGCATATTAGTTTAGTACAACCTAGTAATCTAAATATGTATCATAACTAACAAGGTGAATATAAACCATAAAAGAAAAAATAAATACTAGTAATCTAAATATGTATCATAACTAACAAGGTGAATATAACCGAAATAGACATCACACCACTACCACTACCACTACCACTACCACTACCATGTTCAATAGTAACAAAATACAACAAACACCACCATCACCTTAACATAAAAGAAAAAATAAATATCAAATGAACTTTTAAACTGAAATGAATTTGGATTAACCCTTATTTAAAAGTAAGATAAACCTGGGTTCATCTTGATTTAAAACATACAATAAGCTACTACCACTAGTAACATAACCGAGTGGATTCATCTTTTCGTTTTACAATGCTTTGAATCTAGACTTGTAATAAGTCCTTCTAGCACCATTAGTGAAAAAGAAAATTAAAAATTAACTTAAATTTCTATCCCAAAGAATGAAAGTTTGAGTTAAATTTCTCGTAATATCACATTTTTGTAAGTAACTACATCTACATATTTAATAGGATGAAAACTAGAAGAAAAAAATTCTAACCCAAAATATTTTTATTTTGTATCAGAGACCAAAATAAAGACATATATCAGAAACCCAAAATTACTTATTGTGGATGTTAATTACCAAACTAACCTTCAACTCAAATTCGGGAAAAATTAATTAACAAAAACAATTTTCATAAAAATCTTTTCTTCCCCTAAAATTACTTGTTTTATTCCCCTAAATTATCTCTTTTATCTACTCTCAAAACTGTCCCCTAAAATAACTTTCATTCTTTCTTTAAAATATAAAAGATCTTTCCTTCTCTTAATAGGTAAAGATGTATTTTTAATAGTGAAAACATATTTCACTTAAACAAACATGAAAACTGAAAATTCCTACGAAACTTATATAGATAAAAACAAAAAAAATGTAATCGAAATACATGTGAAAAACAAATATTTTACCTTTAATAATCAGTTGTTTTTTGTGACAATCTCAATTTTCACAAGCTTGCACTGGTGTATAGCAATATACGCTCTTAAGAGTTTCAAGTAAGCTTTTATTAAATATAGCTCATGCTTTTTATTGACCATAACCCATGTTATTTATACCCATAGCCCAAATCATAATCAAAAAAATATTAATTGAGTTTATAAATCCAAAAAATATTAATTGAGTTTATAAGAGATTCATAGCTAGCCAGGTGAGTTGAGTCGGGAGATAACCGGTTCAAACATAACTAAGTTGGTTCAACAAAATCCCTTGATTTTCCCATCTTTTTCCTTTTTTTCTCTTCCTCGAACCCAAAACAAAAACCTAGAATTTTATTTTATTTTATTTTGAATACCACTCAACCAAAATCACCAAGGTTTAATCAAGATACCATGACAAGATTAAAAAAAAATAAACCACCCTCAGGAGACCTCTTAATGCTAAGTGGCCTTATGTTAGGTTTTATATATATCGTCCTTCAAATTTAAAATATAGTCAAATGGGCATCAAGAGCTATATTTTATAAAGAATAAGATAATTTTTGTTCTCATTTAAAGTTTAAATGTTATCCCGAAAATTAAAGCTTTTCTTTGTCATGAACTACATTTATGTTTTGTGCACTATACACTAAAACAGATTTCAAGAATTGCATTGCAATTTGTTGAAGAGGATTTCAAGAATTCCATTGCAATTTGTTGAAGAGGGAGGATTCGTGCAGTATGTTATCCACACACTCAAAATTTCGAACCCAATTTTTTCATCTAATTCTAGTCCATACTCAAAATTGATTCGACAATACCATCCATAAAACAGGTTTTCAAGGAAACAAAAGGACATATTATCTATTAGCCCTACCATCTCAGTTGTGAACTCCTCAGCAGAAACAGCATATTTACCAGCAAATGATTTTTTCTTCAAGGTGAGACCTCGAGGAATGGAGGAAGAAACAGAGGCTCCAAGGGACACATCTGAGCTACTTATGTCACTGTACACAGAGAGAAACCCCACAAACAAACATGAGGAAGATGAAAACTGATGCTTTATAGATACCACAGCTAATTAATCAGCGTACCTGATCACCAGATTTGTTGACTTTACTTGTATAGAGACTGCTTTACCTTCCTTCAATTTCAGTGCCCTGAGAATACTCTGATCGAAGCATGTGGCAAAACACACCTATACATCATGGCAATCATTAGGTAGTTTCTTTAACAAATACTTCGTGCCGCAATTCAGTGGAAACTGAAGAAGTTCAAAATTTTAAGGTCATATATGGATATATGCGAAAGAAATGTGCAGGTATCATACCTTACTATTTCTTGCTCTAACCGAAACATGAGATAGAACATCAGGCATATCAGGTGTCAGCACAGCAACAACTCCATCTGGAATCTCTTCCTCTCCAGATACCTTATTTGCAATAAGAACTGTTCGTCTCCCATAAACTTTGTTTTGAACACTAATCAGCTCATTTACAGTTGTTATGAAACCACGTACTTCCACTGCACTGATTATCTGCCAACTGCCATAGAAAACACGTATGATTAATTTGAGTTGAAGAGCAGTAATGTGGCAAGAGAGATAGCATCCTGCATTGATGATTATGGAAAAAAAGAAGAAAGCGTAATTGGCTGGCTGAAGGAGATAAACTTACCTGCCCAAGTTTCCAATTTTTCGAAGAATAGGATCTAGACGGTTAACAAGCATAGAGAGACATGTAACTGATCCCCCTCTTATTAATTCCTCCGTGAAAATGTCAATCTGAACGATAAGTGATTCACAAGATTAGGAAAAAGGACTGGATCCTGAAGAAAACATGCAAAGAGCTCGAAATAAGGAAAGTTCAGGTTTTGGTATAACATACTGCCCATTTTTCCACCCTTAGCAGTTTGCCAAGATATTCTGCACTAGGCTGAATCATGTCATAGTAGTACTGGGCCTTATCAGTGAGAGACAGCCTCACTCGATCAATGACAGACTTTGCTTGTAATGCCCATTGATCATCATTGGGTTTATATGATTCACAGATTCGGTACCAATCCTTCCAAAGCAAGAAACAGCAACAAAGAAATGAGTTTGTAAACTTTAAGAAAAAGCAAAACTATGCTTGCAAAAATTACAAAAAAATCTACAGTTGAGATTTGGGGATAAGTATAACAAATGAGCAAAAGACGAATAAGATGGTCAGGTGGATAAACAAAGCATAGTAAGTATGAAAACTGCAGCAAGGAAACAGCGAGTGACATGTGCTAGAAAATCCCTACAATTTACTAATACAATATACGAAAATTACCTTCGTGCAAAAAATTAGATCTTCGTTGTTGACAGTAGATAGACAAGAATTTTCGAGCAGCAAAGAAATGAAGAACAGGATATCCTGTTTAATATCAACACATCAGAGACAACCTTCAGGTATTAGAACCTAAGCAATACTCTCGTGTTCATAAATAACAGCAGTTATTATTAACAAAACAAAAAAAAAAAAAAAGTGGGAAAACAGTAGACAGTTAGCTACTAATTTATTGAGCAGTTAAGCGTGAAAAAAGAAGTAGATGTGTAATCTAATCTTTCGTTCAACATATTTTCAATTTGTTTCTTAATTTCATGTTAAACCTCTGAATTCAGGATTGTAGTTTATGTTGTCTACTCATGAAAAGATCAAACTGAGTCTTAGCTCAAAGAATATTAAGATCCAAGTGCGGATTTAAGGTCTAAAACCTCAATTATCACGAAAGCTGGAAAAGTTATCAAATTTAAGCTAATCATATTTTTGAGGGAAACATAACTGGAATATGGGCATCGCATAGCTCCTTGAACCCCCTCTCAATAGTTGTTTTGACAGAAAAATCCAGTGCCAGATCGAGAAATATCAAGTCTTTCAACCTCTCATGAGATGTGAGGAGAAGCGGGCGAAGTTCAATGCGGCACTCTAACAATTTCTGGAAAGGAAACAAGAATTAGTTTTTGCAGAAAACACAAAAGATGAGTTAATTTAAATCTCTATCAAAACACACCTCCATCAGCAGACGAATGTTATTATCCTCAATGTGAAGCTTGACAAAGCTCAAGCACTCCTGCGATTTCACGAACATGTTAAGCGGATCAATTCAAAATATATGTACAACTGAGAATATTATGAAGCAGAACTATCAGTTAGTCTAGATGCGAGTTCAATAAGTAATAACCTGCAATTTCGGAGATAATCCACCAATTGAACGAACTTGAACTCCACCCATAAAATCATAACCCTGTAACACGAAATAGATGCGAGTTCAAGTTTGTAGTTTCCAACATGTTGGTGTAATCTCTTTGAAGCATTAACCTAGAATTACCTTAGAAGAGTAACCCAAACAGGTATCAATGGCAGATTCAAGGTCGGCACCTGAATGAACAGCCTGCATGTAAGAAATGGAATTCGTTACACTGGTTACAAGTAACAGTGTAAGGCAGTAAGTTATAAGTTCAGCAATCACACTTAAATAAGTAACATACATTGTCAATAACAATAAGACAATGGATTCCATGTAATATTTGTTCCTATAAAACTCAAACCTTCAGCGTTTTCAAGTATGAAGTCAGGTCACGAATAAGTCCTCCTTTAGTATCCACCCTGAGACGAGGCTCAGACACAATAGGACGGTCATAACTCCGTAGTCTATCTTTAGTTATGCCGTTTGCTTTTAGCGTATTCCAATAAACCTCAATCTTGAAATCACTTTTAACATAATCCAAGAGTGCCTGTTCCAGATGGAAAGAAATCATGACCAAATCACTGGAAAAACATAGAAGAACGGTGGTTCAAGAACAACTTACTTGACAAATTATTACATCATCCGGGCTGCTGTTATTGTGTAACTTTTGGTGCCACTCCTCCATCATTCCACCTTTGCAGTCATTATTTCTCTGGCATGTTTGGAACAACAAACACATTAACATGCTGAAGGAAAATACAATTGATGAGTATTTTACAGAATTAGAAGCAAACAACCTGGAGAACAAGAATTTCGTCACGAATTCTCTGCCCTACATCACCTTGACCCCCTCGACCAATAGTCGACATAATTAATCTCAAAATTTCCCTATCATTTGGCTGGCTGGAATATTTTCTTTGTAGTAAATTAGTGAAAGCATCTTGCGCGGCACTGATCTCACTGCCGAAACAATGGAAAAACATAAGAGAAAGTTCTTAGTGAAATATGGTACATGTACTGTTTTAATAACCAATCGGGAAAAAAAAGTTAATAATCTACCACCAGTGAAGAACAATCTAATCAAGAAAAGGAAGAAAATGAAATGTTTTACCGAGGCTTAACATTATAGTTCTTATTCCATGTAAGTTGTCTGCATGCCATAAACCTCAACCAGACTAATATACCAATGAGTCCCAGCTGCCCTTCGGTCTGGCAACGTTCAGCTAATTCTTTGGCAATATTGAACCTTTGCCATCCAAAAATTATTGAATTATTAAACACAATCCTACTAAGAAAGATAAAAATAGTAAAAATATTCTAAGTATCTTTTCTAAAACTTTGTTTATGTCTACAAAGGAGGAATAGCTATTATCCAGCTTTTCTCCCTCCAATATGCTAAGAATTCTACGAGCAAGAATTTCTCATATAACCCATATGCGTGATTCAATACCTCACTAATGCAACTACCACTTTTGTGGCACTTACCTATGCATCAATGATCTTTCAGCATCTGTTTCTCGTCGATTTATTTCATCAAGCAACCATTTCACTATTCTTTTCCCGTCTCCTTCCTCCTACAAAAATTATTTCACAACGGTTGATAAAAAGAACACTGAAGTCTGAAGAAGTGCAACTCTTAACACCCAAAAACTGTCTGATCACATCAAAATGCCACAAGTACAAAGAAAAGGGTGTTTGATGGTGTGAAAGAACACGCTGGAGAATTTGCACTGTAGGTTAATCTATTTAGCCAAACAGGAGGGTTGTAACTGGGATGCAAAACACCTTCTCAGCTTCAGTAGAGATGGAAATTCAGTTCATATAAACAGAAAGCATTTGAGTGACCACTGTATATCACTCTAGGCATGTGGGGTAAATAGCACAAACACATAAGCAATAAATTGAGAGGGAAAGGTGATAACCTGTTTGGATTTGTGACTTGTCGGCTTGAGGTCAACAAAGAAGTTTGATCCATTGTCCTTTAACCAAGACTCACCAGACCAGAGGATAAATTGGACTCCCAAGAGATCCATGCTTCGAAGGTTAATATCCACAAACTGCACGGCGATATAAAAGCTTAATAAGGAAGGTAACCAGAATATTGTGAACTCAGTATTCAAACATACTACCTGAAACCAGCCCTCTCTAGATGACATTTCTTTGAAATAAGACTGACATGCTCCATTGACCAGTTTCGACCTTTCAGGCAACAGCGCTTGTGGGGGAATCTTCATTGATTATGAAAAGTTTATTATGTTAGCACAGTATAGCAATAACTTTCATGCAGTTACACTAAAATTCTTAAGCAACATCTTTCTTTGAACATGCAAAATAAAGACTCACCAACCACTCCGTAGCTGAGAGCTTTGATATACCCCAGTGAAGCACCAAGGTACCTTTCATATTCGAGGCAACGATCAAATGATAGTCACCCCTGACAGTTATCAAAAGAATCTGTATCCAGAAAAAGTAAAACAAATATTTACCATTGAGCTGAAAAATTGGATTGTCAAAATATAACAACAGGACAGGAATGGCACTTTATTGCTAGATAGAAGCCTACAACTATTTCATGGTTGCCAACTTGAAATTTTTTCCTCAGGATCACATTATCTCCTCCAATACACTTTTCAACAAGATTCATGAAAGGTGATGCTGCGAAGTTGTTGGCTTTAGCTTGTGCATTGGATGTTTTGTTTAACCACTGCCCCACGTCATATCTTCTGTGAGAATTGGGTGTCGGAGCCCTGCTAACAACAACAGGACGTTCTTTTTCATCGACACTCCTTTTCGCTGGGGCTGGATGACTGCAATTTCTCAGTTCTTCTAAGGAAACTCCCTTCGAAAACTGGCTTTGAAGCTCTCTGTATGCAGCATCATAGTCTTCCTGCATGAAAGTAAAACATAATTAACAAAAATGAGAACAATCAAACATATAATGGCCATTATACAACCCCTAACACTATATACAGGTTGCCTATTACTTGGAAGTAAGCAAACCTTTTGCTGCTGCGGAGAGTTTCTGGGCTTGCCCTTACTTTCCCAAAGCAAATATGCCCTACGTTCTACTAAATCTTTTGGTATAGATAGATAAGAAGTACTGGGAACCACCACATCCTCAGGTATTTCGATCCGGAAATTGTTTTGATTCAGCTTTAGCCTACAAGAGGACAATCATGAAACACTTATGAAGATTGTATAGAACACATACTAATTTACAGAAACAACTCCTGAGAAAATGCGATAAAAGTTTCAGCAAAATACCAACCATTTATTCAATCTGTCATCTTTCAAAACAAATTCAATAGCATGAATTTTTGGGTCCCTCAACTCTATTACGATTAAATAGACCTCACCAACCTGCAAAGTAAAGTACAAAAACTCTGAGTTGTAAACTGGCTATTGTAGACTTGTAAGCATCCGAAAAAATCCAACATGAAAGTCATGAGAAGATTAACCTTCACAAAGGGGGTTTGCAGTGCCTTTTGCTCATAATTTCTTGTCCCGGCAGGATAATTAGAAGGAAGGATCCATTTCCTGCAAACGAAGAGAAAGCCTAAAATCTCTAGAATACAAGAAACAAGACCAAAAGTATTCATAAATTAGAAAGAGTTTGCAGTTGGAACTTTACGTCTGCCCTCGATAAACTCCACCCCAGTGAAGAACCCATGTGTTTGAACAGTTCCTCAGTTGAAACTCCAATTTTGCATTACTCCCCTTCGAACATCCAGAAACTTTCACCTATCATAAATCCAAAATATCTCAAACATCTGAATAAAACATCTTTCAATTAACATCATCGATTAACACCATAATACCTGTAATTTCATCCCATCACTGAGATCAAAATAATGAACAAGTGACGGCATGATACTTAGCTCTCACTTGAGTACCACAACCAACGAAACAAGACACAAGAAACACACATACAACATTCCAATCCATCTACAACATCCCCCATTTATAATTGCCTCATTTCTTTATTCTAGAGATTCTCCATGGCTTATCAAAGCAGAATCAATTAGTACATTTAACTTTTCCATAAAGTTGTATAAATTTTGCTTCACCAATATCTCGAACATTGCACGGATACAAAAGCAATAGCAATACATTGTCGACACGGCATCATAGTTTGAAAATTTATGAAAATTTATGAGAATACAACACTAGTTAATGGATTACAAAGTTAGGGTATGTAATTTAGGAATCTTGCTTTGAAAATTTATGAAAAGTTAAAAGATAGGATTATTCTTACCAGATGTCACAGGAGAATCGGTGATTGTAACATAGACAGTCCAAGTTGAATTTCTCCATTAAAAATTTTCTGAATAAAGGGGAAATTGAGTGAGTGAAGGAAATCAATTAATCTAATAAAGAAGAGAATATTCAAATTTGATCTTAAAGAAAGAAAAAGTTATTCTTCCTACCGATTGAAAAAGTGAAGGTTCTGTTCTGAAATTGCCATTACTGGTAGTAGAATGACTGACAATATTAAGAGTATCCACTACCATCTAGGGTTTCTAATTCACTCTGAACTGAGTATGAAACGGGTCGGCCAAAATGTAATGTTTTCTCTTTCTTTAATGGTAAAAACGTTTTCTCTTTCCCGATTTTAAATTTTTAATCGCTTTTTCACATTTTGGCACTACAGTAACGGTTACGACTTACGATGAATCGGGGCCAACAAGATGGTCATTTGAGGTGATTCCATATTTCCACAACCCATCCGACTGTCCCCGTCGAGATAAGGATATTAATAAATTGGGCTTTTTCGTTTTTTTTTCGGCTGACTCAGGGTTTGAATCTGGTTCGATGTCTGACCCGGTTCGTATCAAATGTGAGGTCGTTTATCTTTTTGATGTATGAGCCAAATCATATTTAGGCTAACCCTGTTTGGTTGCTAGAGATGTTTCAACAAATCTCCATAGATTGGTCATCCACGTCCCACTTTTTTAACTAAAAATTTCTTCTCTTTCCATATGGATATGTTAAATCAACTCATATTTCGATCCACTCCGCGTGTTTTATCTCTCTTCTACGTACTCTCTTCCACATTTTTGATACGTTAGGTCCACTCATTCCACTTATTAATTCATGGAAAATCCTTAACGCTAGCTATTAGTCTCTCTAGTCTCTCTCTCCAGTAATACGTTATGTCTGCCCAGTCCACTCATTATACGTCAGTCCACTCATTATACGTCCCTCTCCAGTCTCTCTCTCCATCAGTAACTTAGCTATTAGCCATAATATATATATGTTCCTCTCTCTCTATCAGAAATATTTAATTAAAAGCATCCAGCGCTAAATGGTTCAGCGTCCTGGGAAGCGTTGAATAGTTCAGCGTTGATGCCCTGGAATATTCCCAAAAGCTGAACCGTTCAGCGTTTGGACCACCTTTTGAGCGCTGAATCATTCAGTGTTTCAATCTCGCTGCTAGTTGAACTGCGAGCAAATGCTAGGAGACACAAGTAGACAAAAGTAGTGTTAACTTTTTCCCACACTTTTTTCTTGATTTGCAACACTTTTGGCCAATCTAGCCCATAGGGGTTAGCCTTATGATTCAAAGGTATTTGGGTTAGGTACATTGTGACTGATTCGTTGGACACTAATCTGACTAAACTTTTGAGTCGGATAGGATAAGTCAAACTCAGGTGGGATACTTGGGTGGGAAGAAGAAACGAAGTAAAAAAAAAAAATATTCTTAGACATGTTTGTTTGCATCTGACTCGGTGTTTAGATCTGAGTCAACCCCTAACTCAACGAGAATCAATTGACAACAGGTAGTTTGTGTTTTATTTTGATTCATATCTGAATAACTACTTGATTCACACCTAACCCCTGGTTTGGACCCGTTAGAATCAAGTAACAAAATGCACCTGACTCATGTGACTAAGCCACTCATTCGAATATTTTTGAGTCAGTTCTGTCTCAAAACAATCATATCGAGTCAGATCCGGATGAATCAGGTGATCTCACTTATATTTAACTGAGTCAGATCCAGAAAAAGAAAACAAACATGGTGTTAGAGCAGTTCCTATGGACTCAACAAACTTCAAGTTTGTTGATTTTGCTCCCACTATGGACTCAATAAACATGAAAAATTTGATGTAAAAATTTGTTGGTTTGTTGAGTGAGATGGAAAATGTAGCGCGCGTGATGTAAGATCGGGCGAGCTTGGCACCAACGCTGGCGCCTGAGCCAAAAATGTTGGCGCTTGTGCTTGCAACGCCCATTCTTACTACAAACGCCAGCGTCTGTATTAACATCTTCAGCGTTTGACTCAAAGGCGCCAATGGCTACATCTGGAGGGATGTAAATCCTTGTCATCCAACGGTTAGAATTGTAAGTTAATTTTATAAATACTCTCCATTTCAACTCCAAATTCACACATCTAGTCTTCATTACTCTTCTTCCCTGAGCTTATAAAAATTTTTCAACTTCAACAAATTTTTCAATTCTTGAAAATGTCTCGGCCCTTGTTAGTTCGGTGATCTCCATATACTAAAGAAGAAGATGAATCTATTTGCAGAAACTTTGTATTTTTATTCACTCAGCTTGCTTCAGCTAACTATCCATGGGTGAATTTCTAGGCAGTTATTCACGACGGTTTCTGCAGTGACACCCGTAATCCGAGTCGTCGTGTTATATGCGAAATAGAAAATCGTTTTCATATAATTAAGAAAGAAGTAAGTGAGTTTGTATCTTTAACGATGCATGTCAATCGATATAGACTGAGAGGTGAAACGGATGCTGAGATGGTAACAAGATCTTTGGCTGAATGGCGAAGATGGAAAAATGTGGCTTTTCCTTTCGAAAAATGTTTCGAAATCCTTAAGGTGTTGAACAATTTCAACCCGTTCTTTGTAGTTGTTGTTCCACCTAGTACTTCTCATCAGTGAAGCTAGTGTAGTCAGCTGTAATTTAGTGAAGCTAATGTAAAATGATTAATTTTAAACATATGTAATTTTCATTTAAAACTAAAATTACAAATGCAGTAGAATTAAATTACAATCTCTCTAACGTATCTCATTGCTAGCTCCCCCATTGTTATCTTCTGGAGTCAAGAATTTTCCGAGACCTGGGGATAGACCTGTAATATCCCCACTTGCCAACATATTAAATAAATTTTCATAAGGGGATAAAACTGGTTGAAAAACACTAGGCGATTGGAAAGCACTCGGTCCTCCAAGCATATAAGATGTTTGTTGTTGTTGTGGTGGTGGTGTAACATTGTAGCTATCATTTGGGTTGTAGGGCGAGAATGATGATGAAATGCGCCTAGGATCTATCCGAAATACTTGAGGTTAAGATACATGCACATTTTTTGGTGAAGTATTGTGTCGTACATGTGGTGAAGAACTTTGTTGTACTTGTGTTTCGCCCACCACTTTATTATCACTATCGTGGTATGGTTTGTTGCTCCTGGTGGAATCGGAATATTGTGAACGCCCATCATCATTTATAGTTGGACTCAATCGAAACATTGTGTTCTCATGCCATTTCCGACACACATCCAAGTGTATAGCCCCCATTTGCCAAGTCATCCAATATAAATCGTTCAGTTGGATCCTCAACTCTACCTCACTGGCAGTCACATTGTATTAAGGATAATAACGTTCCATACCTTGGGAAATAATATGGATCGTGGTTGGCTCAACTTGTGAAGTAATACTTGGCATCTCCCAATGAATTTCGGGCATATTTGACGAAGATGATGAAGAACTTACACCCGTGGTGGGGTAAGTCATAAGTATGGCTCTTTTAGAGGTGGCTGGCTAGGAACGATATTTTCATCATGGGACATGCGTGATAACCTTGGGAAATCAAAATCGTAGATGTGCATGTTGTGTGTCCCAATTACAGGCTTCACAATCAACTTGTACCATATGACATACTTCGTTTCACCAATATCCCTCTGTGTATTTGGTTCATACCTCTCCCAATCGATTCTTCTCAACCTATCAAAATCTGATCCAGAGGTTTGCATCTTTTGTGGCGGGTTAATTAATTGCAATTGCTTATATACCTTGTATTTGGTACTGCAGTCTTTCTCCCAGGTACCAAACCCCTCTTTCTGATTCTGGAGTGTAAAAAACAACTCTACGCAGAGAATAATCAAGAGTATGTTGTCCAACATTAACACCATACTGAGGAAAATCAATGTAAGGGTGAACAACTACGTTGTTATGGCTCCGAGTCATCTGATGAAACCTCTGAACAAAACTGGAACCCG
The DNA here is from genome assembly GCA_023531295.1 of Papaver armeniacum. NCBI lineage: Eukaryota > Viridiplantae > Streptophyta > Magnoliopsida > Ranunculales > Papaveraceae > Papaver > Papaver armeniacum. The sequence continues at coordinate 2,076,745 of JAJJWW010004015.1, read as the reverse complement.
AGACGTCGCTGCCAGTACTATCCTTCGCTAAGTTGGTCGAGATGTACATGTCCAACATTGGAAATCTAAGGGTATTATCTTTAAGGATTGGTTTACTAACATGGAAGTAGGTATACCACCAATACTCCATACTTTTGGTATTTTGACTTAATCTACATTTGTTCATAGAAATTATTTAAATTTAAAAATAATAATTTTGATATTTACCTATGATGCCACAGAAACAGTGAAGTTATCTCCGCCCATGGACGCTTGATCCTTCCCACAGTACAATTCTTCTAAAATTGCAGATCCCCGTTCATAATCTGGTGCTTTGTCAAGATCTTCTAACGCTTGAAGCCAACTAACACGAGCAACAAAAGTTGAGCTTGGAAAGAATGTCTGACCCATTACCCATAAGATTAACACCCTTTCGAATTCAAGATAGTCATCTACATCTTCTAGGTTTTTGGGTTGGATAAGGAAAGACTTCAACGCTAAACATTTAATCCCACCTCCTTTCAATTATTTATAATCTTCACGTATTTCTGATTCCATAAACGAGGGAAAAAACATCTCCCATTTACTATTTGATATCCATTCGTCTTGGTTGAATAGTGCCGGCTCTCCCATTCCACTTGGGATCCCACATTAATGAAATACAAATCAAGGGGTGTAATTCCTATTACAAGTATAATATCAACTATGATTAATTCTTTTGATTATTTAATAATTATTTAAAAAATATAATTTAAGTTAAGATAAACAAGCTTACCAATTTCAAAATCCAAAAAATGGAATGTGTGCATCTTCGGCCACCACCTTTCTACCATTGTTTTCGTAATTCTGTTGTTGTGTCTTTTAGGCTTCACACTATAAAGCGCACGCCAGAGATATCTGTCAACCCTTTCTTGGACTTGAGGGGGTAAAACTTCATAAACAGCCTTTAAGTCTGAAAATCCACCTCTCATTCTAAAATAATCCTCAGAACGATCTTGACGCCTGGACACATGACCTTGAACTAATGATGGAGCAACAACGACACTCGGGGAAGCAAACTCTGCTTCCCGGTTTTGAAAAAAGTCTACACCTATGGCAGGCCGCGGTGCCGGTTCATTTCTTCGATCTCTTCTCTTCTTTACACTATTGACCGCTTTTCTTAAAATGCCGCTCATATTGTATCAAAAATTTTGATTTAAAAGAGTTTTAGAAGAAGGAAATAGTAGTGGTGTGACTGAAAATGAATTTAGTTGAAGGAATTTATAGTTTTGAAAATAATATCGTTGGAAATATGAGCATTAGACAATCGACCGTTGTCGATTTTGTGTCTAACGCCCACGTTGGTGTCTTCAACGCCAACTTTGTGTCTAACGCCCATGTTGGTGTCATCAACGCCAATGGTTCTGTCATCAATGCCAGCGCATGGATTTTCAACACCTGCGCTTTTTCTGCCAACGCCAGCGTGTGTCTCAAATTCGGGCGCTTGATGATCAACCACCCAATGCTTTACCATAGTGGAAAAACTTGTTTGGCTATACACCTGGCTCAACAAAAAAATGGATTTGGCCATTGCCATAGGAATTGCCCTTAGTAAGTGGCCCAATTGGCACATTAAGGCTTGGTTTGGTAATGCTTTTATTTTCTCAAAAGCACTTTCAAAAGCTATTTATGTCAATAATTTTTGAAATTAGTGTTTGGTAAAAAAAAATCAAAATGCTTTTTATTGAAAGCACTTCCCAAATTCCTCAATTTTTAAAAGCTGAGGAGGAGGAGCTTTTAAAAGCTACAAAAGCATAAGCTGTAGCCCCACCTAAATTTAATGATTGATTTATCTTTTTTATCTCTACTTTATTTAATAAATGACAAAAGTTACCCTTAAATTTATATACAATCAATTTTTTTACTATATCTTATATTGCATTCTTTAATTTTTTTAATTTTTTTTAATTTTTCTAACTATTTTATATACCATTTCATTCAATTTGTTAACAGTATAACTAAAAAAATATTAAATAATTACTTAATTTTAGTTTCATTTTTTTTTGAAATATATATATATATATATATATATATATATATATATATATATAAGTATTTATAAGTAAAATAATTTTTTAACAATCATAATAATAGTGGTAATTAGTATGAATATTAATATTATATAGTAAAATAATTAATTATTTTTAAACCCCATAAAATTGAATAAACCTACCATTAGAGATATGTCTATTTTTGTCATTTGCTACAACAACTATTGTTGAATCTGAAATTTTACCAAACACACTTTGATTACTTTTTTAATCAGCTTCAACTTTAATTAATATTTTACCAAACGTCTAACTGCTTTTTTATTACAGCACAACACATCAACGCATAGCAGAAAAGTGCTTTTACAAAAGCTGCAGCAATACCAAACTAAGCCTAAAGTTAGGAGAGCATAGTTTCTTCTCACAATCCGGTGATTCCAGTGAGAATTTAACAAACCCTCATAGCTACTAGGTTTTAATTTTCAAGTCGGCTCTTCATAGGTAACTTGGCTTTGGCCTCTGAGAGCCATTTTTCAAAATGTGTTCATGATAATGAATGATGTGCTTGCAGAGGGAATAGCACCCGAAAGAACTTAAAGCCATGGCTCTCTCCAACTTGACATATATTTGCTTTGGCGAAAAATGACATAAAGCATAAAAATTTACTGAATGTACTGAACATAAAATGAAAGCAGTGATGATCTTTTAGTTCTACACCATTCCAGAAAGTACTGAACATAAAATGACAAACTAGATAAAATCCCATAAAAGAAGTCATAATCCGAAGGTTTAGGATCATAGCAGTGAAACGCTGCAGTTTAGCTAAGCAATTTTTGACACGGTGTTGGCAATGTCAATGACAAATCTGTACCTAACATCACCCTTGGCAAGACGTTCCATTGCAGTGTTGACATAGTCCATCGCAACAACCTCAATATCCGCTGTAATGTTGTGTTTTGCAGCAAAATCAAGCATCTCTTGTGTTTCTTTCATCCCTCCCATGATACTCCCTGCAACAGTCTTCCTACCTGCATTGCAAAAGCCATATTACTTGGTGAGTAGAATATTACAGTATGTTGCATAAAAGTGAAACAACCGAAATCAGACTATTGCAGTATGTTGCATAACATACCGAAAAGCAGCGGGAAAACAGGCACTTCGAGTGGCTTGTCTGGTAAACCCAGCATAATAAGTTTTCCATCAGCTTTAAGCAAACCAAGCATCGGTAATAGAGAATGAGGCACAGAGACGGTGTCGAGAATACCATCCAATGTACCCATCACAGCCTACACAAATCATACGCAAATGTAAATCATGAAAACAATGTACGCGTAATTTCTTGGAAAATAACATCAAAGCATAAAAATTAATCCACTTACCATCAATTGTTCTTGGTTTCGACTATTCACAAATGAATCTGCTCCAAGATGTTCAATTGCTTCCTTCTCCTTATCCGGTGAGGTGCTGATAACAGTTACTTTCATCCCGAAAGCCTTTGCAAACTTCACAGCAACATGACCAAGGCCACCAAGTCCAACCACACCCAAGTGAGTACCAGGCTCACAAAGTCCGAAGTATTTCATTGGGCTGTACACTGTAATACCGACACACAATAGTGGCGCAGATGCATCAAGTGGCATGTTGTCAGGGATTTTCACCACGTACCGCTCATTAGCAACCATGATATCAGAATAACCTCCGTAATTTACCGATCCATCATGATAAAGACTATTATAGGTTAATATCCGCTTGTTGCAATAATTCTCAACGTCTTTTGAGCAGCTATCACAGGATTGACAGGACCCAACCAAACAACCAACACCCACTCTGTCTCCAACCTTGAATTTCGATACCTTGTGCCCAACCTCACTCACTATGCCCACGATCTCGTGTCTGCAGTACACACACCGTCAACATTCAAATTACAAATTGCTAATAGGTATATATATTACTACTAATTTGCAATGTAGATACAGAAATCGGAAGAGTTTATTACCCGGGAACCAATGGAAAAAATGAATATCCCCATTCGTTCTTAATGCTGTGAAGATCAGAATGACAAATTCCACAAAACATCACCTTAAATGTGACGTCTTCATCTCCGGTTTCCCTATCAAATAACACCATTCTTCATTATTAGCTTAAATTTTCTAAAAATACATTTGATGAGGCACACAAAGGAAATGTGTTGAAGTTAATTACTGAATTCCAATATTCAAACAAAAGATTACGACATCGATAAATTTACTCATGTTTTTCTTCTAGATTCACCGAGTATATTGAAGAAAACATATATTTCTTGTACAGATCTAACTAAACATAGATTATGAATTGCAAGAGCATGTACCTTAATTAACTTTTCATTAGTCTAATGGGGCATATAGATCTGATCAGTTAGCAATATAAGTCCTAGTAAATGAGAAATGTACATACCTTCTTGAGAATTTGAAGGGTGTGAGAACACCAGAATTATCCTTAGCTGCTAATCCAAATGCCTTCTGTGGGAATACTTCCTCTGGTAATTTAGACATTTTTGGTCTTCTTTTTCTTGTTTCTCTCTTCACTCTAGTGACTGATCTTCTCTGCCTAGTACTGGTGGTAGGAGGATAAGTGGAAGAAGCTGCAAGTTAATAAATAGAGTAGGTTTTAATTTAATTACAGCAAGGTGTAAATGTGTATGGTTGGAGAGTTGACACAGTCGGTGAGTTAATAAAAGTATGGGCATCACACCTTTCAATGCCCCAATCTGTTATTACATGCTTTCCGAAAGTAAACCCACAATATAACAAGTTGAAGAGTGTCATATATAAGTACCTTGGTTGTGAGTCGGAGCTAGCATAGTCATTGGGGCAATTGCCCCTCATGGCCATGGGAAAAAAACACATGTTGCCCCTTAATCGTGATATGGTGGCGTATACGCATTTTGTGCACACTCACCCCTACGTAAATATTCTAGTCGCAAAAACCGTTAGTGGAATGCTGGGTTGCACAGACGCGGACACTACAAAATTCTCAAAAAACTAGGACGTGGACACGTATATATATATTTTATTTATATATTATTTATATATACAATTATGTATTTATACAGTAAAATCAAGTGTTTCAATCCTAAAAATTAGAAAATAATGTTACATATGTATAAATTTCAAAAGAAAAGGAAAGATCGTTTGTTTATACACGCCGAAGGTCAAGCAATCGATCACTATTAAACACATGGTAATCAAATTGCATTCTTAGGCTTAGTCCTATGGGCTAGATATCTAGTTGCTAGATTGGCCATCCACGTCAGCATGGACAACCTCTTAAGTCCTATGGGATGGCTAATCTAGCAGAGAAACGATGAATCAAACAACGCTCACAATTTAATTTTATTTCTCTCTCCTTATTTTCCTCTCTTTCCACGTTTCTTTTTTTTTTCTTTTCTCTCTCCTTCTTTTCCTCTCTCTCCGCGGAGAAAATATTTGATGGGGGCGTTTTTTGAAGGGGGCATGGGGGACAAATGATATGTTGACACGTGCATTTGATATTAATGAGTTATGTTTCCAAATATATAAAAAAAGTGTAATTTTGTAGAGAAAATATGTTTTCTTAATTGGTGTTGGTATTTTTGGAAATAGAATTCATTAAAATCAAATGCACGTGTCAACATATCATTTGTCCCCCATGCCCCCTTCAAAAAACGCCCCCATCAAATATTTTCTCGAACAGTTCTCTCTCCCTCTTTTTCTTTCTCTCTCCTTCTTTTACTCTTTCTCTCTCCCTCTTTTCCTCTCTATCCATGAGAAAAAATTATATAGCGCTAAATGGTTCAGCATTTTGATTACTTTTTGAGCGTTGAACGGTTCAGCGTTTCAATCTCGCTGATAGTTGAACTGCGAGCACTTGATAGGAGAGAGAACCATCAACTATCAGTGTTAACTTTTTCCCACACTTTTTTTATGGTTTGCAACACTTTGTGGCCAATCTAGCAGTTCAATCTAGCCCATAGGGGTTAGCCTTAAAACAACACATGCCAACCAAGGGTATATGTGATGTATTTCTAATTACAAAATCCTAATAAAGACTTAAATGATTGATCTAAATGTTTGTCTTTCTTCATTTAATAATAATAGTAAAAATAAAGGAAGAAGTTTAAATGAAAATGGAAAAAAAATGCTTCAAACCCGAGTCATCGATGCGTCCAAACAAGACGTGCGCAGGACGCGCATATTGATGTGTCGGACACGCGTCGTGTCAGCGTCAAACGTGACACGACTAAAACGGAGCGTTCGTGCAACACAGGTGGAATGGAAGGTCCAAAATGGCCCCCTCTTTGCTTCGTGGGGTAGGAAAGTGGAGCCCGCCCAAATTTGAAATCGTGTTTTTTTTTTTTTTTTGTTGTTCTTCTAGAATTGTTGTCCATAATTAAATGATTTCTTCGAAAGAAGTAAACCTGGTTGGTAGTTAGGTGAGACGTGAGAGTTACACACAGGCGTTGACTCACCCAAGTTTGAAAAAGAGAGTCATTTCCACAGTGCACATTTGGTGAGCCATAATGTGCATTTTGCAACAGCCATTTTCAGAAGTTCTAATTAGCTTATGCCTCAACTGTAATGTTGCTGCTAAATGTTGTTTGATATTATCTGCTAAAAAATGAAAGTTGGTTCGCAGATTATCATCAGGTCATAACGAAACCATCAGATTTCACCAACAACAAAAAAAAAAAGAAATCTATATTGCATTGACATGGGAACACAAAATACATCGAATTTTGCCACTCAAAGCAGCAGCACTGAGATATCCTGCATGACCAAAAAAAAAATTAAAGTCCCTAACTAAGAAAAAAAAAAAAAAAGGGTCCACTGATAAGAGTTCCAAAAGACATCATCCAACCATGCGCCTTCACTGGCAGCAGCAGCGTTACATAATCCAAAGGAGTTCATAGAGCTTCGAAACAGAATACGCTACTCTTGAAAGTCCAACTATAGACGACTATTCTTTGAATGAATCTCATCTATTATCTTGCTCATATCCATATTTACAAGCTGAAATTTTAGAGTACCGATTACAGAGTTTAATCTGGCAAGTTCAGCTTCGCGCACTTCATATTCTCTCCTTAATTCAGAAGCGTGACAACGATGCTTTTTCCATTGCAAAATAAACTTTTCAGCTTTCCATATAGCGGTTTTCCAATTTCAGCTGTGTCTCAACCAAAGCCGACGCGAGCTTTTGACTCTGTGGCCCAGCATATTCACTTTGCGACTTGCTAATTTCCAAATCCAGCTTAGACCGTTCCAGTTCCGACTTGGCACCCTCCAAAAACACGACCATTTCCTCAATGTCCATCTGGAGAAAACCCATTTTTATTTAACGGTTAAGATTTCAAATTTACTAACAGAAGTTGATAAAAATGGCAGGAAAAAAAAAATCAAAATACCTTGAACAAACTTGATGAATATCTTCTTCTTAAAGTTTGCCTCTCAGTTTTAACGGAAGGAGGAGGAAAGGTTTGAGATTGAGAGGAGAAGAGGAGACAGAACAGTACTTCGCACGAGGAAGAAAACCATTTGATGTCCGGTTTATATGGTCCAACCTCTAAACCAAATTAGAGTTGGTCGACCACGTGTAGTTAATGCATATGCATTAGCTACAAGTGTTATCATTTTGATGGAAATTGCAAGGGAAGTAAAGATATGTCTCACAAGTGGGCGTTTCGTTGGTCAACCTTTATGGTCTGGTCGTAGGATATGCCTTCTAGGATCGGATCCATCCCCATGCATACAAGTGTTTTTATAAACTTTTGGGCAATTATTTTTTCGGAAAATGGGTCATTTGTCCAAAAAAAAATTAAAACATGGTTCAAATGGACGAGTAAAAATTATTATGGGTGAAATGGACACAAAAAAAATAGGAAACTGGATTCATCCTGGCTTAAACTTAAAAAAATAGCGAGGATGAAACTGGATGCATCCTGATGTAAATTAAAAATAAGAAAAAGAATTTGAAAATGGGTAGGATGAAACTGGTTACATCCTGGCTATTTTTATATTTTTGTCCATTTAAACAGTATCAAAACCTAGATATCTTTTTCACCCAGGATTATTGATTTTGGTCTTTTTAACCAATTTTGTGTTATTTTTTCAGGTTTCCCCGTTATCCTAGAAACCTTGGCTCAGGGAAGATTTACAACTCTTATCAAATAGTACTTAGCTTGGTACTGAAAACTAGATACATTCTCACAATGGAAAATATAGCTAGAAGTTCGTAGAATCATGATGTAATGTTGCAAGTTGGCTAAGAAATTTTTGATAAGGTGTTGGCAATGTCGATGACGAATCTATATCTAACATCACCCTTAGCAAGACGTTCCATTGCAGTGTTGACATAGTCCACCGGTACAACCTCAATATCTGCCGTAATGTTGTGTTTTGCAGCAAAGTCAATCATCTCTTGTGTTTCTTTCATTCCTCCTATAGTACTCCCTCCAACAGTCTTCCTACCTGTTTTGCAAAAACCACATTACTTTGTCAGGCAAACTGTATACATATTTTAACCAAGTAGTATTTGGTCATGGGTACTTATGGTTAAACATTACAACCAATTCTTCACTTAAAAGTAAGAAAATGGTAATTAGAATATTGCAGCTTTCTACTTACGTACGGATTTTTTCAATTAACATACCGAAAATCAGCGGGAAAGCAGGCACTTCGAATGGCTTGTCTGGTAAACCCAGCATAATAAGTTTTCCATCAGATTTTAGCAAGCCAAACAACGGTGATAGAGAATGAGGCGCAGAAACTGTGTCCAAGATACCATCCAATGTACCCATCGCAGCCTACGCAAATTTAGAGTGACAACAATATAACACCAAACTCAGTGTGTATATGTAATTAGTTGTAAAACTTGATTAGAGACGAAAGGAAACTTCACTTACCAGCAACTGTTCTTGGTTACGGCTAACGACAAATGAATCTGCTCCAAGATGCTCAGTTGCTTCCTTCTCCTTATCTTGCGAGGTGCTGATCACAGTTACCTTCATTCCGAAAGCCTTTGCAAACTTCACAGCAACATGACCAACACCACCAAGTCCAACCACACCCAAGCGAATACCAGGCTCATTAAGTCCAAAGTATTTCATTGCGCTGTACACTGTAATACCGGCACATAATAGTGGTGCACATGCATCAAGTGGCATGCTGTCTGGGATTCTTACCACGTACCGCTCATTAGCAACCATGATATCAGAATAACCTCCGTACGTTGTAGACCCATCATAATAAGGACTATTGTAGGTGAATATAGGTTTAGCGCAGTAGTTCTCAAGGTCTCTTGAACAATTATCACAGGAATGACAAGCCCCGACTAAACACCCAACACCAACTCTGTCCCCAACTTTGAATTTTGATACCTGCTTCCCAACCTCAGTCACAATGCCAACGAACTCGTGACTGCATCATTACATAAGTACACGTTGTAACAATTTACAATCTATAAGAAAAATAAAATAAAATTTGCAGTAGATATTGAAGTAGGAAAAGCTTATTACCCAGGAACCATTGGGTAACTAGAAAATCCCCATTCGTTATTAATGTTGGAAAGATCGGAATGACAAATTCCACAAAACATCACCTTAAGTGTGACGTCTTCATCTCCGGTTGCCCTGTATCCATTCTTCATTAGGTTAACTAATTTTTCAAAATACATTTCAATATGCACAACAAAGGAATGTGTTGAAGTCACTGAATTCCAATTAAACAAAAGAATACAACGTCGACAAAATATACTCATGTTTTTCATTTGGACTCACTGAATGTAATCATGTCTCCCTCCGTTCCACTTTAGGTGATGGTTTCGAAGTTTTCACGCAGATTAATGAAAAATAAAGAGACTAAATATTTTCTATATATCCCCGTAAAAAAGTCTTTAAATATTAGTTGCTATTACTATGTTTAAAAATTATGGTTCCAAAACAAAATTTAAGGGTATTGTTAATAATTTTGTGGAAAAATATGAAACCTCGGAATATTTTGGACTAGAAAAAAAAAACCCAAACCATCATTTAAAGTGGAACAGAAGGAGTGTATATTTATTGTACTATTTCGTGTCTTGTGCCAAATGTTTCAAGAACATGTACCCTTACAATCATCTGGTCTAGCTAATGAGGCATATAACACTTATATGTAGTTAGAGCTAAGTTAGAACGAGTTAAGACTTTACTTTACATACCTTCTTGAGAAGTTGAAAGGTGTGAGAAGACCAGAACTATCTTTAGCTGCCAATCCAAATGCCTTCTGTGGGAATTCTTCCTCTGGTAGTTTAGACATTTTTCTTCTTCTTCTATGCTTCTTCACTGCTCTCTCCTTATAGTACTGTGAGGAGTAGTGCAGAATAAATGGCCATGTGCGGATGCTATAAGTTAGGAGAAGAGTAATAATTTACTAATACTCTCTATAAACGAATCACCATAATCTCATTCTTATTACCTAATTTCTGACCTCAACTGAAATGCCAAGTGTTTATTTTGAAACACGGACTACACGCCGTATAGAAGGATATTTTCATACGTCACTAGGAAGAAGTCCCACGACCAGGCACGTTGAGGTTCCTCTGTGAAATGAGGAAGTTCCGGGAGTTTGGAAGGAAGGTTTGGGCTCATATTGGTCATGGGTTGAGAATGGGAATTGCACTCGATGAGCTCGAATTTCCCATTGTTCCTATGTAGCTTAGTGGTAGAGCGGTGGCCTGTTAACTAATTGGTCGTACCCTACTTAGAGATTTTATTCAATGAAAGGGCTCGCACCGGCAGTCATTTTTCTACCGTTCTATCTTAATCACTCAATGTTGTTTAATGTGGCTGCTATATATGAACCGTCATGTTGCTAGAGATGGATATACAATTAAAACAACTAGTTTATCACCCGTGCGATGCACGGGTTTATTTCTTGTTTGTGGAATATTGGACTCATGTTTAAAACTAATTTCCACCAAAACCTAAAAATTATGAAAAGAAAAATGGTAAAAAGCAATAAGCTAATATTTAAGTTGGTGCGCAAAAAAATAAACCAAAAAAGGCTAAAACAGATATGAATTTTGTGGGAGACAATGCATTGAAAATGAAACTCTTTTAGTATTCTTTGACATCCTCTTTTTCTTGGCCGTAAACATTTTTCCACCTCTTCTCTGTCCCTCTAAGCAACGATCGCTATCTTGGACATAAATATTCTTCATTTTCTGTTTGTCTTGGTTTCCATGTTGAAACCAAAAGAACAACAAATAGAAAAAAATATATTTATTATCCTCAAATCATTAAATATTGTCAAAAAATCTTCTAGATTGTTCTCCTTCACAATATTATGCAAATGTATCATTGTATTTCTTGAAAAATATCGGTATGAAGGTAGTAGTTATTAGGATAACTAATTCTCAATACCTTCTAACACAGCTTTTCGATGCTACATTACATGAACTGTTTTCTACTTACATGATTTAATTGTCCTAAGCAGTTTAAGAAGGAAAAAAACATACCATTTTCCTTTCAGCTTTTCGAGTAGTTTAAGAAGATAAAAACGTAATTCTTTCAGCTCCATTATGTGTTTTCCTTCGAAACGCGCACCATCATACTTTTAAAACCTCTGATTTGTGGTTTATATAAAGAAGATAATTATGGTTGGACATATATATTTTGCTGACTACTGAGAATTGTAACTATATGTTATTTGGATTTTAAAGATATTTGGTCTCGATTATTTGGAACATGTACGTTTATGCACATTTGGTAAGAGTGATAGGTCTCAGCAAGATCAATGCATTTACAGAGTGCTAGGGTAAAGGGTGAATTGCACCATGAGAATTGTGAGTATTCATCAACTTAAGGTTAATAAAATGGTCTTAATTTGTTAAATAACTTGTTAAGGATTTTTCAAATGGTGTCATTGCTAGCTAACTCCATAAAACATCATATGATCTGCAAAATCGCTCTATAATATGACAGGAAAAACCACTCCATAATGCGGGAAGTTGGAACTAATGAATTCGTGACTTAGAAAAAATCTATCAAAACAACTACCAAAACAATGTATGCATACTTGTAGTTCCTAAAATATCAAACAAAGTTATTCTTAAGAAAAAACAACCTAAAGTTCAACAAAAGAATAATAGAGAAACTCTAAATTATTAGTCTAAAGGAAACAAATTTAAAACCAAATCATAATAGATTTTTATTCACTGATCACATTCTTGTAGGCCACTGGTTGGTGAACAATACGGTATATAATCCAGTATTATCAAATATGTATTGACGCACATCCCGTGAATTATTCTTCTTGATGAAGTTAATTTTAAAATTTGTTGGTCCGTCCGATGTTTGAAATGCCAATATATGTTAGATTTTCATTTTCATCAAAGCTTCTACTCTCAAGTAGAATCAGGCATTGTGTAAACCTTGTGTTGTTCCCATTCTCATTATGGGTATGCCAAATTCACGACAAATTTTGATTAAAAATATAAATTTAATTATGTTGGGTGGGACCCTAATGAATAAAAAATATATTTATGTTTGTGCGGTGGGGTATTTATAAAAGTTTTAGTGTTATAATATATTTAGTGGGACCTTTTAAATATAAAAATATATTAGAATAATTAAGAAGTAGGAGAGAAAGAGAAATTATATATCATATGTATAAAATTACTCGGAGATGGAAAGACCATCGAGCGATGGAGTCTCTATCGCCCGACTCCATAGCTTATGTTTATATATATGTGATATTTGACATATAAGCATATATGTTTGGCAATTTGGCATACCCATAATGAGTGTATATATATGATAAATATAATGGTTTTACATGCATAGGAATAGGCCTAGTGATTATAAAAAAATTGTTTAGAGGATAAGAAGCTTGCATTCTAATACCACAGTTATCTTTGTATATTCTCCAAAACGTCTAGCTACACAATATATGTGCCATATCTAGTGGCAACCGCATTATAGTCTAATATTGCTCCTTCGTATGTATGAGAGCCTAAAACACTCGTACACACCTTAAATTATTATAATATTTTTTTTAGATTGAACTACAATGCGTACAACTATATGGTATTTGATATGATGCAGATAAGGTTCATGCGTAGAAGAAAATAAATGATAGTACTTATCGATTTCATTTTTTTCCTCCAATATGTTGACCTTAAAGAAAAAATATACTCGTAAGGAATATTAAAGAAATTTTCTGGCTATTGGTCTTATATTTTGTGGAATCTCATTATTCGGTATACAAAGTGCAGTTAGCATTGCTTGCAGGAATGTAATGTATTCGGGGTTTTAGAAAAGAGATCGTCGTTGCGCACCAAAGGACCAAATTCTAATCTTTGGGTATCACAATATTATTACTCTACCAAAAAAAATCGTTAATCCCCCTATGTACGGTAAAAAAAGTATCACCGTTTCAGTATTTGAAAGCTTCAGAACTTAACCAAAAAGAATTGTAGCGTTTCAGTAGATATTTTGGCAGAGGCCTTCACAGTTGGGTTGGATACACCACTAAGTTCAGCGCCTCTTTGCAGCTAGTTCTATTTCAACAATTTTTTTCATTAATTAATGGTGATCTTACAACCAAGAAATACATTTTTCGTTAGCCATGATCTCCATACAACTAAGAGAGTGCGGCAACAATTTTATTGATCTTTTTTTTTTTTGAAAGACTCGCGTGGAGATTTCATTAATAAAAGGAAAAGCAAACAAAATGAGGGGGACATGCCAAACCTCACGAGAAGGAGAAAAACAAAAAAAAGAAAGCATGTTAAAAATTAAAAATTATTTGAATCGATAAAAATACAGACTTGATCTTTTACCATCCAAAACTGCTTAGATATGGCGGCTCATTCCACCATTGAGACCGTGTAATAGCGCAACAATTCTATTGGTCCAGACGTAGGCAAACTATTGACTGTATCAGTACCATCAATCCGTACAAAGATATCTTTTGTTACCTTAATAATCATAAAATTGTTGGTTAGTCGACCAACAACAAAAAAACACACTAAAAACGAAAAAAAAAAAAAAAAAGAATAATTATTGAACATGATGTGTGTTGAGATTAAACAAACCTTAATAATCATAAAATTGTTGATTAGTCGACCAGCATAGAAAAAACATACCAAAAATGAAAAAAAAAAACAATTATTGAACATGATCTGTGTTGAGATTAAACAAACCTTAACTTTTTGATCTAGCAATACGCATGAAGCAACGACAATATGAATATACATTAATAAGCTTTTATGCATCCTTTAGACATACTAATCAAAAAATAATTATTGTTTTTAATTTATAAAAATATTCACGGAATGATTTATACCTTTGAATTCTTTGAGCACGATCGAGGATACATTTAAAACAGAAAACAAAAGTGGATCAGATTAAAAAAAATCTATTTTATGCATCCTTTAGATATGCTAATCAAAAGATAATTATTATTTTTAATTTAGAAAATATTCGCAGAATAATTTATACCTTTAAATTCTTTGACTTATGCGCCGCTTCAACGAACATTTATAACAGGTGCAGGATCTATGATACATTCAAAACAGCAAACAAAAGTGGATCAAATTAAAAACAATCTAAATAGCAAGAAAGGGAACAAAATAATCATCAAAAAGAGAAGCAACGTGAAAACCATAGAATTTTGGTTTTGCACGAATGCTTTATATAGAGTTACCAAGCCCAGAAAAATGCCATAAGAAATCAACTTTGCTTTGGAAATAATATATATATCAATAAATATATAAATATTTGTTTAAATATTCGTATAACTATAGGCAGATACTTGCTTTAAGAATAATATAAATATTTCTTTAGTTATATATTTGTTGATCTCGTATATTAAATGGCTATAACAAAATTTGGGCAAAAATATTATTTTTTCACACATAATATAATCTTTTATATATCTAACGGAATGAACAATATATTTAGCATATTTACCTATAAGATAAATAAATAAATAAATATTATTTTCGGAAAACTATATTTATTTTTTGAAATATTTTTCCTAAAAAATTATTGAGTATCTTCTACACGTCAAACAAAGAAAACTGTTTCTATTTTTTATTTTATTTTTGTGAAATGAATAATATTAAGAAAAATAATGTTGAAACCAATATTCATTTTGGTTGATTATACTTTTTTATCGAGGTTTTTTGGTTTCTCATTTTTAGTTTTGTTTAAATCATGTTATGTTATTTCTATGTTTTTATTGATGGTTTTATTTCGAACTATTGAACAGGATTAACGATCGCTTTTTGCGGAACGGGTAGCATGTTTTGATCCGTAAGCATTCACAACTCTATGTATATTGATTTATAAACTTTGATCAAAGTTCTTACTTCTTTCGAATTGTAAATGTAATCGCAGTTAGGGTTAGTTTTAATATTAATTAATAGCTTGGAATTATAATTAAGATTAGTTTAATTATCAAAAATTGTAATTGGACATTGGACTCTTTTCTTATAATTTTGTGATGAA
The DNA here is from genome assembly GCA_023531295.1 of Papaver armeniacum. Taxonomy (NCBI): domain Eukaryota; kingdom Viridiplantae; phylum Streptophyta; class Magnoliopsida; order Ranunculales; family Papaveraceae; genus Papaver; species Papaver armeniacum. The sequence continues at coordinate 2,061,235 of JAJJWW010004015.1, read as the reverse complement.
ATCGTGATCAACAATATTTTTTTAGATGTTAATTTATTTTAATTTTGTTTGTACAATCTTTTTTTGTTTATTTTTTTTGTGAATTTAATTGTTAGGATTAAATGTATTAGATTTTTTAAACATTTTTGGCAATGTATAGATTTTATTATATTTAGTTATTTTAGGTAATTTTTTTGTTTGTTGTGATTGGTCGAAAATATATTGTGAACTAAAAATATTATAAAATTACCAAAAATAAAATATTATGGTGGGGCCAGAATCAACCAGAAGCTCCGATTAACCACAATGCTCGAAAAAACTCTATTTTTATATAAAGAATGTTGTTCGATATTTAAGCAAAATTTTATTTTTGAACGTGTCTTTGAAGGCGCCATGGTACTCGTATAAGTGCTAATGATACCACAAAACTAAAATTATACTCCCTCCTGTTTTCTTAGAAGAGACTTCGTAAGAACATCAGATATTCTTGCTAGGGATTCTATGGTTCTAGATTTTCCTACTATGAACATGTCACATGTGAAAAAAGCTAGTTTCTTTGTATAGGACACAATGCCCTTATTTGATTTAGTTTAATAAAAGCTTAAGGCTAAGAGAAAACATTTCTATGGACTGAAATAGTGAATGGAAATTGCCAGGGAAATAAAGGACTAAAGCGATGACATGGTCACAAACAGGCACAAGTGGTGTTAGGTTGGTCGCCCTTTATTGTCCTGTGGTAGGATACTGTGAAATATCAGAGTAGGAAATGCTGTGAAGAAAAGAATCTTGTTATTACTCAAAAATACAATACACAGACAGTACATATTCAGACAGTATTTATACTGAATTTAATACAGTACACAAGACTTTTATTGACCTTGACTATACCTTGACTATTTGACTTATTATTATTCCTAATAGCTCCCCTCAAGTTCATACTGGCAGACACAGAAATGAACTTGAAAAACAAAAACATAAGAAACATCTTTTAAAACACAGCTAAACCAGAGAAATGAGAAGTAGAAACAGAGTGTTTTTCAGTATCAATAGTAGACAGAGATTGGTCAACATCTGCAGTAGTAGTAGTAGATCCCAGAAGTTGTTGAAGTAAAGAAGAAAAAGCTGGATAACAGAGTCCTTTGGTAAAGAGATCTGCCAGTTGATGTTGAGAAGCAATATGCTGAACTGAAATGAATCCATCTAGCACCAAATCTCTGACAACATGATACTGCACTTCTATGTGTTTAGCCCTGGCATGAAACACAGGATTAGAAGCTAAGCAAATAGCTGAAGTATTATCACAATATATGGTAAAAGGATAAGTTACTGAAACTTGTAATTCCTTAAAAAGATTGGAAAGCCATTCCAATTCAGAAGCAGTGACTGACAAACACTTGTACTCTGCCTCAGCAGAGGATCTGGACACTGTAGGTTGTTTCTTACTTGACCAAGAAATTAAAGAATCCCCCATAAACACTACATACCCTGAAGTAGATCTTCTAGTATCAGGGCAACCAGCCCAATCAGAATCAGTAAAGGCTTTGATAGAAGAAATATCACTTTTCCTTAAAGTAATTCCCAAACCAATGGTACCTTTCAAGTATCTGAGAATTCTTTTAACTAACAAGAAATGTATATCTGTTGGAGCATGCATAAATTGGGAAACATAATTCACTCCAAAAGCAATATCAGGTCTTGTCATAGTTAAGTACTGTAAACTACCTACTAAAGTTCTATATTCTGCAGCATTTGTGAGTAAAACTCCATCATGTATAGAAGCTCTAGATTCTTTTACAACTGGAGTAGTGGCAAGTTTACAATCCAACATGTCTGCCTTAGTAAGTAATTCTAATACATACTTTTTCTGAGTCAAAACCATAGAATCCACTGTTCTTTTGACTTCAATCCCCAAGAAAAAATTCAGATCTCCTAATTGCTTCATAGCAAATTCAGAACTCAAAGATATAACTAACTTATGCATAAGAGCATCATCATTACCAGTTAAAATAATATCATCTACATAGAGTAGTAAAACCATCACAGATGAACTTAGAGTATATAAACATGGAATAGTCACAAATAGACCTGACAAAACCAAATTTAACCAAGAAATTACTAAATCTATCAAACCAAGCCCTTGGTGCTTGTTTCAATCCATATAAACTCTTCTTCAATTTACACACATAATCAGGATGAACTGGATCAATGAAACCCTGTGGTTGAGACATATATACATCTTCATTCAAATAACCATGTAAAAATGCATTTGACACATCTAATTGTTTAACACTCCAATTATGTGTAACAGCTAAAACCAAAACAACTCTCACTGTAGTAAACTTCACAACAGGACTAAATGTTTCAGCATAGTCAACTCCATCTTGTTGATTATACCCTAAAGCCACCAACCTTGACTTATATCTATCAATTTTACCATCTGCTGTCAACTTTATTCTATACACCCAAGAATATTCATATGTGGCTCAGGTTTGACAAGATCCCAAGTGTCATTGTCTTTCAAAGCTTGATGTTCTTCTTTCATGGAAACTTGCCATTTAGGATTTTTAACAGCTGTTTTAAATGTTTTTGGCTCAGGGGGAATACCCAATAAAGAAGAAAAAGCACAAGGAATTGGATGTTTGACAGAAAGATGCATAACATGATCATGATAAAGTTTTGGCTTAGAAATACCTCTCATAGATCTTATAGTAATAGTAGTGGGAGAACAAGAAGGAAGAGCATCAGTGGATAATTCAAGTAATAACGGGGAGATGAAGCGACAACAGAAGGAGATGGCAAGGAATTTGCAGCATAGTAAAATTCATTTTCTGCAAATATAACATTCCTAGAAATATGTAATTTTCTAAGAATTGGATCATATCATTTATAGCCCTTATGTAAAGAACTATAACCAAGAAAAACACACCTGACAAATTTGGGAGAGAGTTTATCTTGTCTAGATTGACCCAAAAAAGGATAACATACAGTACCAAAAACTCTTAGAAAAGAATAATCAGGTACAATTTTGTAAAGAACTTCAAAAGGAGATTTATTTTGAAGAATAGGAGTAGGAGTTCTATTTATTAGATAAGTTGCAGTCAAAAATGCATCAAACCGAATCATTTAGGACAAGATGCAAAAACAAAATAGTATTTCCCATTTACTCGTAATGTGCCTATGCTTTCTTTCAGCAAGGCCATTCTGTTCTGGGGTTTTAGGACAAGATACTCTAACATTAATACTATTAGTAGAAAGATAAGCACCTAATGAACCTTTAATAAGTTCACTAGCTCCATCAGTTTGAAAGTTTAAAATTTTGGTAGAAAATAAATTCTCAGTTAAAGTTTTGAAATGAATGAAACATTTTAAAACATCAGATTTCAGTTCCATTGGATAAATCCAATGAAACCTACTATAATCATCTATAAAAAGAACATAGTACCTATACCCTTGTAAAGAAGACACAGGGGATGGTCCCCATTCATCACAATGAATAAGAGATAAAGGAATAGATGCATGAGAGACAGAAGTGGAAAAAGGCAATCTTTTACTTTTAGCCAGCTGACAAGAATGACAAATTTTAGAAGGATCAGAAGATTTTAAAACAATGTGTTTGGATGAATGAATGTGATGAATTATTTTAGAAGATGGATGACCTAATCTACTATGCCATAATTCAGAAGAAGCATGTAGAGCAGATAAAGCATGATGAAAATTAGAGGAAGTGATAGGATAAAGATTATTGACTATATTCCCCTTTGCCAAAAGCACATCAGTTGTCAAATCCCTAATTTCATATCCCTTAGGATCTAGTTTGAAGTAACAATTGTTATCTTGTGAATCGTCCTACAGATAACAAATTATGTTTCATGGATGGTACATGTAATATGTTGTGCAACTTAAAACTAGTGTCAGATACTTGCAAATTAGAATTTCCTGAAAGAGTTATAGGTAAAGACTTACCATTGCCAATAATAACTCCACCCTTGCCTTTATAAGAAGAAGTATTTTGAAGAAGTGAAGGATCTCCAGTCATGTGTGCAGAAGCACCTGAATCTGAAAGCCATGAAGTAGATGAAGAAGGATCATCATTGACCGGTAGAGTATTCATATGTAGACCAGTAAACTCATTAGAAGTATTGTTGTTAATGTCATTATTTCCTTGAGTATGAGATTCAGTGACACCCACAAAACCAGAAGTAGGAGGAGGATAATATCGAAAATGGCATCTGCTTGCATAGTGACCCTTTTTCCTGCATATTTGACATTCAACCTGAGAGAAATCCCACTGACCTCTTCTAGCATCACTATTGTTTTGATAAGAACCACTTCCTACACCAGATCTAGTTTCACTAGTTCCAGCACCAGCATTTTTATTCACATTTGACTTATTGTTTGCATAAGGAGCACCAGAACCATTCCTCTTCTTATTTCCAGGATGAGAATTATAGTTAGAACTAGCACCACCTCTACCATAAAAAGCAGTTTGATGTTGAGTATCAAAAATAGCATTACTGTCCTGTGCTTGATCAAGAAGCCATTGCTCATGTGTAATTAACCTTGCCTTAAGTTCACTAAAGGTATAAGAATTTTCTCTATGCTGAGCAGCAATCACAAAATTATCATAATCCCTGCCTAATCCATTCAACACATGCATCAATAAGTCTGAGTTGCTTACTTTTTCACCAATAGCAACAAGAGAGTCTGCAATTCCCTTAATCTTCTGTAAATACACAGAAACAGACAAATTTCCTTTTCTAATTCCATACAATTGTTGTCTTAACATATTTTTGCGAGCAAGAAATTGGGTTTTGAATGTACTTTCAAGAAACTCCCAAATGTCTTTTGCAGTAGCTAAACCTAACATCACCAGAAATGGATGCTGTAAAAGTTGCTTTTAAACAACTTATAACAAATCGATCCATTCTTCTCCACTGAACCCATTTTGGATTTAAACTAAGAATACCATTAATCAAAATCTTCTCCTCATGCTCTTGAAAATCCACATTAACATGACCATAAAGATCAGTAGTAATCAAAACAGACTCAAATTGATCACGCCATAATAGAAAGTTCGTATTATCCAATTTGAGAGAAACAAAATTCGAAATATTTGTGAAAGGTAAAGTGAAATTCACAGAGTTACCAGAATCGGAATTGTTTGTAGCGGAAGCCATATCTGTTTGATTGATAACGTTGCTGTTGTTTAACGTATTCTTGCTACGCCTTGTACTGACTGGCATAACACAAATTTGCAAAAGATGAAAATAATTTCAAGATTAGGTTTTAATCTTGAATCCAGATGAAGAGAAATATTGATTGATAAAATTTGTTGAAAAATTTGTTTGTAAATCAATCAAGAAAAAATATTAAGAAGATTGTTTCTTGTTGATTGAGAAAGATGTATGAAAAAATTTGTTTGGATCAGAACCAAACTGATACCATGTGAAATATCAGAGTAGGAAATGCTGTGAAGAAAAGAATCTTGTTATTACTCAAAAATACAATACACAGACAGTACATATTCAGACAGTATTTATACTGAATTTAATACAGTACACAAGACTTTTATTGACCTTGACTATACCTTGACTATTTGACTTATTATTATTCCTAATAGATACGCGCCCATAGTTTCTTCTAGGGATTTCGTCACAGAAATCCTATGGATTGGTGTTTGCCACCGAGACATCCAAGTTTCAGTTTAACCTTTAAAGACGGACAAGTGAGTCTGTCCGTTCCCATTGCTTAAGTTTAGAAAAAAATTTTCCCAATTTACCCCTTAAGCCAAGTTAGTTAGCATCCATAGTTAAGTAATATGGGTTTGTGAGGTTTACCCGACCATTGAAATGGATACTAGTTTAGAGGGAGTTATATCCCAATTCTTGTACGCCTGTCTGTATTTTTCATTTAGTTTGTGCATCACAGTTTCCCCTCCATCTTCTTCCTCTTATGTATTTGTAGAGATTCAGAGACGGTTCGATATGTGTTCATCAAATTAAGAGGGTATAGGTATTTATCTCTATTTAATTTTCAATTTTCATTTATATCAGATAGGAGATTGACGGTAATTGCAAAATTTTTAAGAAACTCTCTGCTAGTGTCCCCCTACTAATCTAAATGATCGTCGGCATCTTAACATGGCTAGTAATATCATGACATTTCCTCACGAAATATATTGTACATCAAATAAATGGCATAAAAAACTAAAAATGTATTGTCGATAGCTAGCAGCTAGATATCTAGCCCATAAGACTTAGGAGGTTGCCCAGGCTGACGTGGATGACCAATCTAGCAGCTAGATATCTAGCCCATAAGACTTCGCCTAATGGAAGGTGCCGATTTACCGGAGGACACAAAAATACATATGAAGATAAGCTAAAAAGTCCTTTATCTTGTATTGATCTTGGTAGGCTTCCTAATAAATCTTGAACACAGGGCTCAAGGCAAAACACATCACAAACACTGAAGTCGAGTCTTTAGACCCATATACCTCTCGACCATTTGATCCTGATGAAAACTTTGCAATTTGGCTAAGCAATTTTTGATAAGGTGTTGGCAACGTCGATGACGAATCTGTATCTAACATCACCCTTAGCAAGACGTTCCATTGCGGTGTTGACATAGTCCAATGGAACAACCTCAATATCTGTTGTAATGTTGTGTTTTGCTGCGAAGTCGAGCATCTCTTGTGTTTCTTTCAATCCTCCTATAGTACTCCCTGCAACAGTTTTCCTACCTGTAGTGCGGAAACCATATTACTTCGTTAGTAAAACTGTATGCATATTTAGGATACACTGAATTTTGAATGTTGTTATGATACAGCATCAACAAGACCATAACTTCAGTGTTCTATTGGTATTGTCGAACCCTGTCATGGGTGCTTAGGGTTACACACAAAAACCAATATTTCACTTAAAAGTAAGTAAATGCTAATCAGAATATTGTAGCTTTCTACTTGCATATTGATCTTTTCAAGCTGCTAACGTACCAAAAAGCAGATCGAAACAAGGCACTTCAAACGGCTTGTCTGGTAAACCCAGCATAATAAGCTTTCCATGGGATTTTAGCAAGCCAAGCAACGGTGATAGAGAATGAGGTGCAGAAACTGTGTCCAAGATACCATCCAATGTACCCATCGCAGCCTACATAAATTTAGAGAGACAGCAAGATAACACCAAACTCAGTGTATATGTAATTAGTTGTAACATTTGATTAGAGCCGAAAGTAAACTTCACTTACCATCAAGTGATCTTGGTTACGGCTAACCACAAATGAATCTGCTCCAAGATGTTCAATTGCTTCCTTCTCCTTATCTGGTGAGGTGCTGATCACAGTTACCTTCATTCCGAAAGCCTTTGCAAACTTAACAGCAACATGACCAAGACCACCAAGTCCAACCACACCCAAGCGAGTACCAGGCTCATTAAGTCTGAAATGTTTTATTGGACTGTACACTGTAATACCGGCACATAATAATGGTGCACATGCATCAAGTGGGATGCTGTCTGGGATTCTTACCACGTACCGCTCATTAGCAACCATGATATCAGAATAACCTCCGTATGTTTTCGACCCATCATAATAAGAGCTATTGTAAGTGAATATTTGTGAAGAGCAATAGTTCTCAAGGTCTCTTGAACAATCATCGCAGGAATGACAAGCCCGACCAAACACCCGACACCGACTCTGTCACCAACTTTGAATTTTGATACCTTCTGCCCTACCTCAGTCACAATGCCAACCAACTCGTGACTGCATTTGAGACACCACCAACATTCAAATCACAAATTTTTAACACTGGTACCAGATTGTATGCAGCCCTCTTAAAAAAAAAATGAAATTTGCAGTAAGTAGGAAAAGTTTATTACCCTGGAACCATAGGGTAAGTAGAATATCCCCATTCGTTCCTAATGTTGGAAAGATCAGAATGACAAATTCCACAAAACATCACCTTAAATGTGACGTCTTCATCTCCAGTTTCCCTGTATACAATAACACCGTTCTTAATTAGCTTAAATTTCTATAAATACACTAGAATAGGCACAAAGGAAATGTGTTGAAGTCACTGAATTCCATTTAGCACCAAGTCCAAATGAGCGAAAATTACGCATACCTTCTTGAGAACTTGAAAGGCGTGAGATGACCAGAGCTATCTTTAGCCGCCAATCCAAATGCCTTCTGTTGGAATTCTTCCTCTGGTAGTTTAGACATTTTCTTTTCTCATTCTTCTTACTCTCTTCTCACTATTCTCTATTTATAGTACTGTGAGGGGTATTGTGGTATAAATGGCCAGATGGATGCTGTAAGTTAGAGTTAGTATACACCCACTGTCCAGTCTCGCAATATTGTATAAACAAATTCACCACCTGAAATAAACTCTACTTTGATGTAAAGAACTAGTTTATTAATCATGAAAATGCAACACGGATTACATGGCATAAGAAGGGATAATTTTCATCATGGCTGAAGTTTAGTTGAACTAAAGGAAAACCATCAGTTTACCAACAAACAGTCAAGATCCAATTCGATATAATAACACAACACAAAGACTCAAATCCAAGCATTCACTATAAAAAACAGAAAAGAGTAGTAATTGCAAAACTCATAATGCACTGAAATACTTGGCCAAGAAAATATACAAAACAAGGTATTCGGGCACAAGTTCTTCGACAAAGAGCAACTACCAAAACATATTACTACTTCTTGGAACAGAAAATTAACCCGAAAATTGCCACTAAAAGCAGCAGTGCTGATATCCTGCATTACCAACAAAATACAAGTGCTAGCTAAACAAAATAGCTCACCCATAAGAGTCTGTCTGCTATGAATCGCTTTCTACCAAAAGACATTATCCAACTATACTAATCAGTTTGTCAACCAAAACGATCCCATTTGCACCATGTTGCATAAATCTCCCTTACTCAGCTTAGATTTCAGACTAGCCATTTTCGATTTGAATCTAAAATGCTGAACATTCGCCAATTGCAGCATTTCACCCCTAATTGGATTCAACCAAAATCATAATCTCCAGCTTACATTTTTCACATGCAACATAAATCTGCCTTGGTCGTCCTCAACAAAGATTTAACTCTAGCCAATTCCAATTTCAAATCATGATGCTGAACTTTTATATCTTCATCATATCTCTTGAACCTTGCAATTCTACGTTGAACCTTCTCGGAACTAATTTTACCTTTCAATTCTTCCCGCATTTCTCCATTGCTTTGATCTAACATACCAAGAACTTTCACTCTCATCAATAGAATAAATCTTTCTTTTAGTTTCACTACATCATAACCCATTTCCTCGAGATTAGATAATTCTCCTCCAATAGTATTTTCTTCTTCATCAGACAGATTATCATCCAAATTCTGTAACTTCCCGATTAGTCTGAGGTAAATCACATCGAATACTAATCTAATCTCTCGTTTAATACTAGGACAGTATCTGGAAAAGGGAAGAACACGGGGTTGTGCCGGATCATCATCACTATTCTCCTCTTCATCAAAATCAGCAGAATCACCACAGTCGTCGTCATCATCATCACCGCCGTCGTCGTCATCATCAGTATCACCATCAGAAAGTACTAAATGATTTCGATTGTATACGGACATGGTTTGATGCAGAAAGTCAAGAGCCAGATTTGCACGGCTTGTTGAAAGGAACCTGCTACTACTATTCTTTGCCAAAACCAAGTCCCTCGTGAGCTTGTCGTAACGGGTAACAACTTGTGATGCTGTCGATGAAGTTGGGATTTGGAGAAGATCATAAGGCCAGGTTTCTCGATCTGGTTGCGGTTTAAAGGTTTCGGATTTGTGAAGATACTCGCATATGGTTAACATTTCTTGACCATTTGGGATATGGGTATAAAGACTGATTGCTTCTTCTACTTTGGTTACTGCAGATTTGAAGTTTTTTGATTTGATCATGGTTTTAGCCTCTTGAATGGCTCTATTTGCAGCACTTTTCTTCACGGATGTTCTCTTCTCTCTCATTTCTCTGTTTCTGTAGAAGATGGAAATGCGTTTTCTGGGAAGCACAAACTCAATTCTTATCCAAGTAAAAAACAAAAGTACTCCTCGAACGTTTCAATTATTTTATTAATGAGTAGGTCGTAGGTAGGTAGGCACGGCACACTCTCGATCCTTGTAGTTTTTGTGATGAACATTTACACCTCGTTCTGTTGGAAACAAATTATGGGGTAAGAAATTGAATTGAAATCTAAAAAATCAACGTTTGATTGAAGTAATCCATGGAATCCAATTCTATTCCACTACTAGATAAAAATGTCTTTAGCGTTTGGTTGGAGTAAAATATTTTTAGCTGCTAATCCTAATCCCTTCTTTGGGAATTCTTCCTTTGGTAGCTTAGACATTTTTGTTTTCTGATCAAAAAAAAAAAAAAAAAAAAAAAAAAAAAAAATACTAGTGTAGTAGGGATTAGTTAAAGCTGCAAGTTAAAAGATAGTGGGTTTTAATTAGAGTAGGAGTAAATGTGTATAGTTGGGGAGTTGTGTAATGAGACATAGTGGGTGAGCTAGAGTGAAGGCAGTAGGGCTGTCAATGGGTCCGGGTTCTCCCGGGTAGTACATGGCCCAGAACCGGACCCGGCATATCAACATCGGTTCCGGGTCCGGTTCCATAATGTGTTGGCCCGAAACCGGACCCGTTTAAAGTCCCAAATACCCGTCGGGTCCGATTTTTTACAGGGTATTAAAAAAACTATTAAAATTTTAATTTCTTTCTCTTTTTAACTTGAATATAAATTATTTTTATAAAAATTTATTATTATTTCTTTATTAATGTACTAAATAAAGATTAAATGTAAGAAAAAAATCAAAAATAAAAAAAAATCAAAGCCAAAACTAGCAAAATACCTATAATTTTGCTAAAAAATGATCAAAAGGTTAAATAAACGGGTACCCATTACCCGCGGGTACCCGTCGGGTAGGACCGGTTGGACCCTAAGATAAACGGGTCTATTCGAGGTAATTACCCGCACGGGTCTTAAGTGGCTAATGGGTCCAACTTTAGGACCCAGAACCTGACCCAATTAGGCGGGTCCGGTTCTGGGTAGCGGGTAACGGGTACCCATTGACAGCCCTAGAAGGCACCACACCTTAATCTTCCCCTCTCTTCACAGCCAAAAATAACCTAGCATTTTTAGGGCGACCCCAAAAAAATTAGGAGCGTCACAAAATGACAAAAAAGGTCACCCAAACCTAAAACAAAGCCACCCCTTATCTCAAATTTTTCGAAATGGCAAATATGCCCTTCATAATCTGTAGTTAAGTCTACAATTGTGATAAATTTGTTATATAGAGGAGATTCCATTTTCATATAATTGAGAATTTCCACAATCGGTAGTTTCATGATGTTTATTGCCTACCGATTGTACAATCGGTAATTTCATGATGTCTATTGCCTCCCGATTATGGTAGTAGCCCTAAATGCGAAATTTTTAAAAACCATTAGGAATTTTAGATTGAGAATTTCCACAATCGGTAGTTTCATGATGTTTATTACCTACCGATTGTACAATCAGTAGTTTCATAATGTTTATTGCCTCCCGATTATGGTAATAGCCCCAAATTCAATATTTTCAAAAACCAATAGGAATTTTAGATTTCTTTATTTCCACAATCGGTAGTTTTATGATGTTTATTGCCTACCGATTGTATAATCGGTAGTTTCATGATGTTTATTGCCTTCCGATTATGGTAATAGCCCCAAATTCGAAATTTTCAAAAACCAATAGAAATTTTAGATTTCTCTATTTCCACAATCGGTAGTTTCATGATGTTTATTGCCTACCGATTGTACAATCAGTAGTTTAATAATGTTTATTGCCTTCCGATTATGGTAGTAGCCCCAAATTCGAAATTTTCAAAAACCAATAGGAATTTTAGATTTCTCTATTTCCACAATCGGTTGTTTCATGATGTTTATTGCCTACCGATTGTACAATCGGTAGTTTCATAATGTTTATTGCCTCCCAATTATGGTCGTAGCCCCAAATTTAATTATTTGAAAAACCAAAGCTACGAAGAAAAGAACATAGTCACAATCGGTAGATAAATTTTTTTTCTAAACTACCGATTATGAAGGGACATATAAATATTTTCAACCTATTTTGTCATTTTGTGTCGCCCCTAATTCTTTCGAGGTCGCCCCTAAAAATGCCAGGAAAAATAAACCCCCAAAACAACAATGTCACATCAAGTCTTAAGTGGAATCCAAGCCATTCCAAGTGTGGAAAAATCATGGAATGTCAAGTTTGGGTTTTCCACAGAAAATCCAAGCAGTGTTCCATGATTTCGTGGGATGATCCGTGAAATCCATGGTAGCGCTAATCAGATTAGAGTAAAACGCTATTCAGAATAGCACACTAGAAGACGGAAAACGCCAATCAGAATAGCGCTCCACGCTAATCGGAATAGCGCAAAACGCTAATCGAATAGCGTTTTTTTTATCCGTAGATTCAAAACGAGCCATTGAAAATCTAATGGCTGAGAAAAAAAACGCTAATCTTTATAGCGTTTTGTGCTATTCTGATTAGCGTTTTTTTAGCGCTATTCTGATTAGCGCTCAACGCTATTAAGATTAGCGTTTTTGTTGTTCCACCACTACACTTGCGCTTCCATCCACAATTCCAAATGCTGAGGTGGCGTGGAAGATGGAACTCTTCCACCACAAGACTTCCTCTTAGGAGTGTAAAACTTATGTTGTTACATGGATTGTGAGTCGGAGCTAGCATAGTCATAGGGGCAACTGCCCCTCATGGCCATAAGAAAAGCCCTAGTTACCCCTTGAACCTTGATCTGGTGGCGTAATGCATTTATGTGCACGCCCCTAAGTAAATACTCTAATCACCGGTGAACAAGGCCGAAGTGGGTGTCTTGCAGCGTTTTGGTAACTTTCAAAACTAAAGATGAACGCTGATGTCTTCCTTACATTTAGTGATTACAATAGAAAGTACACACATTCACTTGGAAACAAAGATATTCAAATGCTAGCAAATCCTACAGAAAAACTGAACCTGAAAATTGGTACTAGCATTTTGATGCAGCATTAGCTAATCATCTCTGATCCCACCACATATGTAGTGTCTCATGGCAAATTTTCAAGAACATGTGTGTCGCATTCATTAGCTAGTCTAACGGGCATATGGATCTTAGTAAGCAGCACTAAGTCAAAATGAGTGAAAAGTATACATACCTTCTTGGGAACTTTGAAAGGCATGAGATGACCAGAACTATATCTTTAGCTGCCAATCCAAAAGCCTGCTGTGGGAATTCTTCCTCTGGTAGTTTGGACATTTCTTTTCGTTCTTCTTTCTCACCATTCTCTACTTAAAATACTGTAAGCTAGAATGAGTATAACATACCAATGATCCAGTCTAGTAATATTTTAACTTCATAAACAAGATTAACAATGTCACATCCATTGCTGAAATGAACTTTTGCTTTGTAGTCTTCGATGTAAAGAACTAGTTTATCAATCATGAAAAAGCAACATAGAAGGATGGATAATTTCCATCATGGCTGAAGTTTAGTTGCACTACCGAAACACCAGTTCACCTACAAATAGTCTAGATCCAATCAGAGAAGAGTAGTAATTGCAAAACCCATGATATACAAAACAAGACATTCAGGCCAAAGTCTCTTCTACAAAGAGCAACTACCAAAACATATTACTACTTCTAAGAACACAAAATAAACCGAGAATTGCCACTAAAAGCATGCAGCAGCACAGATGTACCTGCATGACCAACAAAATACAAGTGCTAAACAAAATAGCTCACCCATAAGAGTCTGTCCGCTAATGAAGAGCTTTCTATCAACCTTTGCTAATCAGTTAGTCAACCAAAACGATCACAATTTTGTCAGCAATTATCTACAACTTCCTCCATTTGCACCATGTTGCATAAATCTCCCTTACTCAGTTTAGAATTAAGACTAGCCATTTCCGATTTGAATCCAAAATGCTGAGCTTCAACCACTTGTTTTTCACTCTTCAACTTGGAGATCCTACATTGAACATTCACCAATTGCAGCATTTCATCCCTAATTTTACCATCCAAATTCTTGATTTTGTCTTCATAGCTCTCATCGTTTTTGGAAATTGTTTTCACTCTCACCAATAAATCAAATCTCTCTTTCAATTTCATCACATCGTAACCCATTTCTTCCAAATCAGACAACTCCCCTCTAATAGTATCCTCTTGTTTGTTAGATAGAATCTGACCACCACCTAAATTCTGCAACTTTTGAGTCAAATTGATAAATATCATCTCAATTTCTGATTTCATCTTTTTTCTAATACTAGGGCAGTATTTTGCCAAGGGACTAAAATGGGGTTGTTGTTGTAATGCTGAATATATGTGCTTTCGTAGTTTCTTGTATCCCGACGACCTAACATCGTAAGGAACATCACCATCATCATCGTCGGCGTCGGCGTCACTATCACCACCACCATCACCGTCGTCATCCTCATCGGAAGCATCGTTCTCCTCTTCAGTGGCTTTGTTCTCATCTTCGTCATAAGTATATTCATCATCATCATCAGAAGGAGAAGGCGCCTTACGTTTTCTATTATCCGAGATTTCCTTGTACATTGACATGGCTAAATCTAGCTCTGTAAAAGCATCTTCTGTACCTCTGATTTGGTGGCATCTAACTGTAAGCAAATGAGCCTCGAGTGTTTCATAACGAGATTCCACCTCTGATTCTGTGGATGAAGATGGGATCTGAAGAAGGGTATAAGGCCAAGTTTCTCTTTGATAATATCTAGGTCTTTCATCACATAACTGAAGAATCTCACAGAGTGTGATCAATTCTCGACCATTTTCGATTGCGGGAAACAGACAGACCGCCACTTGTATCTTTGCTTTTGCATTTTCATATTTACCGCCGCTGATCATGGATTTAGCATCTTTGATTTCTCGTTTTATCGCTTCTTCTATTGAAGAACTCATCTTTCTCTGTCTTTCTTAAGAACCAACTCTCTCTCTCTCTGCAACAAATAAAATAAAATTAGTCCAACAAATTTATGACACTCTGATAAAGTTGAGCAGCAGGACAGATTATAGTCGTCTGGTCAATCAATGACACGAGCTTCACAGCTTTGCACGTAGGGATGGCCATTTGCCCCACCCAAACCCATCCCCGTGGGTACCCGCCCCGTTTGGGTAGGGTTTTACCCGCATAAATGGGATGGGGTCGGGTATGGGTAATACCCAAAACCTAAGCTACGGGGATGGGGCGGGGATGGGATTCAAGGTCCCCGCCTCATACCCGCCCCAGAATAGCTTCATATTATAAGGGTTTAGACTTTTATCTTTAGAATTAAGATCGAATTTTTATACTTCTACCACTTAGTTGAGCTTTCTTTCATTTATTTTTATACTTCTACCACTTCTTTCATTTATTATATTCTTGATCGTTCTTGTATATTCATCACTTTCGCTTCTTCGTTGTGATCAGACACATTCTCTAAAAGTTAAAATAATGAAAACGATACAGATAATGCAATGGGTAACATGGACGAAGATAAGATGAGAAAGGAAAAGTAACAAAACTAAAAAGTCATTTACAGATTCTTTTGTTCAGTTTAAGATGAATTTCTGAATTTTAAATTTTAGAATGCATTAATCTTATGTTATTATTTTTGTTTAAGTTTTGATCATAAATACATATATGTATTAACACCGCGTTACGGGTAACCCATGGGAAACCCGCCCCATACGGCTATTCCCCATACCCGCCCCGCCCCAATTCATGTGGGTAATGGGGAGGGTATGGGTATTTTTTTTTACGAACGGGGCAGTGACTGGGATTGGCATACCCGCCCCATACCCGCCCCATGACCATCCCTATTTGCACGCCTAGACTACTAGGGGCTAAAGGTCACAGTAAGGTTGGGATGCTATTCGTTTAAAATTTGTTCTGGTTTTTACTTTTGGTGCTATTTGGCCCTTCAAGTTTAAAATGCTGGCCAAATTTGGGTATACCTATACCTAAGGCCTCTTCCTATGCACATGCCAAAAAAATGGTGTTTGGCATGCCAAACCATTTGCGCCACTATGGGGAAACCGCTGAGCGATCGACTCCCTAGCGAGCGATATTGACAATACCGCCAAATGATAAAGACTTTATCGTTGGCGGTATTGTCAATATCGCTCTAAATTCACTATATCACCTTGCCGATATAATCAATATCGCCACCGTTCGAGTTTCTCGCCGCTATAAATACCGCAACTATACTCCCACTTCTTCTAAACTCTTCTCAATTCTTCTTCCTGAAAACCTTCAAAACCACTGATTTTCTTCTCAATTCTTCTTCAAAACCTTCAAACGATTATCTTAATCGATATGGAGAGAAGAAAAAGAAACAAAAAGGGAAAGCATCTACAAGTACCCCCGGGCGGTGGAGTAAGTTTTGTTGTGGATACAAATTATGAGTTTAATAATGTTAGACTAGTAGCCGATGAAGGTGTATTCTCTAATCACCTTTACGATAATGAGGGAGATGTAACGCCATACATCTAAGAGGTGGATGGACCGAGTTACGTAGAATTTTGAATTACTTCTGGTCTTTGCTCAAGAGAGTGAGAAGATATCCTTGGTGACATCTATATCAAATACAACCTAGAAACCACAGGACTCAAGGTGTTCAAGTTATATTAGAACGATGGTGGAAGACTACAAACACGTTCTTTTTCAAGGACTTTGAATGCGGTAAGTCGGTCTTTTCTAGTTATTTAATTTTTAGATTATGTGTTTTGTTTCATAAAAATCAACAAATTCTAATTATGAATAATTATTGTTAATAGGAGTTACACCGATAGATTTATACATGTTAACCTAATTCCATGCCAAGGGAACTTAATTCCATTTAATAGACTAAAGTGGGTATCGAAGATAGATGGAAAGAAAGACTTCCTTTATACTCAAATGAATTATGAGGAAATCCTACACATAGAAAATTAAAAGCGTATGGGTTGAAGGTGTCTCTGGGTTGAAAAGTTTTTCAGTTATCTTTGAAAGAATGAATGAAAACGGGGAAGCCGGTAATCAATACTTGATCCCCACCATTTTGAGGAGCTAGAACGTCTGTTTCTATTGTGGACACCGGGCCAATGTCTCGTTTCCAAATGCTAGCTCAAATTAGTGTTAATTGGGTTTCTCGAAGCATTAGAAGATTTAGAGCAAGCACCAACATATGATTGGGGGACTGCGATTTTATCGAGATTTACATTGCCTAAGTGATAATTCGACATGTGATAAAGATAGTTTTAATGCTTTTTGGGGAGTTCTGGAGGTAAGAACCAATCTTTTTCACATTATGTATTTATTTGTCATTTTCATATGGAAAAGTTATTCACCTGGTGAATGTTATTTTTTTCAGTATTGGTGGTATACATATTTCCGTGTTTCGAACCTTGTCTTAAGAATTATACGAATGTATTTCCGATCATACGAAAGTATGATTCCGAGAATTGGGAAGCTACATGTTGAAGATGGTCAACATACTTGCTATTGTTCATAAGATTCAAGCAGTTGAGTAGAACAAGCCATAACCTTATCTCACGGCCATATGAAGCGTTACACTGAGTTCCAAGAAGAACTAGGTCGGACAACGGTAGAGTTAAGCCTTAGAAGGATGGTGTTATATAGCCCTATTTCGAGAAGGGTGTTTGGTATTATGGTGAAAGACTGACTTCTTCTGTTGCAAGGGAGATCATGATAGCTATCAACCCTTATCCCAAAGAGATGTTTCAAAGCAGACGATTACTTCAAATTGATAAGAGAAGGTCATAGTTGGCAAGAAGTGATGAATTGATCCTGGAGCCGATGGATGAAAATGAGTACCTATCTTGGTTTAATATTATTTTCAAGCCAAATATTTCCATGCAACCGCAAAGTTTGGGTCGGATGGATTTCCCGGCTTTAGGTAGGTTGCCACTTGACAATGAATTTCTTCCTTCCCAACCTCCACCAGAGACGGGTGACGTATTTGCATATCCTTCTCAAAGTTCATCGTCATACATGCCACCATTTTCTTGGGAAGTAAAGATTATATCCGAGCACATCCGGAGAGATTGTTACTTATCCAATTGTTTCTAGTGCACCTACTTGGACTTATCCATACCTCTGGGTCAATGCTACGAGTTGGAGTATCGGACCGATGTAACAATTATGAGGCTCTTCTTCGTGATTTGAGAATATGCACTTGGAACAGATGCAAAGTTTGAGGGAAAGCATGATGTATGACATGAGTCCCAAAGTGTTGGAGCTGGTAGAGGTTTGAGTCCCGGTGTTGGAGTTGGTACGAGATTGAGTCCTGGAAGTCAAAAAGTCGTTGAAGTCATCAAAGTCGTGGAAGTCGGCAAAAGTGGAAGTCGGCAAAGTGGTGAAAGAAGATTGAGACGTCGTCATATGGAGGAGGATCCAGAAAAGTTCAACCCCAAACATGGTGTTAGATACTCAAGGAGTACGTGGTGGTGAAGAAAACATTGGCTTGGATACAACTCCTACACGTATGTTTAGTCATTCACAAACCGACATACCGACTCCGTGGTGGTGGTGTGAACATGGAAGTAGTTAGGCAAACAAATCAGATACTCCAATTGCCTCAACCTCATCAACATTTCAACCATTCCAAAGAACAATATCAAACCACACGTATTTCAAGATTTGTATAATGTTCCCATACCCGTACTCCCATTGCTTATCAAGGTTATGGTGATTCGATGAGACTCAACCACCAAGTCATTCTCAAACCTAAGACCTTAACTAGTTTGTTGAACAACTCTATGGATCCGTAAAATGCAGTATTGGATCTTTGGTCCGGGAGGAAACGGACAAGGAAATGAGTAGTTAAAATGTTTTCTTTTAGTTGAAATGTGAAATGTAATTTTGTTTTTTTAGATTAATGGAAATTATCTTTTAAATTAATATTCAGATTAAAACCAGATTTACATTTCATTAAAAATTCACCATGATAGTAGCGAATTAGACCAATAAATAAAGAAAAATTCACCTTAACTATCATGATCCATGTTATTTCCTGTGTAGTCAAATCCACTTCGGTTATGCACTATGCATGGTGAAATGAATTTGAAGTTGGGTTGGAATTGGTTGAAATCCGGTAGGGGAAATTGTAGCAGTTAAATGAAGATCTGATGAGCGATTATCATAGTATCGAGCGATAGCTTGACTGCCGCTGTCGATTGGAAGACCATCGAACGATTTTTTGACCATCGAGCGACCGAGACTCTATCGCTCGCTGGAAACTCTGTCGTGTATGCCTATATGCCAGAAATAACATATTGGCATATGAGTTTGGCAGTTTGGCATACCCATAGTGGTGCATACATGCCAAATACCATGTTTTGCCATGTGCATAGGAAGAGGCTTAATAAGACAAAATCCATGTCATTATGAAGTAAAACACAACACCTCTTAACCAGTTATTTTTAAAATGTATAATCTACCCTTAATTAACATTAATAATATTTTAGGTTAATTAATTTAGTTAGTTAATTAGTTGAATTAGAATTCTCAAATTATTAGGTATTGTTTGGATTGAACGCATGGATTATGTGTTATGATTTTTGAGGATTTTTTTTTTTTTTTGAGATTTTTTTTTTTTTCAATGGAAATGAAACCACACTAGCCAAACTCTCTACAAAGGGGATTGCAAAGTTGCTGAGTGATTTCATACTTAAAATTACAGAAGAAATCAACACTTTCGATTCTGAAAGTGACAAAAAAATACCCTGCCAAATATAGGATTTTTGACATACAGAGAAAGGTGTTACAAATGCATGATTAGTCGGCAAGGTCATAACCTGCCGACTAAACTATAGTCATCAAGGTATAAGGATGAATACTCTGACGACCCTGTAAATGCTAATTTCAGAGATGAAAAGTCGTCACGATATTCAACCTACGAAGATAAAGACTAGTACTAGTCGGCAAGGTCGACAAAAAAAAATACCCTACCGACTAATACTAGTCGGCAAGGTCGACAAAAAGATATCCTGCCGACTTTTGATAAAAATGTGAAATCATAAGGGATTTCGAGTTGAGATTGGATACAAAATCATACCTAATCTCAAAACCCGTATGTTTTTTTGTTTTTTTTGTTTTTTTTTTTGTTTCGTTTTGATTCTATTTTTTTTTTTTAATTATTGTTTTGTATTTCATCATGTATGGTTAGAGTTTTAAAGAGATTTTGAAAATTGTTTTGATAGGTTTAGTTTTAAGGTTGAATTCATGAATAATTAATAGTAAGGGCAATTTGGTCTTTTAACGTTTTTAGACACTCCTTAGCACACCATCTTGGATGGGTTTAAAATTGGTATACCCTAATTAAATCTGGGTATACCCCAATTTGGCCAAGTCTAAAATCAATGCCTTTGAACTAGGGGTGGGACTTGGGTTGGGTCAACCCACCCAACCCATGCCCAACCCGAACATTGGGCGGACATGGGCAACGTATTTCAAAACTTTGGGCAAGCTCGGGCATAAATTTTATGAACCCGAGTTAAATTTGGGCAAGCATGGGCACAAATATTTCTAACCCAAACAACCCGCCCAACCCGAAGAACTATATATAAGATATTTTTTATAATTGGTATTATCATCTATTTAGAGAAATTTAAGATATTATCTTCAAATTTATTAATGAAAATATAAATTATATCTATCTCATTAATCATTTAATATGAAAAAAGTTTATATTATTGTAAATAATCTTCAGTTATTTGGAAATTTAAAATAAATGGAGCAACTAAATTTTATTATTACTAAATTTATTATTATCACATTGGAACTTGGGCCAACCCGAAACCCGGGAACCCGAGGAACATAACTTGGGCGGACTTGGGCAACACCTCAATGGGTTCCACGGGTTCGATGGGCAATCTGGGCAAAGAATTCCTAGCTCGGGTCTGCCTCGGCCAAGACTTCGAACCCGCCCAACCAACCCAAGTCCCACCCCTACTTTGAACTCTTTTTCTTAGATATTCGATGATTAACAACTCAAAAGGGCTCTGCAAATCGAGCGACCTAATGAGTCAAATCATCTCCATCCGATTCAACAAAATCTGATCTCCTGATCATTGCATGCCCCAGATTTGATAAGTGTTTTATCATCTAAATCTCTCGTTTTGATTTCATCTCTTAATTTTATCTCCTTATCGATTTTTGAGGACTTTATTTATCTTGTTTCTGAGGAATTAGTTAAATCCTCCATGTCCGGCTAATTCTCTCCGGCTTACCAGCCATGTAGCCCAATTAACAACCATTGAATCTATTGTAGTATTTGTGTTCTTTATGACGAGATTTCATTATCCTCCTCTTGTTGGGTTTCATTTAGCTGCAGATTCATCAAGACAGGGCATATACATCTCTTGTTCAACGCTTCACAGCATACTATTGGGGTTTGTTCCTTTTTCTAGTTGATAAAATCAGGGATTCATTTGTTATTCAAAGGTTTAATTTCTTTTGATATGATTCAATTCTTATTAGTTCACGGGTCTCAATTGAAACTTTTTCCTATCCTTGCTGCAATCCACCGTTTTTGGCCACTTGATTTCGAAATTTTAATGGTTGTATCCATCGAATTGTGTATTCTTGCCTCTTTATAGTAGTCAACTAGTCATACTTATGCATTTCCATCTTAATCATAATCGTTCATTTCCGTTTTCTATTCATTAATATTCATGACATGTCCCAGCTGATTGTGTCAAAAATTAAAAAAAAATATTCATGACATGTTCTCAAAGTGTTTGTTTCATTGTTTCAAAGATCGGGTATTTGTGTTGCTGGCTTTTAATTTTTTCATTATCTGTCGCCTTGCTTTAGTTTCTCCACTGTGGTTTACCTATTTTGTGGTTATGTCAGATTAATTGAGGTCTGGTGTTCGTGTTTCTTCTTGTAAAATAGTGCGCACCCAGTGGATTGTTGTTCTTGTGTCGTCAGCTCCGTTTTTTTACCTCTGTTTAGTAACTATTTTGGAGTTTCTTGTCGGAATTTTCTAGTCTGGTATGGTATTTCGTTTAATATAGGAGAAGGTTTTCCCCTCAGTGTTCTTTATGGTAATCCCCTTTGAGAGGAAGAAAAAGGAAAAAAGTTCTTGCCAACTTGCTGTCAGCAATAGTTTTCCCTGAATTAGCTTTCGTTTGACATTATGCCCATTTATTAGACCCCAGCAGCTTCTCTTTTTGCCCAGCAACAAATGATATCTCGTGTTATTTCTCTAATCAAATACTACATTGATTTAATGGTTTGCTTATAGTGGTTCATGGTTGGTAAGCTATGTAATTTTCATTTGCAATTCTCTTTTTCTTTCTATAATTTATACTCTTCACGTAACCTAGCTTCTTTTTTATCCGTGTTAGTTAACTAGTTGCTTTTTAACCTCTTATACATCTCCGGTATAAGAGGTAGTTCTTCCATGTTTTCTATCCTCGGCCCAATATCTCCGACTGTTTTCAAATTTTTTTAAGGGAAGTATCTTTTGTTTTTAGTGGACTTCTCCCTTCTTTTCTCATCATCTCTGTTTAATCTTAAACATTTTCACTAGGGTCTCTCCTTACAGTTCTCCCTCCTTTCCTTACCTGCTTTTATTTCCTTAGTTTTTTTTTCCTGTGATTTTTTGACAACATGAAACTTCTGTCCTGGAATGTCCAGGGCATAGGTAACCCAATCACAAAGGACCATTTCTCTTACATTTGCCAAACTTACAATCCATATATTGTTTTCCTGGCTGAGACAAAAGCTCAACTGTCTCGCATGGATTTATTTTTTTAAAAATTCAATTTCCTCGACTGGTTTATCATTCCTTCCGTGGGATTAGCGAAAGGGTTAGCAATAGCGTAGCACAATAACATTGAAATGAAACTAATATCTGCACAATTTAATGTGTGCCATTTTGAAGCAATTATAGATGACAAAAAATCTTTCATAACATTTGTTTATGGTGCAGTGGACGTTGAAGGAAAAAGTGAACAATGGAACTATATTTCAAATTTGGTTCGACAAGTGGATAAACCTTGGACCCTGATTGGTGATTTAAACATTATCCTTGATCCGGATGAAAAGCAAGGGGGAAACAAGGCCAGCTCAAGTAACAAGCAAAATATCCTACAGATTATAGACTCAATGGGCTTACAAGATGCGGGATTTGAAGGTGCACCTTTCACATGGTCAAACAACAGAAAAGGAGATGCAAACATTTGCGAAAGAATTGACAGAGCATTGACTTACTGTCTTTGGACTCAGGTTTTCCCGGATACAAAATTTATGCACTTACCTAGAGTTGGTTCTGATCATACACCTATTCTTCTAGATACAAAGCCGGAAAAATTAAAACTTCAAAAGCCCTTTAGATGTATCAGGTTTGGGCTTTCACACTCTAGCTTACCCGAAGTAGTTAAGGCTTCTTGGGAATCTCATTCCACCTACTCAACAAATGACAATTTTTCCCTCAAACTCCAACTATTGTCCTCCGATCTTGCCCGGTGGAACTCAGATATCTTTGGAAACATACATAAAAATACCAGGAACTTAAACAATAAAATTGAGAATATCCATAAATCTGGGAATATTTCCAAAGATATAGATAAGCTAAAGCAACTCCAAGAGGAATTAGGTAAATGGTACCAGATCAAAAATGACTACTACCATCAGCTGTCGAGAGGTAAATATTTTAAAGAATATGACAGAAATACTGAATATTTTCATGCTACTGTCTCAAATAGGAAAAGAATCAACTCCATAAACACCCTTAGAGAACCTTCCTCCCTTATGGCTATCCGAAGGAGATCAAATATATTCCCTTCTAATTAATCATTTTTCCCAAATTGGCTCATCCCAAAAAATCAATTGTAACTTTGATATGTCTAGCATCATAAAACCGTGCATCTCTGAAGAATAAAATTTATCTCTTCTAAAAATTCTCTCAAAAAATGAAATCTGGCTAACTCTCTCCAACATGAACCAATGGGGAGTGCCGGGGCAGGATGGGTTTCAACTAGTTTTTTTTAAAGCCAACTTGGAGGTCTTCGGCCCTGGCATTATAAACACAGAGCCTCGCTGCTGCTATGGCCTTAGACGCTTCCTTGATTTGATCTTCGCTGAAGCTGAGCGAATCGAAGAGCTGTTGAGCCAATACTGTCTTAGCAAATTGATGAGCCACGCGGTCTGTGTTAGCAAAAGTGGAATTCTCCATATCCACCTCGCATGCTTCTCCTTCATCCTCGGTCCGGGGCCTCCTGCATTTCCGCTTGGTCATGGGAAAGCATCATTACGTGATGTGGGGTAGTTTTGTCATCTTCCGCTTTGTTCATATCAATCTCGCATATTTCCAGCTTCTTCTGAAACATCCTTCGCCAGTTGAAGCAGTCGATTGTAGGGTGTTGTATCCTCCGATGAAAGTGACAATAACGTGCATCATTTTTGTCAAGAGTGTTAGGATCCATTTTTGTCGGGGGCAACTGGGTTTCCTTGTTTGCTACCCATTGTTCTAATAATCCGACAATTTGTTCCTTGTTGCAAGGCAGAGGTGGCGGGAGCTCTTGTGTTCCCCAACCCTCGCGATTATTATTTGCACGGGTATTTCTCGGCATGGTGGATACAGTGTTAACCGAGTTTCGCCAAACATAATCCGAGCTTGGTTCTTCAATGCAATCGGAGATCCTTGCGGCTGCTTCCTCCAGTTCTACAAATATGGGGAAGCGAAAGTTTACCAGATTCTTTTTGAAAGATGGAGTCATCCCCCGGATGCAAATTTCCACTAACGCTGCTTCTTTAACGTCTTCATGGCAATCGAGAGTGAGAAGGAGGAATCTAGCGATGTATTTTTCTATCTCCTCGCCTATGCGCTGATTGCACTTGCTCAGGTCTATGGTTGTGGCCTTCCTTTTTTGATGAATAAAACTTTCTGAGAAAAAGCGTTGACATGGATGACCATGAATGGACGCTCCTTGGCTTGAGGTTGTCGTACCAGGTGAACGACGTATCAGTCAGCGATTTCGGAAACTCTCTTAGACATAGCTTCTCATCCGCCACGCAATCATTCAT
The DNA here is from genome assembly GCA_023531295.1 of Papaver armeniacum. Classification (NCBI taxonomy): domain Eukaryota; kingdom Viridiplantae; phylum Streptophyta; class Magnoliopsida; order Ranunculales; family Papaveraceae; genus Papaver; species Papaver armeniacum. The sequence goes on along the minus strand of JAJJWW010004015.1, from coordinate 2,036,160 downwards.
TGTAGACAGGAATCGACTGAGGTGCTCTCTCGCGTTTCCTTGGCCATTATAGACCTTGAATTTTGGTGAAGTATAATCCTCAGGGTACTGATATTCTATGATTTCAGAGGAGTAAGGACTCGCCATGAAGTTATAATTGTCTTGTTTAACGATTCTGTAATTCAATTCTAGGTATTTTGCAATCGCCTCTTGTGTCATAGCCTTAGGATCGTTTTCCACTTCCTCTACATCTTATGTTGTTTCTTTAACATTTTTCCCCTACACTAGCGCCTTCATGAGCTTTCTTAGCTCTCGTTCTTTACGTAAGTGCTCTTCTACTTCTTTTTGTATCTCCTCGAGGGGAAAGGCCGAGTGAGCGGCGCTTCCTCGCCCTCGTGCTAATTATCTTCTTCGCGCGTGATGTTTGATTTTCTCTCCATGATTGGGTATGATACTATACCTACTCTCTCTCTTTCTCGGGTTAATTGGGGTGTGTTTAGATTTCTGCCGCGCTTGAGATAGCGCCTTACATGTGTGTCATTCTAAGCTAGGCACGAACCTCCCAGTGGTTGCCATATGTTGAGGGTGAATTTCGGTTTAGGTTCTACACCGTCCTTGCTATTACATATGACCTCAGAATTCCAATAATAGTAAAAGAGAGAGTTGTCTTTCCATTGTACCTTGTCCTTTCCTAAAAGCCCCTCTTTTTACTACTTCATGACACGTGTCCTAATACCTCTTAATTACCCTTAAGGTTATTCTTTAAAATAACCCTTCCTTCTTCATTAATTCCTCCTTTATCCTCCCAGCTTTCATGGGTATCTTCTATTTGGGCTTGGGTTTAGTCCTCAATTCCTACATCTTAACCCAAGTTCACCTCTATTCTTAGGGGCATCTCCAACTCGTTAAGGGGTATTATTTTTCATGTATCAACACTGTCTATATGGACAAGAATCAAAAAAATACTGTTTAATTATCCATCATGGATATTCCACCCAGAAAAATGTAGATAAACTATATATTATAACCTAAAATGCCCTTAAAAATTCTACTCATCTACTAAATACAACCATATTGATTACATTTCTCCCCGTTGTCTCTCTAATTAATCAAATCTTTTCATGTAAATTTCTAGCTCCTACATATTATCAAATAATTAAACTATAATTAACAAACATAAATAAAATATTAGTATATAATTTTTTGCAGTTCAACACCAAAATGCTTTAACGGACATCACTGACCTACATCAGCAATCAGTAACTGGAATTCGTGTGCAACTTGGTGCAATTATCACCAACCCTTATTCTATTACGATAACAATATCGTAAAAATAATAACGATAAGGTAACCGTCTTTTACAGCCTTAGTAATGTCTTCTCCTCTTCTATCTACTCCTATTTATGTCTTCTATTGTAAATCTTACTGCTTTCACGCCTTTATGCCCATTAAAATACCAAAGAAAGGCTGCAATTGATGGCAGTCTTAGACTGGTTGTGTTTTTAATGCCGGTGTAAGTGGTGGACTTGGTGGAAGCTTTTTGCGCCTAATTTAATATGACAATAACCAGTCCAACACCCATTTGCAACCAACCCCAACAAATCACCAGTCCAACATCCCCATCACCACCACTACGTTTCCCCAAGTATTTCTTTTATACTTCCTCTAGATGAGACTGGGCATAAGTATTTAAATATCCAACCACCAAGAGTTGAAACTGGTGTATCTAGCAACCCTCTTTGGAACCTCCAGGCACCGTGTTGTATCATTCCAAGCTGTTGGAGTGATAGGTTTAGCTGCTGCAAAAATTAACAACCATTTTTGATTGCTTCAATTGTTGTTTATGTAGGCCTATTAGTGCAACATTTTGACATATATAGCGTGCATTACATACCAACATCTAATTATTAACCAAGCACTGGTCAAAATGAATGAAAAATTTTGATAGATGAAACCAAATTCAACCCAACCTAAGACACGATGCAACCAGTTTCATCCCGGTTTAAAATGGGTGAAACAAAACTCATTCGAGTCCAAAACACGATGGAACCAATTTCTTCCTAGTATATAGTGGGTGAAACCAAATTAAACCCAACTCAAACACGACGAAATCAGTTTCATCATGTCTAGATTGAACAATTTCTTTTATACAAGAATCCATATTACCAAAAGAAAAATAAATCAATATGAAAATTTAAAACATGATGAAAACCCAGATTATTCCAATCACAATAAACATGCAAACATTTTCAGTAAAAACATGTGCAAATGCTTCAATCATAAAATTTTAATTTCATACTTAGAAACAAATATACATATGTGTACAGGTGCATCAAAATTTTTAACAAAGATAAACCAATTCGAGTTCGAACATAATCTAAAAGACAATTAAGGTTACGAAACTTACAAATTAAAAATATTGTTCATCACTTATCTTCTGAAATTGATTTAACACAAATTCCGAAAAATTTTAATTTGAAAATTTTAGGGCATCTGAAAATACCAATCTTGATGGTGGCGTTGTCAATGTCTATGATGGTGGTGTTGGAAAAAGATGATGAATTCGATGTTGTTGATGGTGGAAGAGATTAAGATGACGGAGGAAGATGATGTTATCAATAATTATGTTTATGTTAACGGTGGTGGAGAAGAGATCACAGAGGAAGATGATATCGATGGAGGAGACGATGAAGGAAGAACCGGTAATGGTAGTTGAAGAGAGATGGTAAAGGAGATCTACTTTCGATATTTTCTATACAGTTTCGTTTCCTAATACGATGATATTTTGCAAGGGCACTTTAGTCTGTTGCAAGTTAAATTATTTCCCGTCCATTTCACCCAAACCAATATGTTACCCGTCCATCTCAACCGGGAAAAGTAAATTTTTGGCCAAATAGGCCATTTTCTGTTTTTTTTTATAATTTTTTTTTGATCGATGTTTTAGGAACTTGGTGAAGGGCGGCAGGAATTGGTAGAGGGGCGGCAACCTAATAAGACAAAAAAGGTCATTACAAGTAAATTCAAGTGCCCCTTATCAATGAAAAATCTGGAAATGACTAATTAGCCCTTATTGTTAATAATCAAGATTAGTGTTGATAATTAAGATTAATGTTGATAATTAATTTTCACTTATTATAACTCTAAAATCAGATTTTAGAGTTAAAAAAAAAACAGTTTAGAGGAGAAGAAAAAAAAAACTTATGTGATATTTGTGAAACCTTAGATTTTGATTCACTCAACCAAAATGAGTGATTCCAGTGACCTGATATACTTCTAAATTAGTTCCAATTAGCTTTTTCTCGCTCAAAATTATCTAAATTACATAACAAAATCAAAACTTTTGAATTTTCAGAAGAACTTACGGTTGCAATTTTGCTCGTGACCAACCAGTATCGTAAAACCAATTCGGTTGGTAACTAAAATGCTCGATACCAACCGTAACTACCCTACGGTTGGTGTGTCAACTTAACTTTTAAACCGTAAATCATTATTTGATAAATTCTTAAGACACAAGAATATTTACGGTTGGTATGGTTGTTTGAGTAACAAACCGTAACTCAATTACGGTTGATAAATATGATGCAAATAAAAACCGTGAATCGAACATATTCTCAAAACTAAGAACATACGGTTGGTAATTGAACTGTTACCACCAACCGTATGTTCTTTCAAAATCTCCGATTACGGTTTCGTAATTGAGTTATTACTAACCGTAACTCGCATAAACCCGGAAATTTCAATTTCAATTTTCATACAAAACCCTAATTTTTGATACAAAATTAACTTAAATCCAACACGATAAACTAAACCCTAACTGGTTTTTCCAAACATTTTTCAAATCGCCGATTAATCGTAGACGATGAAATTTTCGGTTTTAATGGAGGTTAGGATTGATGGAGGAGAAGAGAAGATGAAGAAGAAGATGAAAAAAAAAACTAATTTGATTTTTTCTGATTCATTAGGTTTAAAAAAAATTGATTTGATTTTGGTTAATTTAAGGTAAAAAGGATAATCTAGTCAATATACACCCTTATAGGACACCCCCTAACCAATTAGAGGGACATTGCTATCACACTTGCCGCCCATCTACCAATTCATGTCGCCCCTTTACCAAGCTTGATGTTTTAGCATCTCTGATGGCTTCTTTTGCATCTTCCTTAAAAATCATCAACTTCATAGTCATGGGGGAAATTTATTTGAACTATAAAGAAAACACCAGTTTAACAACAAAGACAATTTGAAATTAGAACACAACACAAAGAATCAATAAATCAGAGAAAGAGTAGTAATTGCAAAACTCATTTTGCATTGAAATCATTGAGCAAGAAATTAAACCCGAGTACACAACTTAAACATTTTTCATTATGTTGCTTAAATCGTCCATCTTAGCCTTAGATTTAAGAGCAGCATATTCAGATTTTACTCTGACCTGATCAGCTTTAAGCACTTCATTTGCTCTCCTTAATCCAGAGATGCGACATTGAACCTTTTCCAATTGCAACTGAGCCTTTTCCAATTGCACCATCTCCTCGCCAATTCGAACTTCAGATAGTTTTAGCTTTTCTTCACAACTTTCTTCTTCTTTTGCAAGTGTGACGACTCTTGCAATCAAATCAAGTCTTTCCTCTAATGGTTTAACATTATACCCATGTGATTTCAGGTCTTCCAATTCTGCTCTAATAGTCTTTTCCTCAAACACAAGATGATCATCTGAATTGAACAACTTTTGAGATATTCTAACAAATCTTGCATCCAATACTAACTTCATTTCTTCTCTGATACTACTGCTACTGTAGATTGAAAGGGGGTTGTAATGAGGATTCTGTGAGAATCCATCGAATATTTGCTTGCGAAGCTTTTTAAATTCCGGAGATGTATAAGGATCATCAATGGCAATGTCCTTCATTTCAGCATCATTCTCAGCAACAACAACAGCAGAATCAACAACATTATCCTTAAATTCCTCACCCTGATCATCTTGTAGAGCAAGAGAAAACTGAAGACAAAGAAGGGGAGAAGCCGCCGGCTTACGTTTTTTATTTGCCTTGTATTTGTATATAGCCATGGATCTGTCTAGCAGTAAAACTGCAGCTCTAGTACCAAAGAATATACCCTCCAAGGGTTTCATATCCTCCATTAGTTTATCATAACGAGATTTTACCTCTGATTCTGTAGATATGAGTGGGATTTGCAGAAGTAGGTAAAGCCAGTTTGATCCACGACTTTCACCGCCATTTGTATCCCTTACACATGAGTCAAGAATCTCACAGACTGTGATCATCTGTTGACCATTTTCGATCGTGGGAAGCAGATTGATCGCCTTTTGTATCATCGTTTTTGCATTTTTGAAGTTAGAGTTTATGATCATCTCTTCAGCATCTTTAATGGCTGCTTTTGCTTCTTCTTCTTCCTTGGAACTCATATCTCTTCACCTCTCTGTTTCTCTTTTGATAAAAAAATTTCCTTTGGGGAGCACAAGATTAATAAAATTCGTATTATTTATAGGACAGCTTATTTTCCATTAAATTAAAAGAATCTTACCTGTCCAACACCAAAGTCAAAATATGCCTCAATTAAAGTCATGACTAGTCAATTCGATGAATGACCGGAGCATGTGCACCTAAGAGCTAAGAATACTAGACTACTAGGCCTGATGTACAAGAAATCTTCCAAGACACTACACCCTAGTTAGTAATTCTCCGAATTATTCCCGAATGATTCCCGAACGTATCCGAACTGACCGAATCCGAATGATATTTCCGAACTATTTGAACTCCGAACCTAGTTCCTGATTATATGGACCTCACGAATGATTGTGAACGTATCCGAACTAATCGAATCCGAATGATATTTCCTAACTAGAACTTAGAACCTAGTTCGCGCCTCAACCTCGCTCTCCCATAGGTAATTTTCTGACCAGAGTTATGTTGATTGATTTTTGTTTGATTTTGTATATACTTTATATTTAAATACAATTATTCAGTTACAATTTTCTATTGGTAGTTGTTTAACCAGCGTTTTATGTATTATTTTTTGTTTAAAAGTCTATAAACTCGATTTATAATACATTTATGCGATTAAATTGTTTACTTCATGGTAAATAATCACGCTAAAATGTTTTTTCCATCTTATAAATCATATACGAATAAAATTAGTCTCGTAATAAGGTCATAATACTTATCAATTTATCATATATGTGTCGGAATTTTAAGTGCCGAACTCACATTTATAAAACGAATATGCACGTACGTATGCCGTTCAGAACTACCGTCCGAACAACGAACCGTTGGACCGGATTTTTGACCGAATCCGACCTATCAGAATCCATTATAATTCCGTGCATTATGCATCCCGAACTACTATCCGTACCCCGAATTGCTAACTAGGCACTACACCAAATTTTCAGGCAAAGCCGTGCGCTGTGGTGCTTGGTATCCCTTCCCTACACTGAGTAGCCGTATGAACCGTGTCAAACGGCCACTCAGTAATCGTATTTTTTTTTCCAGTTTTCTTTTCAATATATTTGTCTAGGTAAAAAAATATATTTTGGAATAAAAAAAATATATATAATAGGTAAAAAAGAGTTTTAGTAAAAAGAAAAGTTTTAAGGTAAAACTTTAAAAAACAGAAACGGCTACATCGCGTAGCCGTGTAAACTGCTACGGTTACTCAGTAGCCGTAAAGTGTAAATAAATACGACAACTGAGTAGCCGTGTGATATTCCTTGTAAAAGTGAGGGATATGGGAGACCATAGTGGATGGTTTTTTGTTTTTTTCCCAACATACGAGGGATAGGGAAGGGATTAGGGCAACCATAGTCCTAGCTCTAAAGAACTAAGGATTAACCACTATCGGTGGATACTAGACAATGATGATATGATCATTTTGGAGGCTCTAAGAGCAACTGCAGTGGGCGACTAAACCCATTTATTTGGTAAAAAAACCAGGCGTAGCGGGACGGACCATCGACCAAATCCCAGACCATCGACTAAATCCCAGACTATATTTGGTCTGGGACCAAGACCAAACCCAAATTTTTAGTCGAGCGAACGTATAATTAACGCCCCACACCAGGCGAACGTATAGTTAACGCCCTACAACAGGCGGGCATAAAGTTAACGCCCCACACCAGGCGATAACTATACGTTCGCCTTGCTATTTTATTTTTTTTTAATATGTTGGGGCGGGCATTATACCTTCGCCCCATCATTTGATATTTGTTTTCTTGAATGGGGCGGGCATTATACCTCCGCCCCATAAACCTTTTTTTTTTTTTCCCCCAAGCACGTGAACAGGATCTCGCTCCATCGGGCGAACTTATAATGTACGCTCCACCATCGGGCGAACTTATAATGTACGCCCCACCAAATTTAGTCTTCTGCCCGTAGTGTCACAGCACGGACTAAACCCAAATTTTGGTCTTTCTTCCCCTCTTTGGTCTTTGGTTATGCTCGCACCACTGCAGTTGCTCTAAAACAATTTAGTAATTTTTAGTTACCAAAAAAATTTGGTGTCACCGGGCAAAAGTAATCTTTTAGTACTTATGAATACTAGTTTTGAATCACTAGGAAAACGGAAGTGATAGACATAGAGGTGTAAAAACGTGCGACCCAAGCCTGACCAGACACACGTTGCGTGCTTCCCACGTGCCATATGTCGTCTTGTCTTTGTGCCAACGATTTAAACATGTTGTGCCGTGCTGTGCTTTACTAGTCAAAAGCTAGGCACAGCACAGCCCACGGGCACAACACACGAATAAGCGTGTCGTGTTGTGCCGTGTTGGCGCACGTGCTATAAACAATTTGAAATCACTTAATGTATACATTAAGTCGGACATTATCACAAGAATTTAATTAGACAACATATATTTGAAATTATTTCAAGTAAAATTAACAAGTTTATTCAATAAAAAGAAATAGCCCATCAAATATAAAATTGGATTATTGTCATGTAAATTAATGTTCTAGTTAAATATAGGTGACGACATTATAACAACGATATTGAAATATATTTTCCAAATATTAAGGTATTATATGTGTTGTTATAAATAAGCCAACATAAAATGTTAAAAACTAGCCAGACTAGTGACTCTTTTGTGAAATATACAAAAAATGTGATGTATTATGCCTTGTTATATGGTGTATTGGTACATGTTATGACGTGCTCTCTTAACGTGCTGGGCTGGGTCACGTGTTTATCCGTGCCGCGTGCTGTGTTGTGCTACTCTGCCAATTAGCCAAACCCAGCACGTCCCATTTAACTAACGTGTTGTCTTGTGTCTTTGAGCTAAGTCACATCTTCAATAAGCTGTGCTCAAATTTTAGCGTCTTTGTGCTAAGAATTTGTGCTTTCGTCTTGGCACACCAATTTACACCTTTAGATAGACATCCTGCGGGCCCAATCTCGTGGGTTGTCCTGTACGACATAAAAAAACAGAAACCTAATGACCCGTGGATTAGGAAGGGTGGGTTTAGTGTGGGTCCCACCCATTGTGTCACATCGGGATAACCCGCCGGATTGGGCCCTTGGGATGTAAATCATTTTAGCTAGGAAAACCAAAAAACAATTTAATTTCTTTTTTCTCTTCGTGTGCGTGTCCTGGTCCCAGGAGTATGGTAGCGTTTGAAGTTTAATCGAGTAATTTCTCGATAAGATTGTAGACTAGGGATGGTCATGGGGCGGGTATGCCAATCCCAGTCACTGCCCCGTTCGTAACAAATTACCCATACCCGCCCCATTACCCACATGAATTGGGGCGGGACGGGTATGGGGAATACCCTTATGGGGAGGGTTACCCGTAACACGGTGTTAATACATATATGTATTTATAATCAAAACTTAAACAAAAATAATAACATAAGAATAATGCATTCTAAAATTTAAAATTTAGAAATTCATCTTAAAGTGAACAAAAGAATCTGTAAATGACTTATTAGTTTTGCTACTTTTTCCTTTCTCATTTTATCTTCGTCCATGTTAACCATTGCATTATCTGTATCTCTTTCACTATTTTAACTTTTAGAGAATGTGTCTGATCACAACAAAGAAGCGAAAGTGATGAATATACAAGAACGATCAAGAATTTAATAAATGAAAGAAGTGGCAAAAGTATAAAAATAAATGAAAGAAAGCTCGACTAAGTGGTAGGTATAAAAATTCGATACGAATTCTTTGATAAAAATCTAAACCCTTATAATATAAAAGCTACGGGGCGGATATAGGGCGGGGACCTTGAATCCCATCCCCACCCCATCCCGCAGCTTAGGTTTCGGATATTACCCATACCCGAACCCATCCCAATTTATACGGGCAAAACCCTACCCAAACGGGGCGGATACCCACGGGGATGGGTTTGGGTGGGGCAAATGGCCATCCCTATTGTAGACTCGGTTACCATTACGTAGAGTCGCTCATTATGACCGAGTTGTCTAGTCGCAATATTATCCGTATAGACTGAGAGTTGAAAAGTGTACTTGATCGGAACCTTGTCATTATCAATATTTTCAACTACTAAATAATTAATTTCTTCATTAGACCTTTTTCCAGAAAGGAAACAGAAATTAAGTTTATGTTGATTAAGAATTTAAGCATAAATCACCTTGGTTTAGTTTACTAAGGTAATAAAGAAAAAGGTCACCTGATATTTGTATTTACTTCGTCAAAATATGTGGTGATCACCTGATCATGTTTTGATCTTATCAGAGTCATATACAATGTGGACATTGCAAGAGCCATTTCCAATGGTTCTACATTCATAAGACTGCGAGTGAGCAGTATGCTAAACTTTCATGCTTCCTACTGAGTGACAAGCAAATGTTGAAGGCGCGAACAACATAATTAAAGAACCAAACAAGTTTATCAAGTCCTAAAGGAAACATCAGATTCAGAAGCAACAAAGAAAATACATTGACATGGCCTAGGAACACAAAAGAAATTAACCTCCCAAAACAGTACTTAATTATATCCTGCAAATACAGGTGACTAACTAAACAAAAAAGTTCACCGATATTTAGGAGTCTGCTTCTATGCATATGCACCATTTCACCACACCAAAATGATCACACATCATCTTCATCTTCCACTTTCACCTTGTTGGAAGATAAATATCCCTTACTCAGCTTAGATTTAAGACTAGCCATTTCCGATTTTAAATCATAATGCTGAGCTTTAACCAATTCATTTTCACTCTTCAACTTAGAAATTCTACTTTGAACCTTCTCCAACAGCACCATTTCATCGCTAATTTTAGCTTCCAAATTCTTTCTTTTTTCTCCATAGCCTTTATCTTCTTCGGAAAATGTTTTCACTCTTACCAATAACTCAAACCTTTCTCTTAGTTTCATTACCTCATAACCCATTTCTTCGAGATTAGTTAACTCTCCTACAATAGCATCTTCTTCTTCCTGGGTTAAAATATGATCCTCCCCTATATTTTGCAACTTTTGAGTTAGTTTGACAAAAATAATCTCACATCCTAATTTCATTTCTTGTCTAAAACTAGGACAGTAGTTTGCCAAGGGACTGTAATGAGGTTGTTGTGGTAGTGTTGTAAAAATTTGCTTATGAAGTTTCTTGAACTCAGGTGACCGAGCAGCAAATGGATCATCATCCTTACCATCCTCCTCCTCCTTCTCAACAGCTTCATCAGCATCACTATCTTCATCAATATCATCATCAGTATCATCATCAGCATCACTAACTTCATCAGTATCATCATCAGCATCAATATCACTGTCATCGTAATCAGAAAATACCAACTTACGTTTGCCACCGCCGCTACAGCTGCTTGGTCTATCGAATACATACATAGGTTCACGTAGAAACTTATCTGCATATCTTACACAAGGGAATCTACCCTTAAGGGTTTCCAAGTCCTCCATGAGGCTTTTGTAACGAGTTTTGATTTCTGATTCAGTTGATGTTGATGGGATTTGAAGGATTTGAGGCCAGATTTCTCGGAAATGTGAATGTTTGAACTGTGTAGAAAACTGCAGAAGCTCACAAACCGTTATCATTTCTTTACCATAGTTGACACTAGGAAATTTTTGGATTGCTTCTTCCACTTTAGATTTTGCAGATTCATAATCTCCTTCTCTCACCAAACGTTTAGCTTCTTCAACAATGATATTTGATGCTTCACTTCTTTTAGAACTCATGTCTCAAACTCTTCTAGTACTACTTTTGTTTCTTCTTTCTGATGTTTTAATCTTTTTTGTTGTTTCCTTCGTCAGCAAAATGTTGAGTTATATATAGAAAAAGGATTAGATTTGCAAAATCGAACTTCATATCTATCTACTGTCAAAAGACTCAAAACCATACCTCTACCACTACTATCTTTCTCTCTGTTCAGCGTACGTGAGCCTATATATATCTAGTTATATACTAGTGGTAATGATGCATATCTAGCTAGTCTGGTCTAGCCTAGATACTCTTGGGGTGTTAGACGGCTGGTCATAACTACTACTTTGACTATTGTGCCTCTCGCAAACCACAAGGCAAGTACCGTGATCATTTCTTTTGGTGCGTTTCTTTTTTGGACCTTTGATATTCAACTTTTCTTTTGGGATTTTTTCTTCTTCTTTTGGTGCTTCATTTGTTCTAGAAAATTTGAGTACCCATCCACGAAATGGATGCAACAGTAGAGGAAGCACTTGAGCATATCGGCATACATATATACATCAATGATTCTTTATAAATCGGGAAAATGGACTACGGCAAAACCGCGAGAATCAGTTTTTTTGGTGGGTCCCGGCGGATCCCGCCGAGGACAGTAAGGGGCCGGTATTTGTGAGATAATTTGGGGGCGGTCTTTTTTTCTTAGTTTTTTTTCTCGAATCATTTACTTACACAAATCGCTTTAACCGAGAAACTTATTTCGAAAGTTTATTTGATCGATAAATTATGATGCACGTGTATCATCGAAATTAGTTTATGAGTCTACTTAATGGCAATGTGTTAAAGGCAAAGTAAGAAAGAGAATAGAATTGAAGGTCCATTGAGAATACCGTGGTGAAATGAATATTCGTTTCGGCCGTCTTTTTCGCTCATTCTCTTTCATGGCGATTTTTTTCAACTTTTCAAACTCAGCCTCTCAATCGAATCAATCTTGATTGATTCAGTTTGACAGTGTGCGAACTGAATTTCTCCGCCGTCTAAGGACGGATCTTTGATCCTTCCCCTTAGGGCCGGGATTTATTGGTTCGTGGAGTTCGGTTTATCGCTTTTATTTTCTTTTTTAGGGTTTCCTTTTCCCTGTTCTTCTATGATTACTGGGCGGTCAAAAGCTAGAACTATGAGAATGCTATCGAAACACAGTTCAAGAGATGGTGGTTTGTCTTCATCTAAAGAAGCTGCTGATACAAGAAAATTCGATGGCACAAAGGATCCACAGGTACGAAACTTCCAGTTGGAACGCAAGACCTTCTCAATTGGTATTGAATATTTTGGGAATACTAGAACTGTGAAGATTACTGAGAGGGGCAGAAGAGGCTATAGTGCTTGGTTGGCGTTACATCCACAGACGATTGAATGGCTGAAAAAGGTAGTCGACAATTTGCTGGAGGAGGACTCAGGTGACGATAAATGGAAGGAGAGGGTAGGAGAAGATGTATACCTAGCTCAAGTTCAAAACAACAATGAAGGGATGTATCTAAGAGTCTCCAGATTCAGAAACAATGCAGAAGGTAAACCTTATAGTCTATGTTTTCCTTGCGGAGAAAGTTATCATTGCTGGCATGTTTTATCACAAGTTTTGCAACACTTTGTATCAACAAGCTTAACTGGATCAAGGAACTTCATTGGTAGTCTGAGGTCTGATACCGAATACCCAAGTTTCCATAAGGAGTTGAAAGGAGTTGTGAAGGTGTCGAAAAACATTGGCTGGGGAAGAATTGCTACACTAGTCAAAAGAAGATTTGGTTGGGACAGGTTTTTAAGATTGGACGAAGCTAATAAACTAACGGCTTTAGTTCAGTTGGAGGATATCGAATGGAGAAAACTATGGACGCCAGTGATTTGGGAGGAAGCTGGAGTTATAATTAAGGTTTACAAATGGCAAGGTGAAGACTTTCCTAAATTTCCAAGCAGCAAACAAGATAATGGCAGGGAGAATAGTAGTAAAAACGCTGTAACTAGACATCCAACTAGGAATGACGCAACTATTCCTATGGAATTGGTGACTAGAAAAGTGCAATGGCTTAAAATTAGAGGTTTGCCGATAAAGTTCTGGGGGGAGGAAATTTTCAAGTTGATTGCAGAGGCACTAGGAGGGATGCAAGCCATTTCAGCTGAGACACTGGGTATTAAAAAGGCCTCCAGAGTACATTTCTTTAGGATATCGGTGAGGGGAGATATCGAAAAGGTACCTGCCGTGGTTGTTCAGGAATTAGGTGGAGTGAAGATTGTTTTAACAGTTGAATGGGATGTGCACTACTCTTCTGTGCAGGAATGGCCAGTTCAGGAGTATAGGAAGAAGGTGGAAGAATTCGAATCCGAGCTGATGGAATTTACAAGATTAAGCTCAAGTGATGCAAACAGTACAAAAACTGAGCTTGGAGCTGTTGGCGACACTCCAATAATCAGTTTAGGGGACAGGCAGGTGGATTTAGGGGCAACGGAAGGGAGCTGGAGATTTATTCTAGGGGAAATGAAGAAGATGACTGGGACGGTAAATTTTGGTACTGTAATTCAACACCACAGTCGACTACGGGATCAAGGTTTGGTCCTTTACAACATACGGAATATTCAGGGGAGGAGATTTCTGAAAACAATACTACGTCAGTTAGTTCTCTACGCAACGTAATGGAAGAGAGAGTGGTGCAGAACTTAGAAGCAGTGCAGCAAAATAATAGAGAGGATGAAGGAATACTGATAGCAAACACAGTCGAATCCCTTGTTCAGGTGGCCTGTAGCTATGGTAGTATTAACTCAGCTCAAAAGGAGACATTGAAACATAACATGACTGCGCTGGTCTATAGATATAGGCAGAGATTTACAAGTCAAGATGGTGTTGATGGAAATGTTGCAGGTGATGACGCGGACGCTGATGAGGTAACTTCAGAGGGAGAGGATGCTTATAATGAGAACGAGGAGGAGAATGGTAATGAAAACGATAAAGTTAGTAATAGTGTCGAGGAGATCCGTGTTGCCAGGGAAGAAGTAATTTTAAATGGATTTTAAAATCTTGTGTTGGAACATCAGAGGCATGAACGACTTCGACAAGCAAATTTCAGTCAAGAATTTGATAGCTTCTCAGAGGTGTGCGATTTGTTTGTTACAGGAGACGAAAATTCAACAAATGTCAGAATGGTTTGTGAGGCAATTGTGGTACGATGATAATTTCGATTGGGCTTATATTCCTTCTGTTGGCAGCAGCGGGGGTTTATTATCCATCTGGGATAGCAGTAGATTTGAGAAAATAGATGAGAGAATTGGGTTTAATAACATAACCTCAGTCTTCTCAACAAGGATTAATGGGTTTCAATGGGCTGTGACAAACGTGTATAGTCCTTGCGAGCAGATTCCTAGAACGGAATTCTGGGAGGATATGGCAGTAATGAGAAGTTGGTGGCTTGGCCCTATTTGTATTGGGGGTGATATGAATGTTGTTCGGTCTAGTGAGGAGAGGAACCGCGGAGATGGTGATAGCAGAAATACAGCGTTGCTAAACAATTATATTCTGGAGCATGAGTTAATTGACCAGCCATTGATTGGTGGTGCTTTCACTTGGTCGAATAACCAAGCTAACCCTCTTTTATGCAGGCTTGATCGTTTCTTATTTAGTCATGATCTTGAAGAGGTTTTTCCGAATGCTTTACAGGTTATTTTGACTAGAACAATCTCTGACCACAACCCGTTAATGGTTATTTCAGAACCGGTAATGCAGTCTAAGCCGTGTTTCAAGATAGATAGGCTTTGGATAGAGCATAAAGACTTTGTTCCTAATGTGAAGCGCTGGTGGGAGGTTATGGATTACGCTGGAAGTGCGAGTTCTCGTTTCTTTCTGAAGCTTCAAAACTTGAAACACTTTATTAAGCCTTGGAGAATTCAGGAGTTTGGGCACGTTTCAAGGGAGAAATCTCAGTAGCTATGGTAGGATTCATGAACTTAACATATTGGAGGAAACGGGTGCACTTCATCATTCTCAGCTAGAGGAGAGAACTCAGTGTAAGCTGAAGTTGAGAAATGTAGAAGCAATGGAAGCAAGGAAATGGCAATTAAGGTCAAAACAAAACAACTTTAGATGGGGAGATTTGAATACGAGGTATTTTCACAGCATAGCTAGTGCAAGGAAAAAGCGAAATACAATTGCGAAACTTCAAATAGGAGGGGCAGATTGTTTTGACCAACATGTGATTAAAGAAGAACTTCGAAGTTTTTACATTAATTTGTTTTCACATGGTGATGAGGTGAATTCGAATATGGAAAATTTACACTTTCCGAAAATTGTAGAGGCAGACAGGTTATGGCTTGAGCGGGATTTTTTGGAGGAAGAAGTTTGGGATGTGATTAGAAAAATGGGGTGCAACAAATCTCCGGGTCTGGATGGATTCACTGCTGAGTTCTTTAAGAATTGTTGGAGTACGGTAAAAGAAGACTTCATGAATCTAGTCAAAGATTTTCACAGGTATGGTTCAATTGATTGGCGCTTTAATTGTTCTTTTATCACTCTTATCCCCAAAAAGGAGGACTCATGTACTCCTAGAGACTTCGGACCATTAAGTCTTATTGGTATGGTGTATAAGATTCTATCCAAGTTACTTGCGAATCGTCTGAAGAAGGTGATGCCGGTTCTTATTTCTGATTTCCAAGGGGCTTTTATTCACGGTAAACAGATTCTCGATGGTGTTCTAATTGCTAATGAGTGTGTGGATAGCAGATTGAAGGCTAGGAAACCAGGAATCCTGTGCAAGATTGACATGGAAAAAGCTTTTGATAATGTTAATTGGAAAGCTTTATTCACAATCTTACAGAAGCACGATGTTGGTGTCAAATGGATTTCTTGGATCAAATGGTGTGTAACTTCTACTCATCTTTCTCTCCTTGTGAATGGTGGTTCGACCGAAAAATTTAAACCAAGTAAGGGTCTGAGACAGGGGGATTCACTATCACCGTATTTGTTTCTTTTGGTGGTTGACATTCTTTCAAAGTTAATAAATGATGCGGTTGAAAGAGGTCATATTTCTGGTTTCAAAGTGGTGGATCATGGTACTATTATTTCTCATCTTCAATTTGCGGATGATACTCTGATTTTTATTGATGCTTCGGTGGAGGAAGTCAGACGTCTTTTTATCATACTTTCGGTGTTTGAAAATATTACGGGTTTGAAACTGAATTTAGACAAGAGTACAATGATTAGTGTGGGAGCTGATGGGGTGATTGAAGCTTTATCTAGAGAGCTAGGTTGCAAGACAGAAAAATTACCGTTTACTTACCTTGGGATGCCTATTGGTGCACATTGGCGCAAAGACATCGGTTTGGGAACATGTTTTGATTAGAATGGAGCAAAAGCTAGCGTCTTGGAAGAAAAGGCAACTTAATAAAGCAGGTAGATTAATCCTCATTAAGAGTTGTCTTGCAAGCTTACCAATTTATTATTTGTCTCTTTTTCATTTACCTGTGAGTGTGGAAAAAAGAATGATTAAAATTATGCGCGACTTTTTGTGGGGAGCGGTGGAAGGAAGAAAGAAATTGGTATGGGTTTCTTGGAAGAAGCTTTGTGTTCCTAAAGAGAATGGGGGTTTAGGTGTGAAAAAGTTGAGGAGGATTAATCAGGCATTGTTAGTAAAGTGGATTTGGAGATTTTCGAAGTCTAAAACTGGTCTTTGGAGAAAGTTAGTAAATGAAAAATTTGCTCATAATAGTGATCTGTTAGTTCCTGATGTGGATAATAAGCCTCAAGGTAGGAGTTTGTGGAAGAATGTTACTAACATGGTGTTGACGGTTCAAAATATGGCAACTTTCATGGTAAGAAATGGTAAAGGCATTCGCTTTTGGAAGGACCGTTGGCTAGACAGGGGAAAATTGCAAGACTTGTTTCCCGTTGTTTATAAGGCGGCGAAGGATAAGGATGCAACAATTTATGACATGATAGCAAATGGCGTTTGGGTCTGTGATTTTAAGAGACCATTAAATTTGAATGAGCAATTAGAATGGGATCTTTTGAGGCGTGACTTAAATCATGTTCCTGAGCTTGTTGAAGCGGACGATGAGTTGGAGATTATGGAGAATTTTAGTACTTCAAGATGTTATGAGAGACCGGTCGGCAACCTTGAAGAGTGCGGATTCGATAAATTCCTTTGGAAAGGTAACATTCCAAACAAGGTGAGTTTTATCATTTAAGATACTTTCCAAGATTCGTTACCTACCAGGGATATGTTGCGACATCGAGGTGTAAACATCGATAGTGAGCAGTGTGTTTTATGCAACGACGTCAGGGAGTCAGCAAATCACATGTTCATACATTGTAAGTACTCTTTTGAGATTTGGAAATATTTTATCAAACTTTTAGGATAGCCTGGCCATTGCCAAGTTCTTTGATTCAATTGTTCGAAGCATGGTCTAACAATGTGTTGCAAGGGAGAGGTAAGGAGGTTTGGAAAATCCTACATTATGCGGTTTGTTGGATTTTGTGGAAGGAGAGGAATGGAAGAGTTTTTGGAGGTCGTCACAAGAGTGTGCAAGAAAACATTGATTTAGTTAAGCAATTGGTAGTCTTATGGTCTTGTGACGACGATACTTTTAAGTATGTTGATACTAGTTTAATTTGGAGCAATTGGGAGACTCTCATGTGTATGTAATCCTTGTTTTAACCTTGGTTTGATCCTTGGTTCCTTTTCTCTTTTTAATATAAATTTCTCTTCGAAAAAAAAAGAGAAAGAGAATACAATAGGGGGTTAGTGAATTACAGAGAGCTTAACTCATATTTAACAACCCTGAATCAATACTCTCTCAACACCTAGCATTGAGTGCTAAATAGAGCTGTGAGGGAGTACTGAATAGCATTTCCGTTTAACAACATATTCATGATTAGAGTTTGTTGAATTTTATAAAATAAAAAATATAATCAAAAATTTAATTACAAGAAAAACCAACTTAAAGCATTCATTTTCTTAAAACAGGGGAAGTAACATGACACCATATGAAACTCAGACCACCCCACCTCTTAGGAAGAATATGAAACTGGGGAAGTAACATGATACCATATGCTAAGGAATAGGCCAGCGATAGAGTCTTTATTGCTGGCATTATTATGTTAAACATTGTTTTCTAATTTTGTGCATAGGAATAGGCCTTTGCAGCTAATCCTAATGCCTTTTGTGGGAAAACTTCCACTGGTAATTTAGACATTTTTGTTCTTGTTTTTCTTGTTTCTCTCTTCACTCTAGTGACTAATCTTCTCTGACAGCGGGTGTAAATGTGTATGGTTGGAGAGTAATAGAAACTAAATGACAGTCGGTGAGCTAATAAAGTATGGGCCTCACCCCCCACCCAAAAAAAAAAAAAAATTTCTTCCATGTTCTTTCATTAACATTCACTTTATTATTATTCTCATTTGCATCTCCCCCACCTGCCACAGTATCAACATTTCCGGCAACATGTGCATCATCACCGTGTATCTCATTCAAATTTTCATCAATATTTTCACAAGTATTGCTCTCAATTGTATGATTAACATTCTCCCATGTATATGTAATTGCAACATTCACTTATCTACCAAACATTTATTCGTCATTAAGTCCATATTTTAAACGAATATTCATCGTTAAGTCCATATTTTTATCAACATCTGCCCCAAATATGTATATAGTTTCTTAAATAAGGCTTTTGCTGCTCCTGTTCCTTGCTGCCAAAAAGTGGGCCTTTCCCTGATTACCCTATGGGGCCGGCCCTGCCCCAAGGCCATGGCAAAAGCACTACTTACCCTCTTGAACAGTGATACTGTGGCGTAACCCGATTCACTGAGTAAATGAAGGAACCATTTTTTGGGACCAGCCTTTTTTGGGGGACCATTCTTTTATTTTGGGTAAGATATTAGAAGTAAACCTAGGTCACCCCTTATCTAGATATTTATTATAATACATAAATTACCCTCTGATTATTTTTGGGTAATGATTAGTTAGTGTGATTAGTGAAATGATTTTGAATAAAGATTTGATATTAAAAAGTCAGATTTTTAAAATAGAAGTAGAATTATTTAGAGAGTAAAGTTAGAGAAGATGAAGAAGAAAAACATGAAAAATAAATTTTTTTTGAGTTCACTGAATCTTCATCTCCTTCCTCTCCTAGAGTATATGTCAATCTTCACAATGATCCGGATATGAATTATTTCTTAGATGGTGAATGCATTCTTCCCAAAGCCAATCTCAAGATGAAATACATGGATTTTACCAACCACAACCGGAGGAAGATTATTTGGGTACCCAGGTATGCTCTAAACTTAGATAATGTTGGTTGAATTGGTCCAAATTTTCAAAAAAATGTGAATTTGTTAAGTATATTTGGGCTTGTTCGGTTATCTTGTGTGAAGAACATGTAAGCGAACTAATCGAAAGTGTAGTTCGATTCTTTTCTAAACACGTTGTTACCGAACTCTCCAATAATGGAGGTTTTTTGAAGTTCGGTTAACGGACATGTTACCGAACTTTGTAAATAGGATTACAAATGTTATGTTGGTTTGCCTTAATGTAACCGAACTTTTGGTCTATAAGTTCGGTTAGTTCGCAACCAATAGCTAACCGAACTTACGTAAAATAAGATTTCACATTAGTGTATAAAGTTCGGTTGGTTCGCAAACTTCATACCAACCAACTATCTAACCGAACTTACGTACAATAAATTTGACTTAGTATACGTAAAGTTCAGTTAGTTGTCAACTTGCTTTACAAACCAAACGCTGAGTTCGGTTATCCCGATAAATTTATCATGTAACCGAACTCCACGTGTATGCAATTAGCCAAGGTTGTAATATGGGTAGAGTTCGGTTACTAGATAGTTTTTAAAAAAATTGCGAACCAACCGAACAGAGTTGGAAAAATTCGGTTAATTGATAACTCAACATAGTGGGCAAAATAGCACAGTTCGGTTACATTGGATTTTTTTTTTTTTTTTTTTTTTTTTAATATGGGTAGAGTTCGGTTACTTGACAGTTTCAATTTTTTTTGCGAACCAACCGAACATAGTTGTAAAAGTTCGGTTAAATGAAAACTCAACATAGTGGGCAAAATAGCACAGTTCAGTTACATTGGTTTTTTTTTTTTTTTTTTTTTTGTAATATAGGTAGAGTTCGGTTACAAAATAGTTTTCAAAAATTTTGCGAACATACCGAACTCGCAGTTCGGTAACCTAATTTTAAACCCTATGGAACCGAACTGTTCTTCGTGTTCTTCCTTTCGGAAGTTCGGTTAAGAAACTAGGGTTTTTGTGAAACGCGTTCAACCGAACATGGAACTCAGAACTTCCATATGAACCATATTTTGATGATTTCTATTCAATTAAACGAATCAAAATCAAATTAAAAGTATGGGTTTGTTGGAAAATACATGCGAATCGGTCCCATGGCAGAATCAGGCTTCTTACTACGTCTATTATACTGGATTATGGCTTCACTTGGTTGTTCCACTTCTTTATGAATCTCAAAATCACTTGGTCGATTTGCTAGATGTCCTAATGGGGGACCTGTTCTCGAGCCGCGGTTGGTTTTCTTTCGACGAACCATTCTTATACTCGATTGATTAATCGACGATGAAAATTTTATTATGAAGAGAAGAAGAGGAGAACTTATTTTCTTGTGCGGCTAGGTTTAGATTCTTTTGTTTTTGTTTTAGATTAAGTTAGGGTTAATTTTAATCAGGGTAGTTATTAGATTATGGTC
Source organism: Papaver armeniacum (assembly GCA_023531295.1). Classification (NCBI taxonomy): domain Eukaryota; kingdom Viridiplantae; phylum Streptophyta; class Magnoliopsida; order Ranunculales; family Papaveraceae; genus Papaver; species Papaver armeniacum. Next base: position 2,015,309 of record JAJJWW010004015.1, on the reverse strand, counting down.
GGTTATTAGATTAGGGTTAATTTTAATTAGGGTAAGGGCCAAATTAGTAATCTCATGATTTAGGACATCCCTTAACATTGTAGGGTAGGTGGTCTAATAAGACCATGGTCCCAAAAAAAAAAAAAAAAAATGGTCCCTAAAAAACGGTTCAAATGAAGGCATAAAGCCAAGTCATCTCACAACAAGGCCCAAGTGGGTGTTTTATAGCTTTGGTAACTCTTTAGACTTTTATGGTCTGATTGAAGGTGCCCTTGGGTTCTAGGATCGGATCTCTGTAAGTACAAGTGTTTTTATCTTATTTTCATTTTCAGAGTTTGCCATTCAATAAGAGCCTGGCTCCCTCACTTATTATCCATAACGAAAGCCATAATTTACCAGCAAGTTAGACCTCCATAAAACTTAAAGCATCAAGGATGATTTACATCTAGCAGCAGCTAGTACTTAGGGCAACTCCTATGGTATGGAGGTAAAAACATCCATAACTTGATGAGTATCCATATATTTATGGACCATCAGCAAGTAGTGGAGTCAAAACTCACCGTGGGAAAGAACCAAAAAGTTAGGTCCATCCGGTGGTTCATAGTTCGGATTATCAAAAAGAAGAAAAATAAGTAAAACTCATTCAGCTGAATTTGAGTAGGATCTCAAACTTTAATTAGCAACGCTTGTGAAATGTTGCTATATGACAAAAACCGTTGCTACAATCTAGGAAAATCTTTACGTCTTTTACAGTAGTAAAACTCCCAACCGGTTTTTGAGCAGCCGGATTTTATTTTATTTTTTTTTTGAAGGTAAGCAGCCGGATAGATATAGAATGTTTGTTGTATCCGGTCATTAAGTGACCGGATGGAAGAAAAAGATAATTAAAAAAAAAAAAAAAACCATCCAGACACTAAATGTTTGTTGTATCCGGTCAGCCTATGACCGGATGGATACTCCATAGTGACCCCCTCAAATTTGAAGGGTACCATGTGGACCTCATTAATTTGTGGATTATGAATTCACCCATAGTAACATTTTTTGGTCCATAAAATGTGGACTATCACAAAGATACGGATGATTTTTGGCCCCATAGGAGTTACCCTTTGCTTGGTACTTAAAACTGAAAGAATATAAGATAAAATCTCATAAAGGAAACACATGGCAAGAAGGTGGGATAGTGATGAAAGGCTGCAATTTGGCTAAGCAATTTTTGATAAGGTGTTGGCAACATCAATGACAAATCTGTATCTAACATCACCCTTAGCAAGACATTCCATTGCGGTGTTGACATAGTCCATTGGAACAACCTCAATATCTGCCGTAATGTTATGTTTTGCTGCAAAGTCAATCATCTCTTGTGTTTCTTTCAGTCCTCCTACAGTACTCCCTGCAACAGTCCTCCTAATGTAGCTTTCAACTTGCATATTGATCTTTTCAAGCTGCATAACATACCAAAAAGCAGAGGGAAACAAGGCACTTCGAACGGTTTGTCTGGTAAACCCAGCATGATAAGTTTTCCATCAGATTTTAGCAAGCCAAGCAGCGGTAATAGAGAATGAGGTACAGAAACTGTGTCAAAGATACCATCCAATGTGTACCCATGGCAGACTACACAAATTAGGCACAAATTTAGAGTGACAGCAAGGTAACATCAAACTCGGTGGATATGTAAAATTTGATTAGAGCTGAAAGTAAACTTCACTCACCAGCAACTGTTCTTGGTTACAGCTAACCACAAATGAATCTGCTTCAAGATGTTCAATTGCTTCCTTCTCCTTATCTGGTGATGTGCTGATCACTGTTACCTTCATTCCGAAAGCCTTAGCAAACTTAACAGCAACATGACCAACACCACCAAGTCCAACCACACCCAAGCGAGTGGCATGCATCAAGTGGTGCACATTCATCAAGTGGCATGCTGTCTGGGATTCTTACCACGTACCGCTCATTAGCAACCATGATATCAGAATAACTGCCATATGTACTCGACCTATCATAATAAGGACTATTGTAGGTGAATATAGGTTTGGGGCAATAGTTCTCAAGGTCTCTTGAACAATTATCACAGGAATGACAAGCCCCGACCAAACACCCGACACCAACTCTGTCCCCAACTTTGAATTTTGACACCTTCTTCCCTACCTCAGTAACAATGCCAACGAACTCGTGACTGCATTACATACACCACCGGCATTATAAATTACTTGATAGTAGTAACCCTCTTTACGGAAAAGCAAAAAGGAAATTTGCAATAGATATAGAAGTAGAAAAAGTTTATTACCCAGAAACCATAGGATAACTAGAATATCCCCATTCGTTCTTAATGTTGGAGAGATCAGAATGACAAATTCCACAGAACATCACCTTAAGTGTGACGTCTTCATCTCCGGTTGCCCTGTACCCGATAACACCATTCTTCATTAGCTTAATTTTTCATAATACAATTGAATATACACATAGGAAGCATATTTAAGTCACTGAACTCAATTTAAAGAACATGTCCCTTGCACTCGTCTAGTCTAACGGGGCATACAAATCTTAGTTAGCAGCACTAAGTCCAAATGATCAAAAACTATACATACCTTCTTGAGAACTTGAAAGGGGTGAGAAGACCAGAACTATCTTTAGCTGCCAGTCCTAATGCCTTCTGTGGGAATTCTTCCGCTGGTGGTTTAGACATTTTTTTCATTGTTGTTCTTTCTCTCTTCTCACTATTCTCTACTTATAGTACTGTGAGGGGTATTGTAGTATCGCAACATTATCTAAACAAATTCACCACCATCACATGCATTGCTGAAATAAACTTATCTACTTCGAAGTAAAGACTAATTCTGAATCATGAAAATGCAACACGAATTACACGACCTAAGGATATGGATAATTTTCATCACGGCTGAAGTTTAGTTGAACTAAAGAAAACAGCAGTCTACCAACAAACAGTCAAGACTCAAGAACACAACACTAAGAATCAAATCCAAGTATTCACTATTGCAAAACTCATGATGCACTGAAATTCTTGGCCAAGATTATATACAAAACAAGGTATTCAAGGCAATGTCTCTTCTACAAAGAGAAACTAACAAAGCATACTACTACTTCTAGGAACACAAAATAAACCGAGAATCGACACTAAAAGCAGCAGCACAGATGTACCTGCATTACCAACAAACTACAACCACTAAACAAAATAACTCACCCATACATAAGAGTCTGTCTGCTATGAAGAGCTTTTTACCAAAAGACATTATCCAACAACTATGCTAATCAGTGTGTCAACCAGAACCATCCCCAATTTTTCATTAATAATCTTCACTTTCCTCCATTTTTCACCATGTTGCATAAATCTCCCTTACTCAATTTAGATTTGAGACTAGCCATTTCCGATTTGAAACAAAGATGTCGAGCATCCATCACTAATTTTTCACTCTTTAACTCTGAAATTCTACTCTCAACTTTCTCCAATTGCACCTTTTCAGCACCAATTTGACTATCTAAATTCTTTCTCTTTGCTTCATAGTTCTCATCTTCTCTAGCAATTGTTTTCACTCTCACCAGTAATTCAAATCTCTCTTTCAATTTCATCACATCATAACCCATTTCTTCCAAATCAGATAACTCCCCTCTCACAGTATCTTCTTCTTCGTCAGATAGAATCTGACCACCACCGAAATTCTGCAATTTTTGAGTCAATTTCACAAAAACCATGTCAAACCCTAATTTCATTTCTTGTCTAACACTAGCAGAGTATTTTGCCAAGGGACTAAAATGGGGTTGCTGTGGTAATGCTGTAAATATCTGATTTCGAAGTTTCTCGCATCCGGGAGACCTAACATCATAAGGAACATCACCATCATCATCATCATCATCATGGTCACTATCACTATCACCACCACCATCACCGTCGTCATCGGAAGCAGCGCTCTCCTCGTCAGTGGCTTTGTTCTCATCTTCATCAGGAGACACATATTCTTCATCATCAGAAGAAGAAGGAGAAGGCGCCTTGCGTTTCCTATCAAGTTTAGGGTAGTTTTCCTTGTACATAGACATGGCTTTGTCTAGTACTTTGATAGCAGCTGCTGTACCTCTAATTCTGTGGAGATAGAAAATTGTACCCAAACGAGCCCTGAGTTTTTTATAACATCGACAGCCTCTTTTATCTTTGCTTTTGCATCTTCATATTTCCCGTCTCTAATCATAGATTTAACTTCTAGGATGGCTTGTTTTGCTGCTTCTTCTTCTTTACAACTCATCTTTCTTCTTTGTTTTTCTTAGACTTGAATAAAGATCCAAAACTCTGGTTTTTACTTTTGGTGGTAAAATATAATCGGAAAATTGGTTATTTGTCCAAAAAATTTTAAAACATGGTTCAAATGGATGAGTAAAAATTATTATGGGTGAAATGGACATAAGAAAAATAGCAAGGATGAAACTGGATTCATCCTGGCTTAAACTTAAAAAATAATGAGGATGAAACGGATGCATCCTGATGTAAATTAAAAATAAGAAAAAGAATTTGAAAATGGGTAGGATGAAATTGGTTACATCCTGGCTATTTTTATATTTTTGTCCATTTAAACAGTATCAAAATCTAAATGTCTTTTTCACTCAGGAATTATTGATTTTGGTCTTTTTAACCAATTTTGTGAAATATAAATTCAATTTTCCTAATCTAACTTGTGGACTAGTTCGAGGCCTACACAGTTTGTTTTTTTTTTTTTTTTTTAGGCATGTTTTTAAAAGACAAAAAGAGCCGTCAAGGAGTAGTTTATTAGGCCGACCGAGCGAAGCGAGGGAGGACTCTATATATGGTGACTTTGTGTTAATGTGAAGCGTGACATTTTTTTCCAATTAGACACAAAAGATTGGATTTGGTTCAACGATGAAAGGACGACACTGCCCCTCTAAATCAAAATTTTCTTTTTTTCATTTAGATATTTTCGTAAATAAACCCAAGAGGAAGGGCACTAAGATATTAGACATTTTCGTAAATAAACCAAAGAGGAAGGGCAGTAAGATATTAGATATTTTTGTAAATAAACCAAAAAAAGAAAGGCAACTAGATATAAGAGCCAAATTTTATTATATTTCCTTATGTATCTTATTTCTTTAGGGGTATAATTGGGCACCAAACTTTAATATAACATATCTAAAAATCCGTGCATTGGAATTTTACAAATTTTATCTCGTTGGAAAGGTTTTATAAAAATCTACGCAATGAGTATAAACAACAATATTAAATTTAGAGTTTTTACGAAAAAATTGGAAAAATATTTATCATTTTAGGCACGATTTTGAAAATAAAATGGAGATCAATTGTGCAAACTACCACAAAAGGATACATAATACTTTATGTAACCATATTTTGGTTTTATGCATCAACTTATTTTCTTTTGCAACTAATAAGACGATGTACTCTATCCGTTTCAGGAAAAATGATATTTTCACTTTAGCCATAAATTTTCTTTTACAGTCCAATTGCAGGAGTGTTTCCATTTTTCTTCGGTCGGCCTTCCCACCGTGGCAGCGGTCATCTAGTGGTTAATATGTCAGTATTCATTAGTGGTGATCAATAAGTTAGTACTAGCTAGTTAAATTAATTAGTGTTGAGATCGATTATAGTGTTAGACTTAGAGTAGAAATTTATTTCCTCTTTTAAATTTCGGAGAAGAAGAAGAAGAAGTAGAGGAAAAAAAAATAGGATTTATGATTTTATTAGGAAAATTGAAACCTTATAGTGACGATGAACACTCTAGTAGTAATGAAGAAACGGGTGTATCAGATAATATTGATTTCGATCCTACCAATTTGGATTATTTGCTGAATGAAGAAGGCCATGTCAACCAAAGCATGCTTGAGGATATTATTGTAGCACAAGAATAATATTATCGGGAATGATAATGCTTCCAATAGGCAAATTTGCATTCTAACGATCTCCAAAACATGTCAATCAAAACATGCTTGAGGATATTATTGTAGCACAAGATCCATATAGATGGGAAGAAGAAGGTGATAATGCTTCCAATGGGAAGGTATGCGTTCTAATGATCTCCAAACATGTATTTGGATCTTACAATCACCCTAAAAGGGAAAAAAATAAAAAATAAAATCCCCAGAATCGGTTTTTTTCGATAGCACCGTATAAACCGATTATGGGTTAAATCCTCAAATTGGGAACAACAATCGGTCGTTTTTCATCACCATACAAACTGATTGTAGTACACTTTTGGCGCGATTGTTAGGTGAAAAAAAATCAATTTTTGTTGGTGATGTACATATGACGATTACTTCACTTGGATATTTTCGAAAAATATACAAAGTTTACAATCGGTTTATGTACGCATATGTGTAATCCGATTGTAGGGACAAAATGTTACAGGAAAATGTGATAAATCGAAACATGTTAAGCAACATGAACCAATTGTTATTTTGGGGAGTTTTTCTTTGAAATCACCATATACAAACTGATTCCGAACAATCTATTTTGTCGACTGTTGCACATAAACTGATTTTGAGTCCTTAACTTGTTGATATATGCCGTATATATTTGAAGTGTTCGACGAAGATCAACCTGAACCAACTGGGTCCTGATACCTTTGCCCACTATTACACTGATCTAGAATGGGAATACAGGGACGATGCAAATCAATGGTTGATGTACAAGGGCATACATATCAAATGTGCATTAGTTATAGGTCGTCATTCTAGAAGTAATTGTTTAGAACTTATTTGCGAGAGAGAGGCGAAAAGCATGAAAGTCACGGGGCAAAGGACAGACCATTCGTGAAGAAAAAGACAGCGGTATACATGACTAAATCAAAGAAGTATGGATGCCCATTGAAGGTTATAGTTAATAAATAGACCCAACTATGTATACAAGATCTATAAATTGAGGAATGATTGTCATAAGAGTTATTTTGTAAAAGGATCGTATGTTTAGGGATTAATTAGGGTCTGGGTCGTGGAACATGCCGTTGATGCAAAAGGGTCGTAGACTAACTTTGACCATCTAAGTATTTCCCAAAACTACCCTTATAAAATAAAAAATGGCATCATATGTCCTATCTATTTCTCACCCCGTCAAAACAAGAAATGAAGTTTATAAGGGTTAGGAATTTTCGCCCTACTCTTTTTCTTTCATCTCCTTCATTTTCGCTGCCAACACCACCATCTAGAAACTAACATATTCATCTTTATCTGATAAAGGATTAGTGTCATTTTGTTACCCGATAAGAGAAAAGTGATGGTAGAGTCCAATTATAAATAGATCTATAAAAGATTTCAGAGCTTGTGATGATTGGGTTACGAAATATGGATACTTTCTTCTCATGTTTTGGGTATTTCAATTTATTTCTTCAGTTTCTTTTTGTGTTTAATCGAAGATTGTTAGTGGTGGCGATTGTTATCTACAATTTCTTTCAATTAGTTTTTTTTATCTATGTAGTTGCCGGTTTCCTGCGTTGATTGTAACAAGCATTTGCCATTTCATTTACCCTTATTAGTTATTATGAATGGATTAGATTGATTAATTTGATCGAGACAATGACGGGAAGGCTTGAAATCGCTAGTGCTTTTTTGTTGAATTCCTTCGTTGAAGCCCTAATCAGTCGATCTAAGTTCAGGAACACCGAAGAGGGAGAAATAGTTTATATTTTGACAACATTTTAACGGTCAACATCACTCGACTAATAGTCAGGGTATTTGAAAAAATTAAAAGTGTCAGCTAACAATTATGTAACGGTCAAAGTTAGTCTACGACCCTTTTGCATCAACTGCATATTCCACAACCCAGACCCTAATTAGGCCCTAAACATACGATCCTTTTACAAAATATCTCTTGTCATAATCATGATGATCCAGAATCTCTTATTGGGCATTTTGTGTTTGTGGGTTGAAACCACATCAATTGGAAATGGTAAAGTTGATGAAAGCGTTAAACCAAGTGATATCCTTAGGAAGATAAAGGAGGATGATAAGAATAACTTGTCCATTTTGAGGCAAATTTACACGACAAAAGCAGCCTTAAGAAGGAGGGCATGGGATGGTAGAGCGGTTATGGAACAATCTCAGTGGTTTTCCGATCAACACGGATTCACAATAAGGAAACAGGTACTGGAAGGCAATGCGACTCGTATTTTCTTTGCGCAACCGGAGATGATCAAGTTGGCTTAATGCTTCTATCAAGTTTTGTTAATAGATTGTACGTGCAAGACCAACATGTTTAACAACATGTCGTTGTTAAACATTCCTTTCCACACTTCCGATAAGAAAATTTTTCACGGTGGAATGGGATTTATGAATCAGGAGAATAATGTGAGTCTTATTTGGATGTACCATGGTGATCAAACTCTGAGGACCATAGTGACGGATAAGGACCAAGATCTAATGGATGTCTTTGGGGTGATTTTCCCGAACGTTAAGCATTTTATTTGCACATGGCACATACAATGCAATATTAGAAGTAATTGTAGGGGTCATATCCAAAAGCCAAAGCCACAGCAAGGAACTACTCGTGAAAAGTCTGAGGATGAGCGTCTTCAAAAACTAACTCCAGAACAACAATCGACAGGATGAGAAGAAGAAAAGCAAAAAAGAATATGAAGAGAATGGGATAAAGTTGAAGGTTTTTCAACATGATTGGGACTAGATGGTACACTCAATGTCTGAGGTGGAGTTCAAATATTATTTGGAGAGTTTTATTGGTATTTGGAAAAATGATTAAGATATATGTGTGGTTTATTGCTTGAAGGAATTGTTGGATCCGTACAAGGAAAAATTTGCATATGTTTGCACCTACCAACATAGGAAGTACAAGAATGAGGCAACATGTATCGCGGGAGGATCTCATGGACATTTGAAGAACTTGCTCAGAGGGAGTCAAAACAATGTGGTTATGGTATAGAAGCCATACATGAATACACCAAGGCTGATATCGTCAAGATATCGACGCAAATGGATGAGCGTAGGATGAAAATTATGACACAGTTCAAGGATTACCGCATTGGTTTCTTAAAGGTATAAATTATAGGGTGTCTCACTGGGAATCATTTTTATTATGAAAGATTACAAGTGTTATGAGGATTACGAGATGGGGATCAAGAGGATTGTATGTTCATGTATGACGACGACGGCCTTGGGACACCCGTGTCGTCAGATGATTGCGATGTACCAACAAGGAACTCCGTTTGATATCATCCATCCGTTTTTGAAGCAACTAACTTTCAAACCAAACCCAACCGAATCTCCAACTGAATTTTTTGTAAACACAAATATTGGGAAAAAATAATCGAGAAATATGCAAAGAATGATGGTTTCGCACAGGAAGTTTTTGTGCATATATGGTACCAGTTGAAGAACCAATAGTGCAACCTCCGAAGGGTATACCACCTACCAATATGGATATGGGTGGAAAAATGAAATAATATAACGTAGCGATGAGTACCCAAAGAAACCTTTCACAACACGAGTATGAAGATGCTAATTAAATATGAAGTGGTATCGATTCAAAGGAAAAGGGGTCGACCCAAGAAGGAAGAAAGTGGGATAAGTGGCGCACAAGTCAAAACAAATAATCCAATCGTACCTTCTCAACATGAACATGAAGAGGTACCGGAAAAAAGGAAAAGGAGTTGACCTAAGGATAAAGTCGGACAAATAGCACACAAGTCAAGCCGAATGATACAACGGCTCCTTTTCAACATGAGGATCCAAATCAATCCTTCTCAAGAAAGTCAAGCGACCACAATACATGAGGATCCAAACAATCTCATCGTTCCTTCTCAAGATATCATGAGTACAAGAAGATTATCAAGGATACGTTCACGGAATGCTAATAGAAATGATTGGATTGCTAATAAAAATGATTAAGGTTTTTGTATTTGTTTTAAATAAGATTTATTAACGTTGGTGTAATTAAAGGGTAATTTAGTATTTTAACATATTTTAGACACCCCATATCCCCTTCTCTAGAATGGTTGAAGAAAAGGATAGGCCTCAAATTAAGTGTACAAGCCTCAAACTAGGGAGGAAAAAAAAGTATATATATTCAACTATTCTTTTATAGCCTGCTTGGATATCAGAAGCAGAAGTCCGCATAAAGTTTTTGGTCCACAAAAAAACAACCTTTTTGCTTCTAGAATTCATTCTGAAATTATGCACCCAAACTAACTTATGAATTTTCTGCTTCCAGAAGTCAAAAGGCAACTCTTGGGTGACATCCAAATACGCTATAAGACGACTGAATAATTCTGTTTCAGATAATGTTTGCTTCTATAATACCTGCTTTAATTTTAATAGCAACAGTAGCTAAATTATTTGCTTCTAACTTAGCGATGGAACTATAACATGTAACCTACCAGAAATAGAATAAGCTCAGTTCCAACCTTAAAGAAATGGTAAACTTCAAAATCGACACTGGAAAACATTAACAGTACGCATCTCTATCAGGTATATATGGATACTCATAGCTTCCACAAGGATAAGTGATTCCTTAGAGCTTTTATGATCTCTAACACATCTAGATGAAGCTTGGTACAACAACTATATTACAGAGACACAACCAAAGTTTTCAAAACTGAACAATCGCTCAACTCAACACTGCCGTTTCAAATATATTTTATACAATAAACATCCTTTTTTCTTTGTTACCCGAAAGTTTTTTTTAACTCAAACAAAACGACTACATAAAACTTGGTATCAAAACCTCTAGAAAAATACAGACGATGTCTAGAATTAATCAGTTGTTAAACCTTAGCAAGTCATGCTTAAGTAAGTTTCAAAAATCAAAATACACACTTCTTCATCCCATGAATGATCTATTTTATCTCAGAAAAATATCATGGGTTCTTTGGAGCATTAAGATCTATTCTAGTGACGAAAAATGACCACAAAGGTATCCAATGAGGTGAAAACTTCCATATTGCTAGCGCCAAAATGTATTGTAAAAAATCTAACATCCTACATATAACATTCAAGATGAAGATCATAAAGTAAAGCAAGTAAATAGAAATGTTATATTAACACGAAGATAAACGTGGTTCGGCATGGTTAGCTACGTCCATAGGTGAAAGATGACTCCGTTGAGTGTCTCCGTTACAAGTCACTTGGATAAGTTATGAATCTCTCAGGAACAATTGTTAACTCAGTGGCTCCTTATTCTCTCTACTACAGAACCTAACATTTTTCTCTCTTTTTGGTTGGACATTTATAGACGAGCTATGTATACAGCAAAACTATAATGTATGATCGGTTATCAAAGTTGATGTACTAGTGTCGGGAGATATGATCATACCTGTGTGCCATGCTACCCCCAACACTCTTTCTCTGTCTCCTGATGCTCTCTTTGTTTTTTTGATTATATTGATGGTCCTAACCCGAGTTTTGAGTGTCTTGTAAGTCTTCTGAAATCGATCCCACCTTATTCTGACCTCATGGCTACCTCACGTGTGCTGTCCCTGTGGCATTTAATGCACTGTCTCCTATTTCAAACTCAGTCGTTAATCCTTTCTTCGCTTTTCACGCGTCATTTTTCCGAATAGATGTGGTAAATACCTAAAATATTGTGTTTGAACCTTCAGATATATTCTAGTGTTTCGCTCCCATTCTTCTTTGGCGCTTCATTTCTTCAGACGCAGCCACATATCCTTCCAATATTTTACTTCCTAGTTTGAGGCCTACCACTTGAAGACAAAATAAGATAGTTTGAAGTAAAATGAAAAACCCGTTATCCAACTGTTTTACTTAATGGATAATTTATCCCTGATTAACTAGTGTTAATTCGGTTAATTAACATATGTTTAATCTTGTAAACCTAAAAATCAACTAGTTTTCATTCATCATCAAAACATGAATTGATTTTTTTTTTGAAAAACATGAACCCAGAATCGGTGGATGATAGACGCATTTATGTGTCTATTATAATCTCAATTGTACATATATTGTTAGTGCTCGATTCTGTATTTATTATGGCTTTTTATGTCTTTGCAGGTGTTTATGGAGAAATACACTTGTGCGGAGAAATTCGGCTCGAAAAGTTGCTAAAGGCATCTCCGGAGGGCACCTGCTATTCGGACCCCCATTTTGGATAAGGGGTGACCAAATTACTAAGGGGCAGCCAAATTGCTATCGGCACACCTGAACCTGTTAAGGGGACACCACCTTCTTCTCTGTTTAAATTCAATTTTGGCGGGAAATTTTCTTTGCATGTGAAACTTATCTGGATGATTGGAGAACCGAGTTTTAAGGGATTTAGAAAGCGGTTTTGATATTCAAAGGAAGAAGAAACCAAAACAGGTTGAAACACGTCAACGGGAGTGTGAGTCAGGCCGATAAAAATGGTGTTATTTCTTCTCGGAAAGGACTAGGTTCCGTTTTGGATCAACACGAGTTTGATCATGTTTTGGAGAGATTTAACCCAGGATTTTTATGGGAATAATTGTTTGTGGGGCTGTAATAACAAAACAGAGTTGGTCGCTGTCTTGAAATCGAAGAAAGAGCAATTTACCATAATTATCTCGATGATAAGGGAAAGTGGAGATTTCGGTGTTTGAGCTGGAAAAGGAAAGTATGTGAAGATAGAGGGATAATATCTTCCCTATTGTATGGAGATCGTATTTGGAAAGAGTTTCGATGCACTCAGACTCTAATATTGAGGCGTAGAGGAGAAGAAAAACAAGTTAAGTCCGTGACCCACGGAGAAAGAAAAGGAAAAGAAAGGAAGGATTAACTCGCGGGATTTTTTGCCCGTGACGTATAAAAAGAAGCTATCGATACCCTGGGGGGAAATCAAGAGTTTGGGTACGTTTCTGGGAAGGAGGAAAGGCTGCAGAGGAGTTGTAGCAGCAGTAGGAAGAAGAAAAAGAGGAGGAGTTGCAGACGACACTATAGAAGTGTCGTTCTCAAGAACCCTAGAACACGAAGAACATAAGACACGCAAGGAACTGTCGCAGACCACTATCGTTCTTCAATAGAAGAACCTAAGTATCATTTATCAACTAGGTCTTTAGCTACAGTTTCTCCTTTGTAACAACGATTCTGTAACACAATTGCATTGTTGCAAATCGGCTGTGTTATTACTTTTCTCCCTTTTAATCATCTTTTGAACCATAAACACATATTTTGAGATCATGATTAATATGAGGAGCTAAACCCCAACACTGGGACAATGGAGGAAGCCATGTTTCACAATTGATTGGTAACTATAATCGATTCTCTATGACTTTTGCATTGATTTAATCGATTTATGATTTTTATTAATTATTTGTGATTTCGTTTGATGGTGTATGCTTAGACTTAGAGCTTTTGATGCACCATGCTTGTGATTTACAATTGATATTTTACAAAATCTACTTTTGGCAAAGAAAAGAGTCAACGAAAGAGCTAGAACCGTTATGAATCATTATATGAACCAATTGAATGTGATTAGTGGTGAAATCCTAAGTCCCAGTACCTCTCGATATCGTGAAAACCTTTGTATATAATTTTTATTAGATTAAGTCTAAAACCAAATCTCTACAAGTCTTTGAACGAACTTTTACTACCATTTTCTACAACAATTAAAATCACATCAATTTTTGGCGCCGCCGACGCGGACTTGTATTTAGATTTTTTTTTTTAGGTTTTTTTTTTGTTCTTTTTTACGCATTTTGGTGTTTTTCGATTCTTTTCAGATTTGAAGCGAAGCTACAAGGAAAGAAAAAATGCTATAAAAGGAAAGCATCGCCAAAGAAGGAAAGAAAAGAGGAATCCGAAAAGAGTGAAGAAGAAGATTTTGTATTTTAGTTATTTTGTTTTTAGGGTTTGTTTATTTTTAGGAAAAAAAAAGGAAAAAAAAAATTGTATTAGGGTTTATTATTTTTTTAATTTTTCTTTTCTTTTTGGACTTTGGACTTTTGGACTTTGGAAATTATTTTTTTATTTTTACCCTATGGAAGGATACTTTAAATATAAAGTACCCTATGAAAGGGTACTTTAAATATAAACTGTTTGCAGAGAAGGAAGACAATTGCGATATTGTCTCTGCACCTTGGGTTCGTACAACGACATAGGAGTCAGTGGCCCGAGTCGACTACAACCGATTCATCCCCCGTCTGGAACGAGAGGTAAGATTCTAAACACTCGCGAATCCCCTGTTAGCGAGTTACTGGATTCCTTCGTTTGCATATATGATGAGGACTTGAATACGGCTGCTTTAATTTCCTAGTAAAGGGCAAGGACTGGCCATACAAGATAAGGGTTCGGATTTCATCACCCTTCTCTTCTTGCCCGCCTTAAGAAAACGATACCAAATGCGAACCTAAGCTTAAAATACTGAATAGAACAAGACCGATAGGGTAACGAGCTTAATAGGAAAGTCATTCGAAAAATATTGATTACTCTTTTAAGCATACTTCAAGTTCATGATGGTTTCGTGAGTTAAATGCGTGACTCGCGCCGCCTTGTAATTCTAGGTGAGGCCTTAGGTATCAAAGCTCCACCGAGCTTCCCTCGCCTCTATTCAACTTACTTTGACTCGGATTGATTCCGGAGGGGTTTGCTTAAATTGTAACGATTCCCTTTCGAAGGATTAGAAGTCGGTCTAGAAACAATCTAAGTGGAGCCATCATGCTTTTTGTTTGCTAGAAATCAATAGGTTTGATTTGGTTGAGTCAGCCTTGTTTTGTGATTGCATAGAATCCCCTTCCTTATTCTTTTGCATGCCTGAACGTAAAAGAGACGCCCTAGGTAGATTTGTTAAAGAGAAACCTAGTATTTCTAAGTGTCTCGATTACCTCAATTTAGAAAGTCGGATTTTTGAAGAGTCTGTTTTTGAACGTCCATTTGAGGAGACAATCCCTAATATTCCGATAGTGCCGAAATGGGAACTTTGAAAGCTTTGTTGAACCCGAATAGGACTACTGCGTCCCTCGTGTATCGGGTTAGGCAATAAACGGAAGCAAATTATGAACTGAAACATGGGACCTTACAGATGCTCCCAATCTTTTTAGGGAAAGAAAATGAAAACCCTTATTTCCATCTTAGGGATTTTGAAGAAATTTGTAGTACCCTAAAAATTAGAGATCTTGATGATGATGCTCTGAAACTTAGGTTATTCCCTTTTTCCCTAAAAGATAAAGCCAAATCGTGGCTATATAGTTTGGCTTCCGGGTCAATCAAAACATATAAACAACTTACATCTGCCTTTTTGAACAAGTTTTTCCCTAGGCACAAAACATCGTCTATTAGGACGCAAATCTGCACGTTTTCTCAACAGGAGGGAGAATATTTGTATAGGTATTTGGAAAGGTTCAATGATCTATTAGCCCAATGTCCTCATCATGGTTTAGAAAAGGTTAGGTTAGTTCAGATCCTTTATGAGGGTTTAGATTATTCCACTACGACCACAGTAGAATCTATGTGTACAAGTGGGTTTGAAAACCAAACAGTTAATGCGGTGATGACATTTTTGAATGAAATCGCCGAAAAGACCGAACAATGGGAAAATAGTAGGGTACCCCAGAAAACAATTCTTCTAGGTAGAGGAAACGTTAATAGGGTAGAAGGAGGCTATGAATCGATGCCAAAATTGCAAAGAATAGCTAAAAGGTTAGAAGCTATAGAATTGGGTCACACTAGTGGTAGAGTGGAGCCTTTTGGGAAGGCCGAATAATGAAGAGCAAGCCAATGCTCTATATAATAACACTAGATTCGACAACCGTCATAAATTTGACCCATATTCGTAAACCTATAATCTCGGTTGGAAAAACCATCCGAACCTTTCGTGGTCTAAGGGCCGAGTCAAGGTCGGCTTAGTAATTCGAATGTTCCCAGGGTTTTGGTTATAATAAGAACTCTTTAGGTCAAGCTCGCCGTTTGAACCCTTCGAGAGAATAAAATGTCTAGCTTAGAGGAATCTCTTAGTATATTAAGAAAGAGCCGGGATATGTTAGCACAGAGCCGGAAATGTTAATAAAGAGCCAAGTTAGTTTTGAACAGAAACCAAGCGGAATTTTCAAACTAATGCTCGGACTCTTGCTAAGTTAGAACTTCAAATAGGTCAAATAGCTAAGACTTTAAGTGAAAGAGATAACGAAGGTTCCCTAGCCAAACTAATCCCAACCCTAGAGGAGTTCATGAAATAGGTGCAAAACCATTACAACAAGTTGAATTCAATTAGAACCCTTAGGAGTGGTAGAGTAGTAGATAATCGTGTAACCATGCCCGATAGTGAGCATATTGTAGTACACCCTCGGGACCATCCATAACGAGGGGACCGATAAAATCTCTGATGATGCCAATTCGGTTCCTGAGAGGCCCTATTTTATGCCTAGAGCCCCATTTCCACAACTATTAGTACCAACAAAGAGTGAATCCAACTTTAATGACATAATGGAGGTTTTTAAGAAAGTTACCATAAACCTTCCGTTACTAGAAGCAATTAGGCAACTTCTTATGCCAAATTCCTCAAAAATATGTGTACGCGAAAGCGAAAGCTTAGTGTCCCTAAAAAGCCTTTTTAGCTAGTCATGTAAGTTCGATCATTCAGAACAACACAACTCCTAAGTATAAAAACCCAGGTGCCCCTATTCAGAACACACAATGTAGTGATGATACCAATAACCTAAATTCCAAATTTATAAACACTAAATATAAAATTCGTCCGCACCAAATTTTTTAACCGATATTATTATTCTTAGTATTTTTTTTTTTTTTTTTTGTACACAACAGGGAAAGCTTACGATTTCCGTTTTAAATTATACTGTCAATAAGTCAATAAGTCAAAAGCTTATTTAAGTCAATAAGTCAAAAGCTTATTATGCTCACCACTTGAAATTTTAACACTTCAACCTAAAATCGAACCTTTTGACATTTCGGTAACTCTAGAATAACTCTTGCTACTAGACTCGACTAGAATTTAAAAAATTTGTTTCATGATAAAAAAAAAGTTCAGAAACCTAGCGTCTATACTAGGCCTAGTAGGTGCTTCAGTGAAACTATCCATCCATCATTTAATGCATGCTGCAAAGATAAGATGCGACAGGAGGAAAGAGTATTTGATTTGAAATTGATTATTTTGAACTCAGAAGTAGTATCTGTTTGCAATCCCGGTTAGTCCGAGTCATAAAAAAATAAAAAAAAAAAAAAAAAAAAGGTTTTAACACAGTGATAAAAAATATCGATTTACCAGAGTTTTCAAAAATCGGTCAGTCAGTCAGCAACGATTTTTTACTTTATCGATTAAAACAAAAGAAAAAAATCTTCAAGAAAAAGTAAGCATTGATTTTGTTTTGTCTCTCTCTCTCTCTCTTCCCCCCTCTGACCATTTTTCTGCTCTGAGCTCAGCTACTTCTACACTTCACTCCACTCCTGTTCTTCTTCTTCTACAAGCTTTTAGAACGAAGGAGCTCTCTCAGTTTGAGTTTCCCAACCACCATTATTAACGCAGCCGAGTTGGTGCTTTTCTCTCTCTAGTCTGTACTACCACCACCACCACCACCGCCATCATCATCAGTAACAATAAAAAAAACACCACACCATTGGTTTTGTCAACTTGGAGTTTGAGATTCTACAAGTTAGGGTTTAGTACTGAGAGCTGGAACTAAGCTCGGGATACTATTGAAGTTCAAGATTGGAAGGTACAATTTCTGCACTTTTTCCTCTTTTTGGGTTATTATTGTTGGAGTGTGTGTTAACTTAATTCAGAGATGTATTGGGGAGAATTTCTAGGGTTTGTTTTCAGAATATTGACATTTGGTATCTTAATTTGTGTGTTAGAGGATTTCAAAATTCTCCAAGGTTGATTTAAATTCTTAACCCTAGGTTTTCTTACTTTGTTTGATTTTGTGTGTGAGCACAACAAATTCAATGATAGGAATATGAAACGGAGAAATTGGGGTTGATGATTGTGTAATTGGAATTTGACCAAAATCATTGGGAAAAGACTAACAAACTTGGTTTATTGTTAACTGGAAATACACATTATCATCTCTGGTTTATTATAACTCATCACATGTGAATTTGATCTTTTGCAGCTTGGAAATCTTGGAACACTTGAGCAACATTGATTTACTAGGAACAGATTGTGGGAATTAGATACCTGTCCTGCACCTGTACCACCATCTAACAACCATTCGTTTGCCGATTTAATCTTGAGGTGCACTAAAGAGGATCTTAAGAAGTGGCCTCGCAGGTATGTTGAATTCATTGTGGAATGATAAATTGGGAGATAGGTGACTTTCCAACTAATAACAATTTCTGATTTTCACTTTGATGGTTTTTTTTTTTGCAGTTTTGAGTTGCGGGTTCGTGTTTCATTGAGTGCAGACAAGCTGACTTTGATCCCTAGAGTTAGAAACATTGACATCAAGCCCTTCTCATTTGCATACACTCTGCACAGTTACTTATCTGTATCAGATTTCGTGTTTGTTTGAGGTACCTATACTTGCTTCCCTTTTGTATCAGATTTGGTGCTGGACGAACCCGTAGTTTGCTACGTTAGGCAGTTGTAGTTTTTTCTACTCTGGGTTCTTCAATGTGAGTATGCCGTTTGTGGAGCCACTGTTAATCAAGTCTAGGTTATAATCGTTCATTTATCTACATCACTTGAAACTTCACACACAGACGTAACACTGTGAGGCATCCTTGTTAAGCTGTTCCTTCCCCTAAGACAGACCCAAAAGCCATGAGATTTTAGTCACAGGATCTTGAAGAGTGTTTCAATAAGCACCTCTAAACACTTTAAATTATGGTACCACACCCATCTTAAAATTATCAATCAACACTTTGAATTATGCATTTTATAGAGTATGCTACATCCATGTTGGATGCTTAACAATCTAAAACTTTTACATGGCTGGAAAGTTCTTTATGTTTCAGAAAATTCATCCTATTTCTTATCATCTCAAATAATTGGTTCCTAACTCATGGGCTAACATACCAGTGCAGCACTTCAGGTTGGCTGGTGAAGTTATTCTGAAGAATTAACAACTTAGTTGGAGTTTGATATCAGCATTCAAAGAACCTGCACCTTTTTCTCTTGATACCTTAATGTTGTAGTTTGCCAATTTGAGAGAAGTGATGCTTGAAGACTAAAATGATTAGCTCTAAAGTGTTGCTGACTTACAAGCGAAAGCGGAAGCTTTCTCATGGTACTGGGTACCTGAAGTCATGCTCCATAAATCCGACTAATAAGCTATCAACAGTTCCTGGAAATCTGGTCGAATCGGGTGAAACTTGGGTAAGTCCATAAACCTAAAGAATTATTCTTAGGGCCTTTTAGATTTTAACGGTTCACGAATTGTTTCACCTAATTTTGGACATCATATGCTTTGAAATGTTATCATAATGTTTTCTCATATCACAAGAAAATCATTATTAAGTTTTGATTTGTTCTGTTCTTCTTTCCTAATCATTTGGTTTGTGGTCATTGCAGTCCTGTGTTAAATGTGCTAACGTTGATGCTTTGGAAAAACTTCTGCTTTGTGATAGCTGTTGTGAAACTTATCATATTCAATGCCTCGATCCTCCCCTTAAGGTGCACCCTAGGAGAAAATAATTTGTCGTGCTACTACAGAAATCGTGTACTTGTGGTGACACCATCTGTTTGTATTTTTGTAGCTTGTACCTGACGGGCGATGGTTTTGCTCTACTTGCGTAAAACAAAAAGAATCTGTGGTGCATCAAGTACAAGCGTCAAGGAGAGTGAAACCAAGATTAACTAATGAAGAATCTGATTTTGGGCTATCTACAAGTTCTTATCTTGAAGTTCTCCAGACTGTAAGACCTGATGAAACTGCTTGTGATGAGACAAATGGCTCAGTTCGAGCAGGAGAATTACCTGAAAAGAAGTCAGATAATTGTTATACGGGTTTACCTTTACACACAAATCATGTACCTGAATGCAAGAGTCCATTGACCGGTGAGAGTTCCATTTTGCAGTCAGTAAATGTCGAAGCTCTGAAAAAATCGAGCACTGAGTGCTTACGAACGTCTAGTGAAAGAGATTGCACAGTTGAATATACGAATGCCTCCACATTGAAACCTTCTGGTTCAGATACTGCTGATTCACCTTTGAAAGATAGATCTGATATATGCAACTCCGGTGCCACTTTGAAGAAGAAATTCAGTATTACATTCAACAGAAGGAATAGAAATAAAAAGAATGACACCAAAATAGAGAACCAGTTGGTCAAGGAGAAAGAATGTTCAGTCACTAAATGCTGCAGCAACACTGCATGTGGTCCGGACGGTTCATTTGAAGACAATTCTCAACAGTGTAGCTCAGTAACTCATCTATCAACTTCACTACAGTTGAAGGATGATAAGGTATGGCACTCTACCCAATTCAGCTGTTTTATCCACTTTCTTAGGACCCATGAGATATGTAACAGTGGAGATTACGCTTTCATTGTTTTTTCCCCATCACCAATTTAGTTTACTTTAATAAGATGGAGTTTTGGATAGTATGATAGAGCACCAATATAGTTTGGATTAGTCAGTTGACTGCGAGTCCAGGAGAAGAAGTAAATGCAGATATCTAACTATCTATGTATATCCTGGGGACCCTTATTTCTTTTACATGGCCGGGAGGAAATAGATGCTAGATACTTCTTTTAGGAATGGTCTAATTGGTTTTTTCTGAGAAACTATTCTGTAAAATTCCTTTTCGGTGGTTCTTATTGATGCATGCTAAGCAGAATTTCTGATTAATTCCATGCCTGGACAATCATTGAGAATGTAAAATCGTTCGTTAGCTATATTGCCTGTTTATCACTTTATCTTGGGTGGATTATTTGCTTAGATACCATTCACGGAATCCTGCTATTGATGCATGCTTCTGGTTAGACAGATCTTTCTGATTTATTCCAAGCTTTGAAACGTATTTGGAATGCTAAAATCATTTGTTACTACACTGTCTTTCAATCACTTTTATTCTGGGTGCTTTATTTGGGGGCAGCTTTGATAATCCGTCTATATTGCATTTTTATGTTGTTTCGAGGTGAACTATGCTTATGTTTAGTGTTGTCTATATGAATTTACCTGAGAACAATCTCTTGGTTTCGTCTCAAGTTTGTGGAACAGAGCAGAGATGCAGGTTCGTCATCATCCATTGCTGCTAGAGGTGTTCATAAAACTAAGATGTAAGCTTACACAATCTTTTTCGTTTTGTTGATCATTTTGTTTTGCTGATATAATTTAACTGCTTTATTGACTCTAAAAGTATAAACATTTCAGGCATGTAGAGCTAGACCAATCAGCTCAACAGTGCCTATCGGAGGATCACTCAGATGTTGCTGCACTAGTTCCATGCCTGAACTCACATCCACATCTTTCTTCAGTTCATCCTGAATTTGGCTCAGGCGCCCAATTTCCACGAAAAAGAGTGCATAGCGAAAACTTCCACAGATGAAACAGACTCAAGTGTGATATATGAAAAAGTTCAAGAGTTGCCCAAAGCTGTAGATTTGAATGAAAAGCAGTCTCAAACAATTTCGAAAAATTGTGTGAAGGAAGCTGTTATGCCCAATCATATGTCACAAAAAGGTGTTTTCCTGGCACCTCCGGACCTAACTGCATCTCCTATTGGTACTACTAATCAGACTATCTTGAATTAGTTGGAGCAACAAAATTTGTTTTTTGTCAAGGTTCTAAGATTTGTATTGTCATCTGACGTTGCAGATTTACGCTGTAGTGAAACTTTTCTCAACTCCTCAATGTCACTAGACCCAAATCATGTAACTGACTGGTATGGCGGAGCGTCCAAAAATGTCAGAGGATTGTTGGAAAGTACCAATGGTTCAGTTGAGGAGAAATTAGCTTCCCAAAACCTCTTCGTAACTAGGAATACATGCGATGAGAAAGAGGAAGGTGTTAACAACCGTCATGGAAAGGATTCCCCAATGCTCTCGTTGGGCATTTCATTGTTGGATCCAAGTAAGCAGGTGTGAATTTCTTGCTCTTACAAATTCTGTTCTAGTTATGTCTACTCCTACTTCGATGATTAAAGTTCCATGTTTGATGCTCAACTTTTTGGCATGATCTACAGAGCTGCATTGTGAATTTCTTGCTCTTACTAATTCTGTTCTAGTTATGTCTACTCCTACTTTGATGATTAAAGTCCCATGTTTGATGCTCAACATTTTGGCATGATCTACAGAGCTGCATTGATGATGAAATTAGTCAGGTGGATCCTCCTCGTGAACCGCTAGGTACCACTGCTTCCTTGGACTCTGAAGAAATTAATTCTAATGTGGAGTCAGGATGCAGGTTGAACCAGAAAAACACTAGGGCAACGGAACCGCCTCTTTTTCCATGTTCTGTAAGTTTATCTTCCCCATCAGTGCCTCCTATCAACTTCTTCAAGGACACGCCCAGCATTCCATTTTTGCCGAATTCTGACATTCTAAGTGGAGGCTGTACTCTAGAAATGTCACTCCATTCAGAAACGGCCAGTTTTCTGAGACGCAGGCAGATACTTGACAGTATTACAGCTAAAGCATTTAGAGAAAGCCAGGGCTGTTCTTTGGGTCAATTGAAGGGAGACCCTAAAATTTGGTCAGAGGAAGAGTTGGATTTTCTTTGGGTAGGTGTGAGGAGACATGGAAAGGGTAACTGGGATTCTATCTTGAGGGACCCAAGATTGCAATTTTCTAGGTTTAGGGATGCGACTGATCTTGCTGAGAGATGGTATTTGGAACGATTAAATCTCTTGAATACTTCCTCTCACGACATGGACTATGACTTTTTATCAAGAAAAAGATCAATTGATTCTCAATGTAATAGTATTGCTGACGGTCCTACAGGGACCTTGACTGACGAAACTCGACTTTCTCTTGGAGATACTTACGTTCAGAGACAGTTAAATAGGTTTGATGTGCCGGGCATTACTCAAATGCTTACCAGTGGTGGTATTTGTGAAAGGATGATTTCTGTTGGCAATAGCAAGTTAACCCATTCGGTTCTGCAGCGAATTGGAACCAAACAGCTCCATATACCATCAAGACGCCAACGGAGGCCAAGCCATTCAAATGCAAACTATAGACGACAAAGATATGCTACTGGTCCGTCTGTTCTAAACCAGAATCCTTATGAAAAGTTAGGGGTCAGAAGAGGGTTATTCAACAATACGAGGGATGGTTCACTGTTAAGAGAAGGTATGCCAAGTGGGATTCGTGAAAGTGGTACTAATCTGCCTCATTGGCTCAAAGAAGTGGTCAATATGCCTTCTTTGAGGCCATCTGAAGCAGCATTTCTGCCTAATGCAGGTTTAGCCGGATCAGAGTCTTTGAACTTGAAATGTGATAACTATCATCCGGATGCTCCACTGTTTCCTAGTCGCGAGGCATCAATGGTATCCCCACCAGATCCTCGTCAAAGGCTCCATGAGGTTGGTTTGCAGGCAACATTGGGGGTACCAATTTATTATCGTTCCAGCAAATCTAAGCAGGATCCTTATTCAAGACTGGGTTCAACTTCTGAAATACCTGAATCTCGGAATCTAATATCGGATTACAGAAGTGGACCAAAATTCAACTGTCCAGTTTCATATCCTGTTACCAAGGAAAATGACTTGATTGTAATTGAGAGTGACGCATCTTCCGAGGAGACATTATCTGATCATTAAAGTGGTATGCCTTATCTTGTAGCTGTAAGTAAAGCTGAAAACATTACTTGAAAATTTGCAGTATATCTTAGAATGTAGCCGGGTTCTTTTAATGTCCTGTACAGCTACATATATTTTGTAATGCGTATTGTCTAGAAATTAAATTTGCTACAGCTAGTTGCTTTAAGTGAATCAGAAGTCTCTGAAATACTAATGTGCTTTCCCACCTAATTTTAGGACCTCCTCCATGTCCAGCTAATCGATTTTGTTTACCAGCCATGCAGCCCGTAGGGGCCATCAAATTTCTTGCAGTATCTGTTTCTTCTTCTTTATGGTGCCCTTTTCCTTCTTTTTTTGTTCTGGTCTTTTATGGCTACTGATTGAGGTCTTAGCTGCTACCTCTCCATTAAGAGAAGGTGGTCGGTGGCTTGAGAGAGTTGGTAAATATGAAATATGGTTGAATTTTAATCGGATAAGCTCACCTTTGGAGTCATCTCATCCTCTATTTAAGTATTCAGGTATTTCTCCAATTAATGAAATAAATAGCCTTTACTTTGCTGAAACACTTATTTTAACTACATCTGTTCGTTCTTCACATCTGAACCTGAATTCTTTGGGTTCTTTTGATTTGTAGTAGTAAGCAAAGCTGAAAAAAATTACGTGAAAATTTGCAGCATATCTTAGATTGTAGACGGGTTCTTTTAATGTCCTGTAGGCTGTACAGCTACATATATTTTGTAATGCCTGAATACCCATCTGAACCTGAATTGTTTGGTGTAATGTCTTTGTCCAGCGTATGAGTTCTTGTGTTTGTTCCTCATCTGTTCTATGCACTTCAAATATTCGTTTTAGTGTCTATTTGCCTTGTCTTGTATCAGCTGTTTTTTAACATCTTATATTTGTGTTGCCGCTGCATATTAACTATTTGGTTTTCCATTGTCAGCCTTCAGTCTGATATGCCAATATTTCCCTTGTCTCATCATTCTCAAGTTGATTCCTGTCGAACAGTTACAACCAGGGGTACGTTTTCAACCAAAAGACTGAAAACATAAATTTCCAAACTAAAACTCAAACCCTTCATATGCTATAAGCAGTTCCTGAAAAACAGTTCCTCTGTATATGTTGTTTCGGCAAATTTTGGAGACAGATATTATAAATGTGTCTCCTCTCCTATCTTCACCATTTCTTTTGGTAATCTAATCCCCAATGTTTGTTTTAGCTTCTGCTTTTTAATGTAATTCGTCTTCTTGAATGAACAATGATGTCAGTCTTAGCTGTTTTTGGCGAGCAAAGGTGAATTAGTGGCTCTCTTTAGACATTTCAACCTTGTTTCGTATCCAGCAGCTGCATATCGTCACATGACAAGCAGTGTACTTCATTTCGCCATCTTTTTTACAGATACTGCAAGAATTGATTAGTTCCCGCAATGAAGTTACAGGACCGGTAAGCTGTATCTTTGTATTTACTTCTCTCATTTTATTTCATTCATTTACTTGTGATATTTAGTTTTATTCCGCATTGCCTCTCATTTATTTTCCTTTCAGATCTGTTTTCATAGCCGTGTTAAAATGAAAATCTTGGCCGGGAACTGCAAGGCTTTGGCAGTACTAATACTAGGACTCGCTTAATGCATTGTGTATCCTCGCGTGATCCTGACTTAGTGTTCCTTTCTGAAACTAAAAACTTAAGAAAATTGCATTATACCAATTACTGGTTTCATTCTGCTAATGGCTTAGCTTGAGGTGTTGTGTTGTGGAAAGATGGTTTCTCATATCAGTTTTTAGAATCTGATCTCGATTATCGCTGGACATGCGAATGCGACTTGGATGTTTTCTTGTTTTTATGGTCCACCCCATTTTGCTGCCAAAAAACAGTTCTGGGATAGCTTAGCTGGTTTTGCTTCTACTATACACCATCCTTGGTTAGTTCTTGGGGTTCTCACTCAGTCTCGTTATTAGCCCATAAGACAGGTTATCTACTTCTTCTTCTCATGTCTCCTTAGCTAATAATTTAGCCAGTGTTATTATTTCTTCATGTGATTTTCAAGATGTCGATTAGTTTGGCAATCCCTACACTTTGGCACAATCACTGGCAACCTCATCAGCTGGTGCAAGAATGTTATTCAGAGTGTTATCTGTTGGAGTAGGTCAGTTTGGTGGGAGAACTTTAGCCTTCTCGATGTCCATAGGTTAGCTTTTAGTTCCCTGTCAAGTTTTTCCTGTTTCTATGTCAATCAGCAATCTTGATAGTGTAGTTGATTTTCTAGCAAAGGCTGCGAAATCGAGTCGCTCTGTCTAATTCTTTGCCTGCTTTTCCTCCTACTATCCTCAATGCTGTTTTAGCTTGGCGATAAATCCTTTGTATTGTAAGTCGAAGTTTAGTAAATTCAATAAAATAGTGTTATAATTCAATTTCCACTTTTTCTTTCGAATTTTTTAAACTTTGTTGCAGTTCCACACCGGTTTTCCCTTCGAGACCTTTCTTTTATGATTCAGTTGTATTTTCTTTTATGATCGTTCTTTTTTAAACCATGTTCAGTTGTATTTTTTTTTTTTTTTTTTTTTTTTTTTTTTTTTTTGAATTATGATGTGACCAAATATCAGATCTGATATGATGTTTAGTTGTATGAAAGTGACCAGACATCAGATCTGATCAAAAACATCTAGACAGGACCGAGGCTGCGGGCATAGAGAAGTCATATAAACCACTAGAATTTCAACCAAAGCATGTCATGCCTATAATTAGAGGATCTGGAAACCCTATACTTGGAAATCCTACTTCATGGGATCTAGAAATCTGTCAAATGGACAGAATTTGAGAGGAAGTTAGAGAAAATTAAGGAAGAGAAAAACACTCAGGATTCCAGAATTCATGGATCTATTTGGTTTGTATAAATATAATTGAATTGTTTGCACAAAGTTCAGATATAATCTGAGTTTTTAAGTCACCACCAACCATCAGGGAAAGCAAAGCTAAAGAGGAAGGAAGACCAAAAAGAAAAAGAAATGGCACATCTGAGCGTGTTAGCATCAACCAGCATCCCCAAATTGTATCAAGCTGGTTCCTCAATTGGGAGGGCAAGTCCATGGAAATATTCTTCCAGAATGTTTGTTACTGCTGCTCCTAGACCTTTGCAGGTAATTCTTCAGAAAATGATGCTAGGGACATTTTGCATTTTACTTGGGGGATTTTCTGATTCCTGCAAATTTATAATTAACCATTTTTTCTTGAATTTTGGATTTTCCAACGTAGGGAAGTGCACATCAACATGCTAAATCAGCATGTGACCACTCAGCTGAAGCAGCAAAACAAAAACTGGGACAATCTGCTGATGAAATGAAGAACAAGGCTAGCGCAACTGCCGAAGACATGAAAAACAAGGCTAGCTCAACTGCGGAAGACATGAAAAACAAAGCTAGCTCAACTGCTGAAGATTTGAAAGACCAGGCCAGCTCTACAATTGAACAGGTAAGTTTTCTTATTCCGGTTGCAACACATATTCTGCACCTATTTCTGCATATCTCCGCATAGGACGTATCGGTGACATCACACGTGTACGTGATACAAATTTTTACATGATGTACTAATTAATCACATTTGTTTGAACACTGAAGGTAGCCCAGAAAACAAAAGAAGTTGTAGGCAAGGTGATGCCAGACTCAGCAAAGGACATCGGTGATAAAGCAAAACAAGTAGCACAAGATGCATGGGGGACTACCAAAGATACTGCTCAAAAGATAAAGGATACTGTTGCCGGCAAAGCTGAAGAAGCTTCTGATTCTGTTAAGAAAGGTGCCGAGAATGTTAAGCGCAACGTGAAAGACGCTGTCAACTAACTAGTTTTTGTTTTATGTTTTAATCAACTGTTTTGGTATGTGGTATGGCGCATCATTTTTTGGTTAAAACCTGTGTTTCTATTTTAATTCATCTGTAGGTGTTTTATAATTCCCGCATGAAGAACATGAAGTGGGTTTATAAAGCCTGCTCTACTCATGTGTATGCTTTTGTAGATTGATATTCATTATCATCACTTCATGTTAATAAACTTCATTTATTTATGTATTTTTTTTTTTTTTTAATTTATTAATGCGGGAATACTTCTTAATAAGCTCAAATTACAGAGTTTTTGGTTGGCAGCCGAGCAACAAGCCGAGCAAGTGTAAATTTTAAGTTTATATATAATTTTCTTTACTGATAAGCTGCCGAACTGGCACAACTAGAGCTTAATGTTCTTGGGGGTAAGCTCTCACCGGCACCAAAACTATCAGAATTCAAAGCTTCGGTAATTTCTTGAGGTGACACTTTTATCTTTCTAGGCTACATCTAATGAAAATCTAAAATCTATAAGAATCGATAATGGGCCTCAATGACCTAACGGTGCTGGACTCGTATGAACAATGGAAATTCCATCTAAACTAGGAACCATTTTTTGGGGACCATGGTTTTTTTTGGGGACCATGGTTCTATTTTTAGTAACACATTTAGAAGTAAATCTAGGTCACCCCTTATCTAGATATTTCTATTAATACCTAAATTACCCTCCTGATTAATTTTGGGTAATGATTATTTAGTGTTAATAATAGTTAGTGTAGTGATTAGTGAGATGATTAAGTTAAAAAGAAGTAGAATTATTGAGAGAGTAAAGTTAGAGAAGATGAAGAAATAAAACATGGATTTTACCAACCACAACCGGAGGAAGAGTATTTGGGTACCTGTATGCTTCAAACTTAGATAATGTTGGTTGAATTTATCCAAAATTTCAAAAAAAAGTAAATTTTTTAAGTAGATTTGGGCTTGTTCGGTTACCTTATGTGAAGAACAGGTAACCAAACACATCTGAAAGTGTAGTTCGGTTACTTTTATCCAAACACGCAGTTACCGAACTCGCTCTTAATGGAGGTTTTTAGTCGTTCGGTTAACACGCAGGTTACCGAACTTTGTTTATAGGATTTACAAAGTAATGTTCGGTTTGCCAATGTTGCCGAACTTTAGGGTCTAGAAGTTCGGTTGGTTCACAACCTATATGTAACCGAACTTCGCGTTGATTAAGATTTTACAAGTGTACAAAGTTCGGTTGTTTCGCAAAATTCATACCAACCAATATCTAACCGAACTACACACAATTAGTTAAGAGTTCGGTTTGTCAAGGTTTTTTGCGAACAAACCGAACATAGTTGGACAAGTTGGGTTAAATTGAAACTCAACATAGTGTGCAAAATAGCACAGTTCGGTTACATTGGATTTTTTTTTTTTTTTTTTCGTAATATTGGTAAAGTTCGGTTAGAAAATAGTTTTAGCCTTCTTTGCAAACCAACCGAACTCTGAGTGGGCAAAGTTCGGTTAAATCAAAAATCAACATAGTGGGAAAAATAGCACAGTTCGATTACATTTGATTGTTTTTTTTTCTTCGTAATATTGGTAAAGTTCGGTTAAAAAATAGTTTTAGCCTTCTTTGCGAACCAACCGAACTCTGAGTTCGGTTAATAAAAAATTAATTCGTGATAACCGAAGTGTTCTTCGTGTCCTTGGTTTCAGAATGTTCGGTTAGCAAACTAGTTTTTTTTAAACTATTCCTAACCGAACATGCCACTGTAGCTTCCATTTAAACCATATTTTGATGAATACTGCTCAAAATTTCAATCAAAAACGAATTAGAAGTAATGGGTTTGTGGGAAAATACTTATGGATAGGTTTGTTTATAAAAGATTGATTAATCGACGATGAAAATTCAATGAATCGACCAGGCTAAAAATTTGATGATTTTGATTAGATTTGTAGATGATCAGGGTTAGATGATCATAAATTGATGAAGAAGAGAAGAAGAAAAATTGTAGAATAGAGGAAGAAGAAGTTGTAGATTAATTATAATTTTAATTAGGTAAAAGAGTAAATATGTTAATGATTTAAATTAAGTTATATATATAGAGGTGGTGGTGGTTGGTGGTGGTGGTAGTCGGAGGTGGTAGTGGTGGGCGGCGGTGGTGGGAGGAGGTGGTGGTTATATATATATAGGTGGTTATTAGGTTAATTTTAAATTAAATTAGGTTAAGGGTAAGTTAGTCATTTCCACACTTTAGGACACCCTTAATACTATAAGAAAGATGGCCTAATAAGACCATGATCCCCTCAAAAAAACCATGGTCCCCAAAAAATGGTTCTAAACTAGTACTACTACTACCTCTCTTCCTAAAAGAGATATACTATCATTTAGGCAAAATTGAAAAACTGGCACGTCTTTTTAGGAACGAAGACAGTTGTTTTTGGGCATCGTATATTCATTTTCATATTTATTTAATTATTCATAATTAATACTAATATACCTAACTTAAAAAGTTAAGTAGATGTGGGAAAATTTGATAAGCTTCATTTAACATGTATAAAAAATGTGGAAAGCACTTGTCGAAGGCCTTCGAACCTTCAGCTCCAACATCTCCCCCGATGATCGTAGCTTATAATTCGCTGCACTGTTTTGCTATGTTAGATTCATGGTATATGCCATTTCGATTGTAACTGATGAATTTTTGGTTCTCATATCATATGTATTTACGAGGAAAAAATAAATAAAATATATATACAAAAATCAGTGTGAGCACCTGAGCCTATGTATCTATATACCTAATGGGTGGGCGCCGGGCGCGTGCTTTTGGAGTCTGGTTTTGTCTACTCTCTCCGTCCCACATATATAAGCGGAGAGAGACAATTCTCTTAAATAAAGAAAATTGCATGAGATTCATAATTTTATATGTTTTTTCTTGTTTTGCCCTTCGTCTTATCTCCAACACAATTACCTATGTACAATAAATATGAGTATATATGGTAAAATTCATCTTGGAAAGCAAAGTCCGCCTATTTAGTGGGACAAAGAAAAACCAAAATTCCGCCTATATATGTGGGACGGAGGGAGTATCATGCAGCATGCATATAATTTTGCTTTGTTGGTTTTATCATGTTGCACATAAATCGAAACATAAATTCCCAATACAAGTCTAGTTTAGAGCAGTAGTACTACAAAAGATAGACACTGGCAGATGATGTGCCTGAGTTCAAATTAAGGCATCTAGTTGGATATATATATATGGATATAACCATACATATTGTAATTTTTTGCACAGTGGGCATAAGAGTCTGGCAAGATTGTTTTAAATGTGAAGATAAATGAAAACACCATTACATCCTTTGATTATCAGCAGCATTGAAGTATATTAATACTCCTCTTCTTCCCGATGATACCAAGAAGATGATGCTTAACCTTGAGAATGAGGATCATTGGTAACTCAGTCAGAACATGCATGGTGGTACAGGTGGTCTAGTGCACGCTTTGTTTCCTTAGACCACTACTAGTACTAGCTTGCTAGCTACTTCACCTGCAACTGCTCTAGGAAGCGATTTTAATCGAGAGAAGCATCTTTGAGTTGTTTTCCAGACTGGTTCTTCATCCTTGTTCTCTCCGTCACCCCTCCTATATAAACATTGCTTTAGCAAGAAACTAAGAAACTTCTTGATCATCAAATATAAACAGAGATTAATAAAGAGGGAGATGGACGGAGCCATGTCAAACAGCAAAGATTCACCTGCTTCGTCTTATGATCTCAACTTCTCATATTCAATGGTATTTCTGGTTTTGATTTTTCTGCGAATTTTATGTAGTCCTGTTAGTTACTTTAAAGATCTTAAAAAACTTAAATAAAAATGGTTTTTCTCCAGGTGGACAGGTATGTAAAAACGGGAAGGATAGTATATGAAGAAGGAGAAAGGTGTGAAGAGAAAGTAAAAAAACAGTGGGATGGTGGTGAAGATGGCCGGTATTTTGTGCTGCAATACAAAAAGGCTAAACGGCAAGTGAAAAAGGCTGCAAGGGAAGTTGAAAAGGCTGAGTTGCAACTGCAAATCGCTACCTTGAAATGGGAAAAGGCGAAACTGGAAGCCGAAAAGACTGGCTTGCAAGGGGAAGTGCTTAATATAGCTTGGGATGCCAGAAAAGCAGCCCAAGAAACTCTGAAAGGGATGTCTTTGAAGCTCATGGCTGCCGAGAATCTTCTGGTTGAGAGGTCTGAGATGGTGAAACACCTGATGATTCAAGACGTTGTTAGAGTCGTACTTAAGGATTTTGAGAGGTTTAATAATTAAGGCATGAATGACGAATCCCATGTTTTCTACAGTCAGTCACCGAACCTGTATTTTCTTGGTCAGATTTCAATGCATTTTGCAATTACTACCTGTACTTTCTTCGTGTTGTGTAACTTGTTTTAGTTTAGTTTAATATATATGTTCGGTGTTTTCCTCTTAGCTAGTACTGTGCTCCGGTAATTTTTTTTCTTCATCATGGACCTTTTATCCTACTTGTAAAACTTGTGATGCACTGATAAGAAAAGTGACTGCATATACGAAAAGGTTTGCTCAAATGTCAGTAAGAGCCTGCAGATGTGCCCCATTTCACCAAAACGATCACAAATTTTCTCCCTCCCTGATAATCTTCAACTTACAATTTCACCATGTTGCATAACTTGGATTTAAGATTACACATTTCGTGTTTCAAATTATGATGCTGAGCTTTTACCACTTCTTTTTCATCCTTTAACATAGAAATTTTACGTTGAACCTTCTCCAGTTGCACTATTTCAGCACTAATTTTACCTTCCAAATTCTTTTCTTTTTCTTCATAGCTCTCATCTTCTTTAACAAGTGTTTTTAGTCTCACCAATAAATCAAATCTTTCTCTCATTTTCATCACATCATAACCCATTTCTTCCAGATTAGATAACTCTCCTCGAATTGTGTCCTCTTCTTCTTCATTAGATAGATCACTTAAATTCTGCAATTTTTGAGTTAGTTTGACAAAAATCATATCAAATCCTAATCTCATTTCTTGTCTAACACTAGGACAGTATTTTGCTAAGGGCCTAAAATGGGGTTGTTGCGGTGATGCTGTAAATATGTGCCTGCGAAGTTTCTTGAATTCTGGAGAACGTGCAGCAAGCGGATCATCATCACTATCCAACTCCTCAGCAGCATCACCATCACCGTTGTTGCCATCTTCGGCAGCGTCATCACCACTAGTACCATCAGCATCATCTTCCTCATCATCATCAACAGAAGGTACTATTACCCCATATCGATCGTATGCAGACATGGCTTGACGCAGAAACTTAGCAGCAAAACTTGCGCTCTTTGCTAAAAGGAACTTCCTATCTTTTAGCAAAACCAAGTCATTTAGGAGCTTCTTGTAGCGGTATTCAACCTGTAATAGTGTCGATGAAGATGGGATTTGAAGAAGATCATAAGGCCATGATTCTTCATCGGGTTGTGGTTGAAACGTTTGAGATTTGTGAAGAATCTCACATACAGTTAACATTTCTTTACCATTTGGAATATGGGTACTATATAGACGGATTGCTTCTTCAACTTTGGTTATTGCAGACTTGAAGTTTTCTGCTCTGATCATAGTTTTAGCCTCTCTAATGGCTCTATTTGCAGCATTTTTCTGCAAGTAAATTATCCTCTCTCTCATTTATCTGGTTCTGTAGAAGAAGATATGCCTTTTCTTACTTGTTCAACAGATGTTTATTATCTTCAAGGGTTTGCAACTCTTCTCTCCTATATTAATTCGCACGGGTGATGCGCCTGCCGCTTAAAGAAGCATGCGCGATGCAACTGCCTGGAAAACTGGGTTCCAGCTTTTCTATTTTGGAAGAGCTTGCAGCTTCTTATTGTCCAACTGCAGTAGAAGTGCACACACTCAATTTATCATCTGAACACAAAGACAAATCAAGGTTAGCTACTCAAGTTACCATCCATATACTCATACAACTTAGCTAGGTGGTAGAAATACCAACTCAAGTTACACAACGTTAACGTGAAGAAATACAACATGGTACCAAATTAAGGTAGCAAATGAGACATCAAAATAAAGTTTTTCATTGGGGTATTTTGTCAAACAGGTGAAGTTCATGTAAAAGAACAGTTAAGTCCAACATAAAACAACGCATGATGAAAAGAAAAACTTGATTCGAAGAGATTGCAACAATATGACGTAAATGCAGATTATATCAGCAAGGTAAGAAGATCCTAGTTTTCCAAATGGAGAAATCAATAGGTTTAATAAAAAGGTAAATCTAGTTCATCTAAAAATTTCATAAACCCTACTAAAAAATAATCTCAAGTACTGAGAATCAGATGTACCTGTAACCTTCGTGGTCTTTTTGGCTTTTCTGCTGATGTGACTAGCAATGGACCATGAACCCTGGGCCTGGACATCATGTTTGTTTTTGTGTTTATAAATCTGACTCGTCTGAATCTGAATGAGATCACCTGACTCATTCAGATTCAACTCAACTTACTCAAAACTAGGAGTGAACAACTGAACTGATGACTCAAAAGTAAAGAAAATCGGATTTACCTGTAAGGCTGTTAACTTTCATTATCTTCATATCTTGTTGTTTATTAAAAAAAAAAAAAATTAAACAAAAGTAGAAATTAAATGTAAAATGTGGTATCGAGAAATGCGCAATTGCGATGTAACCGAAGGGAAGCTACAAGCTGCATGCGATAGATTAGTCTCTGTCAAATTCAACTGCTGGTCTCCTAAATCTAGGCGAAACTGACTGACGTGTGACAACTTCTTCCAGTTTTTGTCGGTCTTTTAAAGTTGTGCTGGACTAGAGAATGTATAATTTCCCTTACCCAGTAATGCTACACACCCGGCGGAAAATCCCGAGAGGACACCGTGAATCCTTTGTGGACAGCTGTTCAAATCTATCCTGAATGCCATAGGATGGTGAGATCATTTCAAAATTTTCAAATCTACAATGACCGAGGGTAATCCCGCAGAAAATCCCGTAGGGGAATCTGACGGCTTGAAAATTTTGAAATGATCCCACCATCCCATGGCATTCAGGATAGATTTGAACAGCTGTCCACAAAGGATCTACTCTGTCCTCTCTGGATTTTCCGCGGGTGTGTAGCATTATCGCTACCATGCGCTACGATATATATCCATAGCTCAGTGAGAGGTTCATTATTTGCACAATATTTACGTGCACACAGCAAGAGTCATCTACGATATAACGTCTACCTCGCCAAGAGGACTTTCAAATTTCGGATTATTAGTCTCATTGGTTTATATTAGACCTTCGATAAATTACCTTCCTAAATTGGGGCCTATAGCTACATGACAAAATAGGGTCATTGAGTAACAATTCTTAGAATCCCCTTATCCAATATATATGTTAATACCTAATATGCCCTTCTTAAATTAGTGGTAATTCGGATAATTAAATATTATTTAATCAAGTTAATCCTGAAATAAATTATGATTAATGCATAATCAACACTTGTAAAAATTTAATTTTTCTTCCAAAAGACTCGATCCATAATCGGTTGATGTTAGTGCATTTGTAAACCGATTCTGGGTTGGGTTTATTCTGAATGAAGATGTAAACCCAAAATCGGAGTTTAATCAATACCCACATAAACCGATTTCAACGATCGGTGTTTATATATATCTATATAATCCGATTATAGCTTACTTTCAGAAACAAAATATTCATTACATAGTTTGGGAAATTAGCGCAGTACATATATAAGATTCAGTATGAGAATTCTAGAATTTGACACATGTCGATGAACCTCCGAGCACGTCGGTACAACGTCGTATATTCTTTGTGGTGAATGAACTTAGTTTCCCCATTACGGATTCTCCATAGCCCGTTGAAACGTTCCAGCTGAAATTCAATGAATTCTTAAATGTTAGTATGTGAACTTTTGACATAGGTATAAAGATGATCGCATTACTCACTTTTTCCCTAAGAGGAGCTCATGGATGATAATGGTACACCATATTTCTAACTTTTACGTACTCTCGCATTGCGCTTTTTATGTATTGGAATCGAAAAGCCAAGTCTCTCCATTTATGGTTATTGGGATTCGCGGTACGTCTGTAAAAGAACTCTTTAAATCTCTTCCAAAATTTGTGTATGCTTACACCTACCAATATATGCATTACAAAAATGAGACGACAAGTATCGCTGAAGGATCTCATGGACGTTTGAAAAGCTTGCTCCGAGGGAGACAAAATACTGTGGTTACGGTACAAGAAGCCATCCATGAATACACCAAGGCTGATATCATCAAGATAACCATGCAAATGGAAGAGAGTATGATGAAAATCATCACAAGCTACAAGGATTACCATTGTTGATTAGACATTTAAACTATAGGGTGTCTCATTGGGAAATCATTTCTATGATGAAGGATTACAAATATTATGTGGAAAAAGAGATGGGGATAAGAAGAATTATATGTTCATGTATGACAATGACGATCTTCGGATTTCCGTGTCGTCACATGATTACGAGGTACCAACAATGAATTCCTTTTGAAATCGTTGATCTGTTTTGGAAGCAACTAACTTTCAAACCACCCCCAACTGAAGAACCACTCGAATCCTTTGTAGACACGGATATTGAAAGATAACTCATCGAGAAATTCGCAAAAAAGGATGGTTTGTGACGAAAAGTTTTGATGTACGACTTAAAACTAGCCGCTAATCCCCATATGGTACCGGTCGGAGAACCAACGGTGCTACCGCCGACGGGTATACCACCTACCAACATGGATAGGAAGGAAGAAATGAACGAGTTTAAGGTTGCAATGAGAACCGGAGAAAAATCCGTTATTGAGTCATAAAGGAATCTTTTCTCAACATGAGCGCGAAGACGCTAAATATGAAGAAGCGTAGGTTCCAAAGAAAAGGGGTCGACCGAAGAAGGGGGAGAGCGGGACAAGTAGCGCACAAGCCAAGACAAATGTTTCAAACGTTCCTTCACAAATTTAGAATGAAGAGGCGCCGGCTAAGAGGAAAAGGGGTCGACTAAAGAAGGGAGAAAGCGGGACAAGTAGCGCACATATGGTCCTTTCAAATGATCCAATCGCTCCTTCGCAACATGAGGATCCAATCGATCCCTTCGCAACATGAGGATCCAATCGATCCTTCTCAAGAAAGTCAAGCGCTAAACAATCTAATTGTTCCTTCAAGAGAGTCAAGCGAGTACAACACGAGTATCAAGGTTACGTGCATGGAAGGGACAAGCAAGACAAATAGGTTATATGGTGACTCTAAGGGCCCTCTTGGTGATGGAAGCGCGCCTAGGGATGAATGAGGTAGACCCCATCGAACGTGTTACACCATATTCGAGGAGTATTACTCGAAACTTCCTGAAATCATTAATCCCTATGCGTTATCTACCGACGACGTGGATGCGAATGGGAATTGTGGTTATCACGTTGCGTCGGAACAAATATTCCATATAAGTTTGGTGAACGATGAGAACCTAACCCAATGTCAATACTTTAGAAAGATGATGGCCTTGCGCTTACAAGAAGACAAGGAATTTTACATATCGATGATGAAGGGAGGAAAAAAAAAGACAAGACAAAGAAGTGATTTTTGAAAAAATGGTTGCTAGAGTACAAGGGACAAAGGGGAATGGACCAATTACCCAACAATATTGGATGCGTATGCCTCTATGTGGTCATCTCTTGGAGGAAATGTGGAGTTGCGTTGTTCATCTATTTAGTAAGGGATCATGTTATACATACGCATCAAAATACACCATTTGGGATGAATCGCTTAAGGATCCGAGAATTGTTTTATTCAACAATAAAAACATAAATTATATCGGTCTTAGATTACGTGATGATTGTCCATTACTACCGGTAGATGGGTTTCACGAGGTCTCGAGGTCACCAAGGAGTGGCTAAAAAAATACGATCCCAACATGAGGCGATGGGAGGAGTTGATCATGCCAGATCAATTCGATGGTTTACATTTGTTGGAATGAGTATTTTCCTTGTGTTAAAAACTTGATCTATCGGATGCTTATATTTTGTCGCTTTCTTATATTGTATTTTGCAAACTTGAACCAAGCTTAATGAATGAAAGTGGTTAGCTTTTTTGGATACCTTGGACTCATGAAATTTGTAATAGAACCAGACTTCAGATACATTTATAAATTCCGATTTTGGAGGTAGTTTGTTGTAGATTTTTCAGAATCGGTTTATATGGACGATAATATATTCCGATTGTTGGAAGAAAAAGTTACAGAGATTTTTAACTCAATAATCGGATTACATATGGTCCAATATGATCCAACCTGAAACCAGAATCGGTTGATGTGTGTATTAGTGTAAACCGATTATAGTTGATGTTCATCACATCCACCCAGAATCGGGTTATGTAGGTTCACATTAAAATCCAATTTCGGACACAATCAGATTAGTATGATGCACATATAAACCGATTCTGGGTGGATTTTCAGAAAATTTAATGAGTGAATTTTTAAGATTTAACGATAAATAATTGGAGAGTACCACTTAGAAGGAATGGTTTAAAGGGATATAACTCAATCACTTGAATTGTCTGTTTTTGGATTTTTTTTTCAAAACCCATAAAGAAATTAGATTTCAATTGTTGTGTGTGATTGATTAGGATTTAGTTTTGATTTTGATGGAAATCGAAAAAAATTTAAGTTTGATTAATGATTTTTGTATTTGTTAATTAATTTATGATTTTGTATTTGTATTTGTGTTAGAATAATTAAGGTTTCTTTAAGGGTTAATTGAGTATTCTTACAATCTTTTAGACATCCCTTATCATTCTCTATTGGGTAGATAAAGTAATCCATAGGCCCCAATTTAGCCAGGCTAAATTGGGTTATCTTTAGCTTTTTTTTTTTTTTTTTGCATATCTTATTGTAGAAATTTTAAACACTGTTGTTGATTGGTTTTTCATTTAGTTCTCTCCGTCTCCCCTCCTATATGATCAAATAAAACATTGATGATTCTGCACACCACAACGAGAAACTTTTCTACTCTTGCGTTTAGGAGCTTTAGGTCGTCCTTCTTCACTAGGAGTGTCATCTCCACTGCTTTGTTGTTCAACCATCCGACTTGAACCTTCCCCTTCTCGGCGACTCCTCTTCAACGGCATGGTCTGGCTTGGATCAACCTGGCTTGTATCGACAAGGTTGGGATTAAAAACATTAGTCCATTGGTTGTAGAGGTCTGTTTGTTTTCGAGTGTCCATCGGCTATCCACTCCGGATTTTTGCCATCATTTTCTTCAACAATTTAGCACTTTCCTTCACCTTTTCTCATCAAAAACATAAGTAACTATTATTTTTCAATACTTTATAACATTTTGAAAAACAAAAATAAGAGTAAATATCTTACCGCCGAATTCCACAAGATCAAGGCCTCATCACCACACATAGGGGTATGCTTCATAGTTTTCTGAGCCTCTTTCTCCATTGTCGTCTCTTTTGCTTTATTATCACGGGCTTGTTGGACACTGTTTATTACACGAGGATGAGAAAAATGTTCATACCATTCCATATATCCCTCGTCAGCAGCATTTGGCTCATCAAACGAATCTTGTAACTCTTCAACTGGAACAAGATAATCCACAAAGTTCTTCTAGTAGTCCACTGATGGAGAAGGATCGTATTTAGGGGAGAAATTCTTCTCGGTGTTCTTAGTTCCCTGCTTCTTCACCTTGAAGTTGAAGTTTTCCACTTGTGGGACACTTTGGACACAAGAAAGTTGTCTTAATACTCTTCGAGGATTATACATTGTACAACCTCCATGATGAAACAACGGTCCATTATAAGCCGCAACAGGTGAGAAATCAATAACCTCAACATCCTCCTCATCTTCAACTAATGCAATGGTGTAAGGATGGAAAACCACATCTTGCACTGTTAACTTATCCAATGTCTCCCTCAACTCCAACACCTTTTTTTTCTCTTATTATTTTCCTGTGAGTTCAAAAATTCATATTCACCAGATGTAGGCTTCCCATAAGGCCAAGGAGTGTGAGCATGAGATAATTATAGTTTAGGGAAGTGATCGTACACCCAAACCTATAAGAAGAGGAAACAAATAATACATTCGCAATATGATTAGTAACAATACACATTAATTCACTTATATATTGAAACACACAAACGATAATTTAACGGGGTACCTAAACAAGGGTGTATAAGCCTCCAAAATATAGACTCCTAAGCCTCGAAGCTTTTCTGAGTTCCTCTTGAACGAATGAAAGAATCGCAATGCCCCAAGAGTAGTTGTTCACCTCATTCAGGGGTCCAATAGCTGGAGGTATTGAGCATTTACCACGTGACCTGAACTGTCAGGGAAGAAAATGGTTCCTAGTTGATATAACAAATAAGCAGTCACATGGTACTTAATCTTCTCCCCTGTCATCACCAACTTTCGTTCAACAACCAAATCTTTCGTCCCTGAAAACTCATCAAACAAGGTTTTGAGCTTGATCTTTTTCAACTTCTTCTTGTACGTGCAGTCTTCCTCAAACTCATTATACTCATCACCTTCCCTAGGCTCTTTGTTAGCTCGTCTAAACTCACATTGTGCCTTTTTATCGCTCCATCCTAGACACCTTTCGACTAGATTTTCAAGAAGTTCATAACTCATCGAGGGATCGTAGCCATCTCGAACACTTGTTCCCGTAATTGGTAGGGCTGTGATTCTAAAACAATCATCCAGAGTTATTGCCATCTCCAAAAGGTAGATGAAAGGTATCCGTCTCTGGATAAGACCTCTCGGCAAATTCAGTAATAGTGACAGCATCAAATTTTTGGTGCGCATGTTGTATCCCGTTCCATAGTACACAATCAAATACCGCCAAGCGGACCTCATCACACTCATTTTCTATATTCCATATCTTGTTCTTTTGACGTTTCAAAACACGAACAACATTATTATGATCCTACAAAAGCAACATCATATCTTATATACTAATATATATAGAAAAGAAAAATATATGT
Organism: Papaver armeniacum; assembly: GCA_023531295.1. Lineage (NCBI taxonomy): Eukaryota > Viridiplantae > Streptophyta > Magnoliopsida > Ranunculales > Papaveraceae > Papaver > Papaver armeniacum. The sequence goes on along the minus strand of JAJJWW010004015.1, from coordinate 1,974,909 downwards.
CAAAATATAATAAAATGACTGAGAAATCTTGATGGTTAAGATTGAACCATACCTTTGTCGCAAAGATCTTTGCAGCCCATGAGTTTTTGTAGCCCATCAATACCTCCCCTCCATCTCTTGGAGTACCATAAGTTGGCTTCTTTGGAGGCAAACACAAATTGTCATCAGGAATGTATGAATATCTAGCACAAGGATTTTTAGGTGTCTTTCTAGGTTTCTTTCCCACTATTTCTACTTGTGCCTTTTCATCTTCGTCTTCCTCTTCACCCAAGTCCTCATCTGATTCATCATCATCCTTATCTCCATCTTCCTCATCTTTTTCACCGTCATCATTGTCACCCTCATTTACTCCTCCTTCAGTTGGTTCACCATCATTGGCACCCTCATTTCTTCCTTCTTCAGCTGGTTCACCTTCTCCACCTTGATGATGTTCTTCACTGCCCATTTCTTCCACGATCTCTTCATTAACTTGTTGGATTACGTTGTCAACATTATCTCTATTAACACCATCTTGGATGACAACACCCGGTAATGACCCACCTCTATACTTAGCATTTTTTGTTCCACGGTTACCGGCATCACAATGTACTTTGCCTCGAGGCGTGGGAGTTCTCATATCTTCCAGTAAAGGTTGGTATGATTTTTTGCCTCTTCTACTAATCAAGTAAACAAAAGATATTAGCTTAACCGCTAAATGATTCACTAAACAAGATGCAACATAAGAGTTCTCAGCGTAAGGTTTGGTTAATAGCAAAATTTCACGAAAAATAGGCCAACTCTAATTTTATGTTCCATAGTATAGTTCGGTTACCAAAGGTTTTTTACGAACAAACCGAACTCAACATTGGTCAATATTAATGAAGAGTTCGTTTTGTCAAGGTTTTTTTGCGAACAAACCGAACTCCACATGTATGCAACTACTGAAGAGTTCGGTTTCTCAAGGTTTTTTGCGAATAAACCAAACTCAACATGTATGCAACTCAACATAGTTGGACAAGTTCAGTTAAATTGAAACTCAACATATTGGGAAAAATAGCATAGTTCGGTTACATTGAATTTTTTATTTTTCCGCTAAAGTTCGGTTACTAAATAGTTTTAGATTTTTATGCGAACAAACCGAACAAAATAGCACAGTTCAGTTACATAAAAACTCAAAATAGCGGGCAAAAAAGCAAAGTTCGGTTACATGTGAAAAAAAAATTGTTGTAAAATTGGTTAAGTTCGGTTAGACAAAAGTCTTAGGCTTCGTTGTGAACTAACTGAACTGGAAGTTCGGTGACCTAGTTTTGAATCCTATAGAACCGAACTGTTCTTCGTGTTCTTCCTTTCAGGAAATTCGGTTAACAAAAAAGGTTTTTTTGTAAAAATTCGTTTTAACCGAACAATACACTGTAACTTCCATTTGAACCCTATTTTGATGATTTCTATTCAATTGAAGCAATGAAAATCAAATTAAAAGTTATGGGTTTGTTGGAAAATACCTGCGGATTGGTCCCATGGCAAAATCAGGCTTCGGCTTGCGTCTTTGATACTCGATGATGCCTCTAACTTCCGGTTCCACTTCTTCCTCAATTTGAACTTGTTTGTGATGTGCTAGATGTCCTAATGCGGGACCTGTTCCTGGGAGTCTTTTGGTTTGCTTTCGAAGAACCATTCTTATAGTCGATTGATTAGTCGACGATGAAAATTTTATGAATCGACGATTAATCGATGAAGACGATGTTGAAAGGAAGAAGAAGAAAATTTTTTTCTCTCGCAAAAACTGTTTGTGCGGCTAGGGTAGGGTAGGAAGAAGAAGAAAACTGATTTTGATTTTTTGTTAATAGATTAGATTAGGTTAAATTTATATTTTGGTAGTTATTAGTTTAGTTATAATTTCAATTAGGATTAGGGACAAATTAATAATTAAAATGCTGGTCCCAAAAAACGATTCCAGTAAAATATCCAACGGTTTATCATTTAAAGAGTCTGATTCCAGCATTTAATGCCTGATGGATAGATAAGATGTGAAATGAAGAGAGAGGATTTGATTTGATTTTCTGTCTCAACTCCCAACTACAGAAGAGAAGATGAGAAAACCTAGAGAAATGAAGAACCTCGAGTCCTCTTTCACACCGTGAATAGTTAGGCTTTACAGAGGTCAAGAAAGATAATGTAGCTAACCTCATTTCTCCTCTATTTAATTTGATCAATTTTTTGTTCTTATTATAATCTGTTGGAATGTATATTGCACGCTGGTGGTATTTTGTGTCTCATGCCAAATGTCTGCAAGGACATGTACCATAAATTCAATGGGGGATACAAATCTTAGTTTGCACCAAGTCCAAAGGAGTGAAGACAATACATACCTATTGAATCTAACACCTTTGGCTGGCAATCCAAATACCTCTGGTAGTGTAGACATTTTCTTTTTCGTTTTTCTTTCTCCCTTCTCAGTATTCTCTACTTAAAGTACCGAAAGTACTGTGGGGGATATTGTTGTAGTATAGATGGCCTTGCAAGTTAGAGTTAGTGTAAACCCACGGTCCAATCTAGTAAAGACTAGATCAAGCAAAACGGATGACCAAAAAAAACATCAGGTTTCAGAAAATTATGGCAAAATTGGCTCGCAGAAAATCAATCCCTAAAGAAAACATCAGATTTCAGAAGCAAAAAGGATGCGTACTTGCATTCACACAGGAACACAAAACAAACCAAGATTTGCCTCTCAAAGCAGCATGACCAACAAAATACAGTGACTAATTAACTAAACAAAAAAGTTCAAGATTCTGTCTGCTACGAAGAGCATTTACCAAAAGACATTATCCAACTATGCTATTCTTAGCTCATTGAATTCCACCAAGATTTTTTCTAATCTTCAACTTTCATTTTCACCATGTTGCATAAATCTCCCTTACAAAGCTTAGATTTCAGACTAGCCATTTCCGATTTGAAACGATGATGTTGAGCTTCTACCACTTCTCTTTCACTCCTTAACTTTGACATCCTACGCTGAACATTCTCGAATTGCACCATTTCAGCACTAATTTGACCATCCAAATTCTTTCTTTTTTCTTCATAGCTCCCATCTTCTCTAGACATTGTTTTCACTCTCACCAACAAATCAAACCTTTCTCTTAATTTCATGACATCGTAACCCATTTCTTCTAGATCAGATAACTCCCCTCTCATAGCATCTTCTTCTTCGTTAGATAGAATCTGATCACCATCCAATTTCTTCAACTTTTGAGTCAGTTTGACAAAAACTTCATCAAACACTAATTTCACTCCTTGTCTAACACTAGGACAGAATTTTTCAAAGGGACTGAAATGGGGTTTTTGCGGTAATTCTGTAAATATGTGCTCACCAAGTTTTTTAATCTCAGGAGATCGAGCAGCAGCAGAAGCTATATCGTCAGTAGCATTATCATCATCACCACCACGATCATCATCAGCATCATCACCGCTGTCATCTAAAAGTACAAACTTGCGTTTGCCACAAGAGTTGCTGCTGCTTGGTTTTTCGTGTGCAGACATAGCCCCACGTAGAAATTTATCTGCAAATTTTACATTAGGGAATCTACCTTGAAGATAGTTTAAGTCCTTCATGATGTTTCTGTATCGAGATTGAATATCTGATTCAGTGGATGATGTTGGGATATGAAGAACTTGAGAGAACCAGGTTTCTTTAGGATATGCAAGATGTTTATAAAAGTGCAGAATCTCACAAACAGTTACCATTTCTTTACCATATTTTACACTAGGACAAAGTTCGATTGCTTCTTCTATTTTTGATTTTGCAGATTTATAGTCTTCTTGTCTTGCCATACATTTAGCTTCTTCAATGATTGCATTTGCTGCTTTCCTTTTTTTCCAATATTCATCAGAAGTACTCATCTCTCAATCTCTTTGTTTCTTGTATTTTGAATGCTTGGTTAGTAATAAAATGCTGAATAAACCAAGATGTGGATGGAGTTTGCCTCTCAATTTTAGTGGAGGAAGATGGAAAGGTCTGAGACTGAGAGAAGAACTTACGCATGAGGAGGAAGAAGAGAAGAAACTATTTTACGTTTATGTAGTCCAAACCCTAATAGAATTGACGAAACTACCCCTATAAATGGGGGAAGAATGAAAGGTCTCGGTGAATTATCCAGTGGGTATCAAGTAATGGTCAAAATCCAGCATTTAATGACTGATGCGTGTGAAAGGAGGAAAAAGGATCATCTGGTTTGTCAATGACTCCAAATCAAGTGGGTGGTGGTAACAGTAAATTCCATTCCCTAGGCATTTCCCGAACTTCTTAGGTGCGTGACCAAGATTAGTAGATTACCATCCCAACCACACTTGACTTGACCAAACTTTCGATGCTTCCCACTCGGTGACGAGCAAACAGAGGGAGGAAAAGGTAAAGAAAGGGAAAATGTAGAAAATCCGTTGCATGGTAGGGGGCACACTTCTACGTGGTTTGGCGGCCCAAACAAGAATTTAGGCTTTCGAAATGGAACATAAAAGAAGCGCAGTGTTGCTTGTATTGCTACCAAAAATTCTATGCAATTGGTTGAGGGCGTGTTAATGAAGAAGGGATAATTAACCTATTCGAGCAAGAGGTCATGAACCGACGACTCTCTGAAGTATGCATTAATTTATGCACGTCTCTCAATTCTTGTGGGGCTATGTCTGCACACGAAATGTCTGGCTCTGTGGCAAACGCTGTCATTTAAAACCTCTGACTCTCTACTCGAATTTACTTGGCTAAACTTTCGCATGCCATAGAGATGCATGTTCCCAAACTAGTCTCTGTGAAATCTTCTAAGAGCATCTCCAATGCAAGGGGTAAAGGTCTTAAAATTGGATGACACCTAGGATTTAAGACTTTTTGTACCAAATTTCCATCTCCAACACAAGGGTCAAGGTCATAGAGATAGATGACATGGCTTAGTGGGGGTAATAGAGAAAGTGTAAATAAGACTTTCTCTATGACCTTGGGTCTTAAAGCCACATCATTATTTTGTCTCTAAATTCAAATAAAGTTTGTTAGATAATACCTTAGGGGTTGGAGATCAACTTGAGGTAAAAATATTTACATTAATTTTTTTGTTTTGTCATTTAGTAATGATCCACACATAAGAATGTGTTAATATGACCTCCACATGGGATGACCTTGACCCTATGCATTGGAGATGCTCTAATTAGTGGTACAGTATAAATGTTCTTTTTCCCCAATTACCATTAGAAATGTCTGAACCTATTAGAGCATCTCCAATGCAAGGGGTAGAGGTCTTAAATTAGTATGACACATAGGATTTAATACTTTTTTTCACCAAAGTTTCATCTCCAATGCAAAGGTGAGGATCATAGGTAAGATGACATGGCTAAAGTTGGGGTAAAGGAGAAAGTCTAAATAAGACTTCCTTCATGACCTTGGGTCATAAGTCCACATCATTTTTTGTGTCTAGATTTAGACAAAAAGTGTAAGATATGACCTTGGGATTGGAGATGGATTTTAGGTAAAAGCCTTTCTCTTTATTATTTTTTGTCCTATAGTAAAATGACCCACATCCAAAAAGTATAAATAAGACATCCACATAGGATGACCTTGACCTTTAGCATTGGAGATGCTCTTAGATGCAGTGATAATACTGAATCAGATTATCCAAGTTGACCGCTCTAGAATAGACATGATGTTAAATTCTTGAAATATTACAGTTAAACTTAAAACCTCTAGGGATCTGTATTCTCAGCAAACACTTATACTGCAGTAGTTGACAATGGTGATCGTACTTGACCCTTGTGCACTCAATGGCCCAATGGCTTTTTAAACAGAAGACAGTTATCGGCTTTCTTAACTAGTTATATCTCCGTCAAAGAACAAAATAGACAGGATAATAACAAACCATGTACATGAATCATTTGCAAGTACATAATATGAGCCCCCCCCCATATAATTTTTTATGGTACTTTAATTCAATGAAATATGCAATCTATGCAACCTCTGAATCGATAGGCCTAAAGGTGGAAGCGTTATTAATGGAACTTCTCTCGTGATGTTGGATCAAGAGGGATATGCCAATTTATTTATATGTAAAAAACCAATAATGGTCACTTTCGCCTTGGATGATCTTTGTTGCAGGCTTGCGGCAACTTAATTAGCCGCCCTTGCGTTTCTCTCTGCGACATGCTTTGAAACTTGTTGAGCTAAGGCAACCCATGTATCAAAGCTGGTGTGAAAATGACCCCAGCAGCTAAGTCATCATTGATTCAGTACTCAGAGCAGTTCCTATGGCAATGAATAAAAACTTTTTTTTTTTTTTGAGCCACGTCAAATAGGATAAACAGATTTGATAAATGGGACCCACCAGATTTGATAAATAGGATAAACAGATTTGATAAAAACTTTTTTTTTTTGACCCACGTCAAATAGGATAAACTTTTTTTTTTTTTTGAGCCCTTCCCTTTTCGTGAGTTTTCCGATTGATTTCCTTTGTTTCCCTTTTGTTTTGCGTTGTGTCTTTGTTTCTTTTAGGGTTCTGTTGTTTAGGGTTTCTTCTTCTTCCCAATGCCTAGAGTTACACGTTCTTTGTCTCGCGCTCCATTGTCTGCCTCTTCAACCCAGCCTTCTCTTTCCTGTTCAACACAGTCTTCTCTTACCTGTTCCACGACATCTCCAACCCTTTCATCCTCGACAGGCGTCTTAGTTGCAAATAACGTGTGCCATTGTCCTTTCAAAAGAGTTCATGATTGTTCTGATGGAGTTCACGGAAGAGGGTATGTCAAGGGTTCGGTCTTGAAACACTTTCACGACAAACACCTTTCCTCTCGTATCCAGTAAGGCCATGATCCGGGAATTAATCGCTAGCGATTTGAGGGTTTATGGTGACACTGGAGAAGGTTCTTCATACTCTTCATATATGTGGTTCGCACCAAATGCATGTATTTTCATGCCTGGTCTAAGCCCTCTAAGGGACGTGATGGAGCTTTCATGATTACATCTCGTGGCCCGGTAATGGGGATGGTGAGTTGATTTATGGCTTGACCAAACCAAAGCATTCTCATGTGTGTGCGAGGATTTGAGTGTGGAAGGTGCCGTAATGAGTTCGACACAATTTCGTGTAAGGGTGTTGGTGACGAGGTTGTGTTATCCACCGATTTACTTAACATAGTAATGCAAACGTCAAATCCCCACCATTATGTGTATCCCACACAAGTGTAGACTAGCGTTTTCCAGGGCTTTGAAGCTATGTCTTGATCGTATTGTTGCTAGTCCAGATAGTACGACGGCTTGGCTTCGTTTACTATTCTTGCCCATTTGCACGTTATCTCTTTATCATCCGAAGACCTCACCAACGTAACTGAAATAGGAAAAAACTACAAGTTGCGGCAATTGTGGAGGCTCTTACGGTTTGGAGAGAACAACCGAATGGCTGTTCAGCTTTGGTTCAAAAGCTGTTGCAACATCCGATCAAGTCTGGTTCCAGGAAACATGAAGAGGAAGATGGGAAGAAGTCGGACGACAAACGCTTAGGTTCTCGTGATCACGGCCGCCAACGTAAGATCTCAATGCAGTCAATATGCTGCTGCCATTAAAGTTTTGTCTTCTTCTGGGGTTGCTCCTTTCGTAGAGCAGACCTATCTGGACTTACTCGACAAGCACCCTCTAGCGCCCTTCCCCTGAAGTTCCCACGGCTGATATTGTTGCGTTGATCTCGATTAGGATGGATTCTAAGAGCGTATTGGGCGCTATCAAGAGTTTTCAAGAGGTACGTCTTGTGGCCGAGATGGGTTACGTGCGCAACACTTAGTAGACGTCCTTAGCGGGCAAATGCCCGGCGGTGGCGGATGATTTGCTTGTTTCCATTTATGGGGTCGTCAATCTTTGGTTGGCTGGTAGATGTCCCAAAGGCCTTGGGTGAATTCATTGCTAGTGCTCCCTTGACTCCGTTGCTAAAGCCTGGAGGAGGTCTTAGGCCCATAGCAAACGGCACGGTGTGCGGAGATTATTTTCGAAGGTGGCTGCCTCTCGTTGGAAAGGATATGATCTCTTATTTGGGTGACTACCAATTTGGTGTTGGTGTACCCGTAGGAGGGGAAGGTATTTTACACGTCGAAATCGCCTTCTTGAACCAAGGGTCATTCGGATAATATGTCAATGTTGCTAATTGACTTTTCCAATGCTTTTAACATGGTGTGTAGATCACAACTCATCAAAGAAGTTCGTCTTCATTGTCCGGTATTTCTCATTGGGTAGAGTTTTGTTATTTACGTCCCGCCAAGCTTTATTATGCCCAATACATCTTGTCTTCTTCTCTTGGCGTGCAACAAGGTGATCCTCTTGGACCCCCGTTATTTGCATTGACACTTCACCCCCTTAGTGAAGACTATTGCCGCTCAATGTAAACTGGATCTACACGCTTGGTATCTTGATGATGGCACAATAATTGGAGATACTTTAGAGGTGGCTAAGGCTTTGCGGATAATTCAATCTGAAGGACCAGACAGGGGTTTACATCTCAACATTAACAAGACGGAAGTTTTTTGGCCTTCTTTTGATCCTAGAAGTACTATTGCAGATGTTTTCCCTCCGGATATTGGTAGACCTTCTAAGGGCGTTAAACTTTTAGGAGGCCCTATGAGTTTGGATTTGGGCTTCACCAGCGACTTGGTGTTGAACAGGGTTCACAAAACTGTTCATCTAATGGAAGCAATCAAGAAACTCATGGATCCGCAAAGTGAGATGCTTTTACTTCGCAATTGCACCGGGGGTGTCTAGACTTTATTTTGCAATGCGTACTACTAATCCGGCTGCCCTTCAACCGGCCACTGATTTCTTTGATGACCATCTTTATCGCATTTGAGGCTTTTGATTACCGGAGATGGTGCTGGGTTTGGTCCTTTACGTAAGAGATTATCCACCCTTCCTATTAAGGATGTAGGACTTGGCATCTATACTATGGCCGACACTCGAGCTGCATCGTTATCTTGCTTCTCAAAGCCGGACTACTTTGTGCAAAGAAAGGATTCTTGGCGACTTATTCCCCACGGACAAAGGATTATCTTATCGTTGGCTCTTCGTAACTTCACTCGCTTATGTGGTTTACCATCTTCTTACAAAAAGGTGTCGATGATATCGCCCCCTTCCATGCATTCGTGGGCATTTGTTTATTTTGACGCAGTTAAGAAGAGTATTCCGGACAGTTTCATTTGTCCAAAGAGATTCCGCTTTATGGCAATGCAACCGAGTCAAGCATGCTCGTGGACTACCTTTTGGCGGTTCCAATTTGTGGGCTCAACCAAGCCTTGGACACGTATAAATTTAGAGCCGTGCTTTGCTATCGTTTGGGTATTCCTTTGTTTGTGGAGAATAGTCTATGCCCAAGCCGTAACAAGCCCATGGATGCTTTTGGGGATCATGCGCTTCACTTTGTGCAAAGGATATTGGATACAAATTTCGTCATGATGTGGTTCGAGATACTACGTTGTACATTTGTTACAAGGCTAATGTTCCCGCGGAAGGAAGTATCTCTCGGGCTTCAATCGATGATGGTCAAGATCTAAAGCCACTGATATCCTTGTTCTTAATTGGGAAAGTGGGCAAGATGTATGCATGGATGTTACAGAGTTTCTTTCGCTCCCGGTAAGGCTATTTCTAGTCTTTGTTTCACGCAAACGCACTAAATACTTGGACAAATGTGCCGCACATGGTTATGGTTTGGGTGTTCTAGCCTTTTCTACCTTAGGGGAACTTAGTGAGGACACTCGGTCTTTTCAAGCGCTTAAGAAATTGCCTACTTAGCAATGATGTTAGTAGTGGATTAGGTAGTTTTATTTTTCATCGCTTAGGGGTTGCTATTCAAAGAGGAGTTGGTGCTCAGCTTGTCGCTAGGCTACCAACCAAAAGCTCTGTGTAATTTTATTTGAAAAGGTATTAAATATAATAATATTTCTTTAATAGTTAGAAATTTGGAAGAAGTGGAAAAGTTAGTAAAGTTGTAGGGGCGTTCGAATAATGCACGCCAGTGTTGGTGCTTTCATCGCCCGCGTTGGTGCTTTGTCACATGCAGCATAATTGAGCGTGCGCTCATTCATCCAACTCGATGAACAAATGTACAAATTTGTTGATTTATACATCCGTTTTTCATATTTGTTGAGTTCATAATGGGAGCAAAATGAACAAACTTTGAGTTTGTTCATTCCATTGGAACTGCTCTTAGTAACTGTCTTGATGATGCATGAATTTCTTTCCTTCACAAGTATTTCGAAGCTTAGCATACAAAATGAACATCCCATTTCCAAGTATCCACCTTGGATCATTTGTATCTCCTTAAGACGCTTTTCCTGATTGAAAGTTACAATCTTCTCCTTGTACGCCGGTAAGATGTGCTTCTAGTGCATTCACTGGTAAGATGGTGACTGCATTCAAACCTCTAAACCTGAAGGAGGCTTCAGTCCCCAACTGTAGCCTACTTTAATTGCATCGCCTTGAATCCACGATTATGGGATTTGATACAAGCTTATTGTACTCTTCTGGATGTAATGCTGGGATTCTTGGAATCATCTCATGGACGAAAAATTCTGGATAACGAAGAGGTAGCAGTGAGAGAGTTATGTCGTTAATCGTGTCTCCCTGTGTATCTTCAAGAAAAATGTTTCAGCCGCGTCTCTGAGTCATCTTATGAATGCTTGATTGTTGTCGGGGATGGACCGCGATGAGCAGTCCCCAGTCGCACTTCTCTTTGGTTACTGAAGTTGTTTCCTCTGAGTATGCTTGGGATCTGTCGTGGGCCTTGTAAAGTGTTGTACACGCCTTCTGGGAAGAGAGGTGATGATATCCTTACGCTGCAACTTTGAAGAGTAGATGACCTCGTCGTGGCTATGACTTTTGGTTTGACCTTGTCCCCTGAACTTTATAGTGGTTGTTGTTATGGTAAACCTCTGGCTGGTATCAACAAACGAGCAACAACATTTCTTGGCACTATATGTGATCCGGAGAGACTAAATTGTCGTGGAAACAAAATAGGTTTGTAGGAATTGCATGCATGGGCGTCCATGGAAGCAAAGGGATTGGCTGGACGCGTAAGCGAGTAAACTGTCAACGACCATGAGTTTTGGAGAGATGGATCGAAGAGTGGCAACAACTACGAACCTTGGCTGGTTGTGATCACGATCCTTATATGGGAGGAGTGGCGACTTTTGGAGAGAATGTTGAAGCGGCTTTTGGAGCGAAACATTGAAGCATAGCGGCTTATGGAGAGAATGTTGAGGCGGCTACTTCTGAGTTGTGGTCATGTCCGTCTGAGTCTTGGAAAGAACTTCCTGTCTCTCCTTCAAATCAATAATGGTAATGGAAAAGATTGATTTCCTCTGGCTCCTCCAGCCTCACATCCTTATGAAGAAGTGGTGGAAGCCCTGGTAATGATTGGAGGCGTCATCCTCGAAGAAATATTAGGAGTAGCGGCGGCTCTGGCTCTGGTAATAAGAGGTGTCACGTCAGAGGGGATGCTTCTGGTGTTACTGGTGTCGGTGGTAGAGGATGTAACGCCATAGTGTTGGTCATTCCCTTTTTGCTCTCGTCCGATACAGCCACATACTCTATTCTCTTAGGGGTCTCTCCATAAAACTGAATTTTGAGGTTTTAAATCCAAGTTTATTGTGTGACGCAATTCTGGCCGCGAGAAGTCCCCAATCGTCCTTTACTGTCTGTGTAACATCTTTATGTTGATCCGCGAAAAGACGTAGGATCTCCAGTCCCCAGGCACAATTCCCCTGAATCTATCTTTTCTTGGACGATGCGCTTCAGATCCTTGCATTCTATGGTAGGATGATTGACGAACCTGTGGTAATGGCAATACTTGGGATTTGCCATTTGTTCTTCAGTTGGTAGGCGCATAACATGAGGTAGTTTGATGGCATCGTCTTGAATCCATACTTCCAGGAGTTCAATTACTTTCTCGATCGGGAACGAGAAGTTTGGAGAAGCATATCCAGTTTCTTCTTGTTGCACAGGAACCTTAGCCGCGACCTTCTCTGGTGAAGCCATCTGATGCACTGGTGCCACACGTTTGGGTTGTTGTTCCGCTGCTAGAGTTTTTCTCTTTCTTCCTTCATTAGTGATTGACTGGAGGCTGGATATTTTATTAGAAAGACGCCTGCTTTCCTGAACTTCTTTACGAGCTTCTTCATTCTGTAACTGTTCAGATCGATTGAGTAAACCAGCAGCGGATCTTTTAGCAGCTTCTGATACAATATGGGAATTGATATTTTCCAAGAAGGATGCACATAATGAAATCACTTTTTCATTGTGATGAATCTGATGAGAACGTGATAAATCCCACGAGTCTTCTTTCCGATCTTGAGGAAACATCTTTTGATCTTCATGAGAAGACAAGTTAGCTTGGTGGATACCTTTCCATTCAGCGTGACCATAGGCTTCATCCTCCTCACTAGGAGTAGGAATATGAATCTTGGAAAAAGGACTACCACCATCAATATTGATCCAAAATGAATGGTTGATAGCGTTTCCTACAGAATGAATACACGTTGATTCCTTTGACAGTTGATCCATGAGCGCTTTCAAAAGCGTAAATATTTCGTCTTGTGTCTTGGCAATAATATCTTGGTTCTCGACAATATCATTCAGGATTTTCGTCAAGTCGTGAATAGTTGTTAAATATCGAGATTTCATAGCCTCAACAATGGTTTTGAATGAGGAAACGGTTCGAGAGATAACATGTGGAGTATTTTCGGTGCTTGGAGAAGTAAAATTGGGATTGAGGGTTTCTGAAGCATTCCTAAGATCAACCATCTTGAGAAATTTAGGAAATTGAAAATGGGTTTGAATTTTGCCTAAGACTAATTGGGATGAAAATGAAATTGGGAATTGAATTTGCAACCGAGAGATTTAATCTCCCACTGTGGTCGCCAATTGTTTGTGGATGAAAATTATTTCTGCTGGTTTTTGTAATTTTGGGTGTGTGGATGAGAAACAAGCCTAAACCCTTAACAATGCACTGCACGGAAGTACTTTTGATTCGATAGATCAATCTGTACAATCCTGGACTAACACAAGAAATGACTGTTCCAGGCTTGCTCGGTCACAAAGTGAAGGAGAACGGTTGGTCTTAGGGAAGGAAGCGAAGAAGGTGTTGAGACCAGAATGGTTAATTCTGAAGGTGTGGCTGTTTTATGACTTGTATCAGAAAGTGGAACTGGCTTGCCGAATGAAAATCTATCAATTCTTTGGTAATTTCTGGATACTGTGTTGTTCTCTGACCAAAACTTTTCGTTTGGTGGAAATAGGTGAACCTATTTATAAAAGTCATAATTAAACGAACCCTGGTCTCGTAGGAAGTGGGAACGATTGAGTGATGGAAGAGTGGAGTAACGTGTAACCGTGCGAAACCGTGCTTCCAATGATGAAGGAAGTGTATCCGTTTACACCCATTATTTCTTACCGCCACTAATCATTCCCGCCCGACACTTTCTTATAATCTAAGCGTATTACCGCCGCACACCGTAAATCGTCGACCAATACCCCGATGAGTATCCCCAGTTTGTGACATGTTTGATGTCTCGAGTGTTTTCGTAGAAAACGTGTAGCAACTGCTACATATGGCAAAGTCAAAATCAAAAGACTTTCCGCAAGAAAATAACATGTGATGCTATTAGGCTCGTCTTGGATGGTCGCCTAAAATTTTCCACGGGCCCGTCAGTTCGGTGGCGAACTTGGACGGCTAAGATTGCATCTCATGAGGAAGGGTAGACATTCATTATGGCCACATCCTGTTGGTAACTGATAATGGCACAGTGGCGCCATTGGCACACACCAATGATGTAGCGGCGCTTTTAACGCACACCGGTAGCACTACGGCATGGCTGGCATAGTTTCGTGCATGCCAGTGGCGTGGCTGGCATAGCTTGTGCATGCCGGTGGCACGATGGTGCAAGTAGCGCTCCGCGTAGCCATGGCCGCTAGATTTTGGCACATTAGTGTTAAGACTCAAATGTGGTGTGGTAACATCAGTTCCTGTCGCCACATCAATCCCAATGTTCTGTGGAATAATATTTGGCTTGATTGGCGTAGCAATTTTCTTAAATTAGGGGTTGGCATGCCGAAACCCTAATTAGCGCATATGGCATGCGGCATATGGCATCGCGGTGTTTCATGTAAATGGTGCCAGAGCCATGCCAAAAGAACCATAGCCAGGCCGTTATGTGAAAATGGCCACGTGAGTCAATATTTCCACGAGTGGCATGTTGTGACGCTTTTATTAGGGTTTCCATAGCTCGTGGAATGTTATGGGCCCGAAGTGGCATAGTCTGTGCCCACGACTAGAAATTAGGGCTTCATCCATCGCCGCTAGAGCATTGTAGTGCTTCTGGATCGCCAATTTGAAGTCTGTTGTGGCGTTGGCTACGAACAGAAAATGGGTTGGCACGTAGGTGCGTTATTTATGGCGCATTGTCACGTTTGGCGTGGTATTGCGGCAAGGTGGCATATTTGGCATGTGCGTTTGGCATGTACGTTTGGCATGCCTCTTTGGCATGTGCGCTCGGCATGCTCGTTTGGCATGTTGGCGCGATTTTGGGAAGCCAATTTGGCATGGCAATCACTTGACGCAATTTCCTCCTCTTTTAATTTTGTGGCAGGTTTAGAGCAACTCGATTGGTTAATAAAAGTAGGGGCCGGCCAAGCATGGGTGTGGCTACCCTTTTGGTGCGCGTGGCAGGTTTAATGCGACCTGATTGGTCGATGGGGAATAGGGCCGACAAGTATGGGACTATCCACAAATCATGGGAGTGTGGCAAGTTTAAAGCGACCTGATTGGTCGACAGAGGAATAAGGGCCGGTTAGGCAGCATGGGGCGTGGCCAAGTGGCGCCAGCTGGCCTATGGTACGACCACGCTTCTTCTCATCGTTGATCCTTCTCCGCGGCTCCGTTATTCTTTGCTTTCTGATTTTGAGTATTACTTTGCACCTACTAATGCGCGGCGGATCAATTGCTTAGTTTCTTAAGCATAATGTCGACCAAGGGGACTAATATACTACGCAGGGCGCAAAACCCTAATTTTTTTGCAAATTAGTCAGATTCATGAATTTGCTGAATTATCACAAAATTGATTGAATTATATGTGTTTGACACAGAATTCTTTATTTACAGAGAGCGGTATGCTTCCTGATTGAGTACTTTGTACAAGGGCCTTAACTTTGGTACTTGGAAATTCGTGCTTTTGTGCTGCGAATGAACACAAATCCGTCATGCCATACCTATATTAAGGGTTCTGCCGAGGAACATAGCACATGAAAAGTACTCAGTGAGGCTCCGACATTTGCGAGTAATGCAGCTAGAAGCTCATACACTCATTAGGCTCTATACTAGTGAACAATTCATCTAGGAGCTTGAGTTTCAATATAATATGAAGAGAGACATAGGTGCTCATCAGATTTTAATATATTCTCCAAATTCCCTGCGGAATATAGACATATCAATGTCTACTACATTTGATGCCGGGTCAGGTAGATAGACTTTTACAAATTTAATCCTGAACTAAAAACCACACTAGGTATTCTTAATAGAGAATGTGTGTTTGCGACCCAAATTAGTTTTATCTTTTACTCGAAATTATGAGCTAAAATTTATTCAAAGTTTGAGTTTATTTTTAAAATCATGAATAATTAATTGTATATCTTTGTTATTTTACTCTTTTAGCTAATATTTCAAAGTTATTAAAAGTTTGAGTTGCACTTCCAAAATCGTTTGTAATTGTATATCTTCGTTATTTTGCTCTTTTGAGCAGCATGAAAACAGGCTCTGAAACGCTTTGAAAAATAAACATATATCCATTTCATTTCGTTGCCAGCTAGAAAGCAGCAGTACACTCCCATGATATTTAGTTCCTTTTTTGTTAAGTAGTTTCCATTGTTAAACCTGTAAAGAGGTAGAGGGTATGATAGTAAGGGAGCATTGGTGGTGAATGAGGCTCAGGAAAAAAACGCAGGGATATGCCAAGGGGATGCAAGGTGCTGCAAAAAATATTAATGGAGGAAGGGAAGCAATTTTTTGATTTCTACAGCTGCAACAAATAGTTTGGAAGGTGGTCTGCCAGTTACATTGAGTTAAGTTGTGGATTTGAAAGGTAAATCTGCAAATGATATGAATCGTTCAGCCAAAAAGGGTGATCCAGTCAAGCAGAGAACTTTATGTACAATTCAAATTGGTGGGGTCGAGAAGACATGAAGTAGCAAGGGATCTTATATGTATCAGATACTTCACTGGGAGTATGGACTTTTGTTAAAAGAAAGTCTCATCCTAGGTAAGGAATCTCTCCAAAAGAGATTATTAAGTCAATAATCTTCCAAAAAAGAATCTGTTTTTAATTCTATGTTATTTTGCAAGTGAAAGTAGATTTCCAAATCGATAGAAGACAGGAGTCCGTAAGTTAGTAGGATGTCATTGCTTTTTCGGCAGTGGTTGATGAAGATAAAGTTATCATCGAACATGTAGAAGAAGGCAGTGAAGACCTTGATGATTGCGAATATGAGAAAGATCTTAAATTCATGTCTAGTGAAAAACCAGATATCGAAAAGAAAAAAAATAAAGACCCAACGAGAAGCGAAAGAAAGCTTCACAAGCTCAATTGGAACTGAAGTAACGGAAACTTCAAAAAAGATAATCAAGAGACTTTGGGGATAGGTCATAGGTCTCAAGCTAAGAAGGGTCGTTTTTATCTTCTAGTTTACTTTGTGTTTTCGTGGAGTTAGGTTTTACATTAGAGCATCTCCAATGAGACATTAAAAATGTCCTAAATACAAGGCCACATAGGATTTCAATGATTTAACTAGAAAAATCCTCTCCAATGGAAATGTGAAGGGAGAAAGTAAAGATGATGTGTCTGGTAGTTATGTAGATATCCTCAAAGTCATTATCTAGTTTTAGAGGTTCTCTTTGAGGATGTGAACATCTTACTCATCATTATCAATGGTTATGATTAAATATAAAATTTGGATGAATGGTTAAAAAAGTTGAGAACTAAAGCAATACAATTTCTGGTCGGAGATGTTTCTCTTTTATCTCCTCATATTAAGAAAAATTTGGTCTTTAAATCAGAAAAAAACAACTTCCACAAAAGATGCATACCAAGTTATCATTGGAGATGCTCTTAGTAGTTTGTGTTTTGCCATTGCAAATGTGTCGTATTTCTAGTTTAGGGTCTGTTAGATCTATTATTATTGTGGTTTTTCTTTTTCTTGGTTTTAGTTGGCTTTGCCTTGCATTTGGACTTGTTAAGCGCTTCTCTACTTGTTTCTTGTTTCTTTTTTCTTTTCAGATCAATGAAATTTAACCCTGTTTCTTTTTTCTTTTCAGATCAATGAAATTTAACCCTTTTTTATATCAAAAATTCTCAATGTACCGAGCAAATGAACTAAGTAAAAACCGGGCAGACACAAACAAAAGCTAAAAGCGGGACCCCCTGTTATCACCAGCAGAGCATGGCCCACTTCCCATGTCTCTACCCGGTTTTGACATGGTTTTATATCACGGTCCGTAAAGAATCATTGTTTTTATATAAAAAAATCCCTCTAGAAGAAAACTTTCGGAATCTTGTTACGTACTCTAGAATACATAAACCATTTCGACCATATATACAAGCTAAAACTTTTGGTCTTGAAAATTCATACACTGATTTTAAAGTGAAATCCTCATCCTCGATATGAGCCTAATATCTGCGAGAACCAATTCAGTTCACAAGCTGACATTCTCAACACAACTTGAACTACATCATCCATGCAATTCAAATTCTCACTATGATGAAGAAAAATCCTGAATTGTCCAAAGTCTTCTTATCAGCCAGCACGGAAGGAACATCATCAATATAAGTATCGAACCTTCACCACTCCAACTTTTATACCAAAAATTATCTTTTTTGTTCCCCAAAACCAACTTTTTTTATACACAAAAGATGGGCCCAGATCCCTATCCGAATCTAGCCAATCAGATTGACCCCACTGCCATATCCAACCCGCTGACCTCGGACTTAAGAGTCAGCTTCCTGGGCTAATCTCCGATGGTTCCCAAAAACCAACTCTTGTTAGAAGTCTTATGTCCATGATTTATAAGGGCTGATACCAGTCCTACTAAGAGGGATATCATTCCATATAAGACAAAATTCTCTGAAGCGTTTCCAGCCGTTGGATCGACCGAATGGTATCCCTCTTAGTAAGATTGGTATCAACCCTTATAAATCATACTTATGTCAATCTTTGAAAGTAATGAAACTAAAAGTCGTCATAATTTTCTGACACCCCCTAACCAAATAGTTTACTCCATATAACATGTAGCTAAATTTACACTACCTTTAAGAGTTAATTAGTGTTTGGGTCGTAGATTTTGGTACCTCTTTGAGTTTGGGTCCTAAGTTTGTCCGTTTTAGGATTTGGGTCGTTGACCCGTTACTCAAAGGAAGTCAACTGAGGGATTGGTCAAACTATTAGTTTGGTTAAGTAAATATCTAAAACTGGATTTCTCCATGATTGATCGAAACTACGAAACCACCCAGTGAAATCACTCATTCTTTCTCAGCTCGCTTCTTCTCTTAATTCTTTTTGCTTGGTCATTATTTTTAATTCAGACTTTTTCTTTATTGTGATTTGATTTTTAGAGTTGTAATTTGGTTTGCAAATGGAACAAGAACAGAATCTTAGAAGAAGTAAAATCAAGTAGCAAGAGGATAACATCATCTCGTGTAAAGATCAATGGATTGTGAACCATGTGGATGGGTTTAGTGATTTCAAGCACACTATGATTTTTCTGCATCGTACTGAAACTAGGAAGCTCCACTTTATGATTGAATGCTTATGAGAATTTGAAGAATGAGAGTGGATCATATCCGGTGGACTACCGCAGAAAGTAATCCTTTTTAGATGGTTTAGGAGGCTCAGGGTGGAAGTCAGCTATTTTGCTTATATGATCTTAAAGATGGAAGAACTGTTTTAATCAGTGAGTAGTAAAAAAACAATTGATACCTTATGGTAGGTAACATTGAAAAAGAGATTTCTTAATTCAACACTTTTGGTTTATTATGGATGAAGAAGCCTTGTGTAATATTCTCGGATCAGCTTCTGAAAAAATCAAGACAAAGAATTCAATGACAATTTAATCATCAATCAGAGTTGCTGGAGGCAAACGAGTAAAGGAGGTTAACGGACGTTATGGAGGCTAATTGTTTCATTATTTGACCACCTTGACAAACAGGTCAACAACCCAAACACTAAACCGGATAAATTTAGGACCCAGACTCAAAATATACCAAAATCTAGGACCCAAACATTAAGGAGGAAAACCGAGACACATAAGATCCAGCGAGTCCAGTTTCCTGTCTCTGCTCCTCTCTCCGTCTCTCACCCAAAATTCAAATCATTAGGGTTTTCATTCATCGCGGATTGAGATTCAGGTACACGATTTTACATTCTTTCTTTTTATTATAAAGCACTGCTAGGTTTTACTTGAACTGCTGATTTGAATTTGACTCTCAAATTATATTTGGGGGTTAGGGTTTATTAATTGAAAATTTGAAACCTACCCATTAACAAGCAAGATGAATACAAGGAGAGATTGTAATGCAGATGTCTTTAACAATGATATTAGAACCCCTTTTGGTCGAATTGATGGTCACACTTTGTGCGAAATTCTGGTCCGACTCCCGGTGAAATCATTATTGCAGGCAAAGCGAGTTTGTAAACGTTGGCGTTCTGTAATTCGAGATCCATACTTTGTTGGTTTACACTGCACTCGATCAAAAATAGCTTGTCCGAAACTCCTTATCTTTGTTAGTAGGAGAATTGGTAGGTTTTTGTTCTCGGTGGATTTGCTAGAAGGCGGAGTGCTCTTAGATCAGATGAAACTAAAGCTATCGTTTGAAGATGATCCAGTTCAAATTCTCAATCCAGTCAATGGTTTGGTGTGTTTTAAGAGAACTATAGGTCAGGGTGAGGTTCTTATTTATAACCCCAGCACTGGAGACAAAACATCCTGGATTAAATCAAAGCAAAGAGGAAGACCTTATTATGGATTTGGATTTGATTCCGAAACTAAGGAACACAAAGTGGTTTGCTTATGGCATTTATATGATAGTAGATATGAAACTGGTGCTAGTGATGTTTGTGAGGTTTTGACTGTCGGGCAAAATACATGGAGAAAGATTGATGACCTTCCACCTTACAAGGCTTACGGAGAATCTGTTTATGTGAATGGAGTCGTGTATTGGCTGAGTACGTACAACTATTCTGGTTCATCAAGATCTGCTGAGGCTAAATGCATTGTAGCATTTGATATTGGAAGAGAGAAATTTAGAGTCATACCCATCCCTGATTGTCGCGAGAGTTCTTTTTGGAGTGGAAATAATTGTCATGATTTACTGGTAATTGATGGATGCGTCGGTCTGCTGGATAGAAGACTTATAGTTGATGGAGATAACAGAGATGTGATTAAGATGTGGATATATCATGATGACCACCAAGAGAAGAGTTTCACTGCTTCTAATTGGACGGAAGAAACAATTTCAATACCTTTGGAATGGGAACAAGAGTGGATTAATTGTTATCCAAAAACGTGCTCAGAACTTTTGTTTCAAGCAATTACTGGTACAAACCTTATCATTATGATGCCTGGTCAGTATGAACATCTTGGAGGTGTCTTCTCTTTTTATTGTTATGATAGGAAAAAGAAAACATTGAAGTTTGTTGAAATCAGTACCGTTAGTAACGGCAAGGGCTACCTCATAAATGAACCTGTTTATCGTATCTATTGTGGAACGTTTGTTGAAAGCATTTATCCAGTGAAGCAGTAGATGGGAAAGAATCGAGGAGACGAAAAAACAGATTGCATAACAGTGACCAGAAATGCAAACAGGTTACTATTCTACTAATATGTTTCGAAAATCTTAGTCTTCATTTGTTTCTCATATCAATTAAGTAATGCACAAACTTCGCCCTATTAGTATTATTGTTTTTTTCCTTGGCTGCATGAAACAATTGAAATTTGATGTTTGGTTTAGTTTTTTAATGGCCGAGTAGCGTTATGATAGTGAAGATCGAGAAAAGGTTTAGTATTATTAGTAGCAGTAAGATTGCAGACTATATGATTCCCTTCTGATTAGAATTTAGAAAAGTTCTTATGAAGTTAAAGTTCACTCCCCCAAGTTCCGTCACTGGTAATTATATGTTTGTCAGCAGCAGGCAAGATTTTTGTTCCCGTCAAAACCCTTGCTTTTGCATACTACTTCCTAAACTCCCAAGTCTGAACTCCTGCTGACATTCCCTCCGCTACCACAGCGAAACACTTCAACTTACTCCCATTTCAGGCATTTTCTTCATCTCTGTCCCTGTTATGTTTTTATCTTGTCAGTTCCTGTTAACTGGGAATCAGGTCTCCTGTCTGAGAATTCTGTTGACAAATGGAGACAATCACCCTATGTGAGTGTAATCTGCTACTCTCATTCACCATATCCTGTCTTTTCTTAACACCAAGTTTGCAGTCCAAACCTGTGTTTTATCTAAAAGGTGGAGGTATATATGATTAATGATTGCAATACAGGAAGGTGTTATCAATTTAGAGTTTTCGTGGATCATGTACTTTTGCATCATAACTTATCTGATATTTGAAAAATTGAATTCAACGTTATAGAAGATTGTAATTTACAAAACCGTCTACATTCTTGGATCATAGCTGCATTAAACCATAATGTTCATGTATTATATATAAGCTTCTGTCTTGACCAGTTTCAGTTTTCGCATCGTCTTTTCACATGTAATTTAAGGAATTTTTTTTTTCCAGTCTAGGATTTCTTGTTAGTTTAGATAAGTAAACAGTCGTTCAACTTTCTTGTGGAGAGATTGGCATTGATTTCAGGTGATTTTTTTTTCGTAGCTGTTGAAGTAATTCCTTCAGGTGATTTTATTTTTATCAATGATGAGGTTTAATTGAAAAAATCATGTCGGAAAATTCCAAGTTTCAGTCGGATTTTGAGATTATCAAAAATCTCAGATCTGAAAATTTTTCTGGTAATTCTAATGCTAGCACTTCAGTTTTTATTCCCGATGAGGTGATTGATGAAAGTTTAAATGAATGGCGTTATAGCTTAATTGGTAGATTAGATTTAGTGAATCTTAAATTTACAGTTGCTGAATCAAATATGGGGAAGCAATGGAAGTTAAAAGGTACTTGTAAACTCATTCCAATTGGTAAAGGTTTTTTTATCATTAAGCTGGATACTTGTGATGATATGAAGATGATTTATGAGGGTTATTGGGAAGTTGAATCTCAGGTTTTGAAGCTTCGGTATTGGGAGAGACATTTTAGACCTGAACTACAAAAAGTAACTAGTGCTTTTATTTGGGTGGTTTTTCCTGGATTGTGTATTGAATACTGGAAAGAAAACATTCTCATGGCAATGGGAAATAGAATTGGGAGAGCCATTCGTGTTGATGAAACTACTTTGAAGAAGGAAGATGGATTTTATGCTAGTATAATGGTTGAAGTAGATTTAACTAAGGTGATACCTAACAAAATTTGGGTGGAATCGAAGTATGGAAAATTTGAACAAGAAGTTAGAGTGAATAACCTTCCTAAGTTCTGTTATCATTGTAGAGTAATTGAGCATTATGTAGCAGAATGTCGAATTAAGAGAAGAGAGAATAATCATGATAGTGGTAAAGCTCAGCAGCAAAAATGGAGATACACTCCTAAAAAGACTTAGCCAAAGATTTCAGTAGGTTTTGATTTATGTCCTCCTCAACAACAAAATGTAATCCAAGTATTGGAGAAAAACCAGTGGAAAGCAGTGGAGCATCAACTTCAAAATCTCAGGATGAGAATGGCTTTACTGGTGTTTTAGAGTCTCCTAAAGAGTTCCCAGAATTATCAGTGGAAAGAATTATGTAAGTGGGTCAGAGTATTCCTCCACTACTATGTACTCAAATGGTGGATTTAGAAGTGACAAACACTGCACAAGTCTTATCAGTTATTCAATGTGAAGTTGAGCAACAGCAGGAATGGAAAGAGGTTTCAGGCAAATCTCCAAAAGCAAGAAAATTGAATACTCAGATTGAGGGGGGTAAGATTTTGGTAGTAAATTCAATACTCTCATTGAGGTAGCAGGGAAACATAATCAATTTTCTAGAGTGATTGAAAAACCTTTGAAAGGTAAGATAACTAAAGGTATTCCTAATGTAGTTGCTAGAAAGCAAGCCAACAATTCAGTTAAAAATATTTTGGACAACGGGGGTTCTAATAATTCCCAAATTCCTCATTCTCAATGAGAGTTGCATATTAGAATGTCAGAGGCTTGAGGGACTTCTAGCCAAAGACAAACTTAGGAGTTTAGTATGTAATTTCAGTCCTTCATTATTATGGGTTGCTGAACCAAAAGTTAAAGCTTTTGGGAGTTTTTTGAGGCAATTAAAGCTACCAGGTATGAAAAAAATGATAATACATAATTCTAGTGTTACTTCTAAAGGGAATATATGGCTTTTCTGGCATTCATCTTTATCAACTCCTTCAGTTATTTCCAGTACAAGACAAGCAATTACAGTGCAAGTAGGAGAGGTTTTAGTTACCGGCATTCATGCTGCTTGCCTAACAATAGACAAAAGAGAGTTATGGGAAGAGTTGCTTTCAATAAATGAATTACAATTGCCCTGGGGTTTTGATTTTTGAGGAAAAAAAAGGTGGTAGACTAACTTTAAGAATTTCAATGCAGGAGTTCAGAGAATGTTTAGAGACTTGTAATTTGGTGCAAGCACCAAAATCTGGGATACAATTTTCTTGGTGTAATAATAGGGTTGGAAAAAAAAGAATCTTGTGTGATCTAGATAAAGCTTTCTTCAACATGCAATGGTTGGAGAAATATGAACGGTGGAGTTATAAAGTAAATGTAAGAGGAACTTCAGATGATGGAGCTTTGTTAGGTGGATCAGTTAATATTGAAAAGCCAAAGAATATTCCATTCAAGTACCAACCTGTTTGGAAAACTCACACTGGATTTATGAAGGTTATTAGTGATTCTTGGAAGGAAGAATGTTTTGGCAATCATGCATTTAAATTTATGAGTAAGCTTAAAAGGCTGAAGATTATCTTAAGGAAATGGAATTGGGAAATTTTTGGTGATCTGAGAATTAAAGTGAAAACCACAGAAGAAAAAGTTCTTTCAGCTACATTAGATTCAGATGCTGATCCAGAAAATATTGAATTGTTGGATAAATTGGTAACTGCAAGAGGGGAGCATGATTTAGCTTCTCAACAATATAATGAACTTATGAGAGCAAAATCAAGATCTCAATGGGTTAAGGAAGGTGGAGCAAACACTGCATTTTTTCACTCTACTATGAGAATAAGAAAAGCTCTGAATAACATATCTGAATTGGAAGATAATATAGGTAATATTATAGCTGATCAAGATCAAATTTCAAATATTTTAGTATCTCACTATCATAAGAAGTTTGAAGAGAAGCTAGTATCTTTTGATGAAGATTTATTTGATGTCATTCCAAAAGTATATATTATCCGATGAAGACAATCTTATCCTTGATCTGTTTCCTTCTCAAGAGGAGATTAAAAAGGTAGTTTTTTAGCATGAATGCAAATAATGCTCCAGGACCAGATGGTTTTTCTGTTAGTTTCTTTAAATTTGCTTGGGAGGTGGTTGGACTGGAATTGATTGAAGCTATTCAATACTGCTGGAGTAATGATTTATACCAAAGGGCTTCAATTATAATTTTTATTTCTTCTTCCGAAGGTTCAAGGTGCCAAGAGAGCTGAGCATTTCAGACCAATTGGTCTTGCAAATTTTAGCTTCAAAATCATCACTAGGATTATAACAGACAGAATTGGGAATGTCATTGGTAGACTAATCTCAGAGTAACAAGGATCTTTCATTAAGGGCAGGAACATTCATGAAAAAGTGGTGTTGGCATCTGAATTAGTAAATGAACTTGGTTGTAAAAGGAGAGGTGGAAATGTTGGGCTTAAAATTGATATTACACAAGCTTATGATTCCTTGAGTTGGAATTTTCTTTTTGTAGTTCTAAGAAGATTTTGTTTTTCTGATCTTGGAATCCAATGGCTAAGGAAGATATTTGAATCAGCCAGAATTTCAGTTCTTGTAAATGGTGAACCTTGTGGTTTTTTTGAAGTGGGAAGAGGGTTGAGGCAAGGGATCCACTCTCTCCAATTCTTTTTGTACTGGCAGAAGGAGTTTTGAGTAAAAACATCACCAAGCTGGTGTAGGAAAGAAAAATGCAGTCAATGGTTAGCAGAGGTGTTTGTCGGCCAACTCATTTAATGTTTGCAGATGATATCTTTATATTCTGCAATGGCAACAAAAGATCACTGGAGAATTTAATGAATTTTCTAATGAAGTATCAAGCTAACTCAGGGCAAGAAGTTAATAAGAGCAAAAGTAAGTGTTTTGTGGGAGGAGTTACTGATAACAGAAAACAAGAGATTGCTGCTTCCCTACAAATGAAACTCTCTTCCTTTCTAGTTAAATATTTGGGGGTTATTTTACAGCCAGGTAGAGTTAAAACCCACCATGTATGGGGAATGGTTGAGTTAATGCAAAAATTGTTAGCAGGATGGATAGCAGGGACGGAGGGATGTAGGGACAAATGGGGTCCGTCGACCCCACTTGATTCTGAAATCCCACAAATATAGGCTTATAAATTTTGTAATTTACATGTTTTGTGAGGGCAAATATGTTCTATAAAATTAAAAATTTATTTTTAATGGGGTAAAAATTATAAAACTCACATGCAATCAATACAAATAAATCAAATGTGTGACGTAAAAACAAAAAAACGATCTAAATTAATATTTTATGATTTGTTTTTCATTTAGTTAGTACTAAAAAAGTCAATAAAAATATCAAAAAAAAAAATAATCGGGCGGCCTCCAGCCGCATACCAACCAGCATGTACATATTTTTCCCATAAGAATTTTCCCCCAGTTGGAAAAAAGTCTGGCTCCGTCAGTGATGGATAGGCAAGATGTCCTATTCTTGAATCTCTAATGAGTTCTTTTCAAGCTGTCCTATTCTTGAATCTCTGGTCTCGAAGTCTTGCAAATTTTCTAATTTGAATGTTAGAGTTTCCAACCTTAATCTATTGAATTTTCATACAGAATTAGTTTTTTTTTTTTCCAGAAACTTCGTCCTATTAATATTTTTTTTATTTTTTGGCTGCATGAAATAATTGAAATTTGCTTCTTACTGTTTGTTAATGGCCGAGTAGCAGTGTGATAGTGGTTTAGTATTGTTAGTACGTAGCCGTAAGATTTCAGACTATTTGATTCCCTTACGATTGGAAAAGTGCGTTTGAACTAAAATTTTACTACACAACGCTGTTTTTCTACCAGGGCACGGCATCCATCTTCATTAGGCCAAGCTGCAGTATTCTTTAGGTCACAAAGAAAAGCAAATATTACAGCGTGTTAATTTTATTAGCAGTGACAGCTTGGGTACACATTTTTGCTGTTGATATGACATAGCCACAACCAATGGAAAAGTTGGCAACTCAATGGCTTCTCTTGTATACTCACCATAACCAATTTACGTCGAGTTTTATTTTTCTGATTCCGAATGGTTCCAGCAATACAAGTGAAATACATCAACAGTTCTAAACCAGTTTTGAATATGTTAGCCCACAACATATATTTCATCAATTTCTCAGCGAATTTTACCTTCATTTGTTTCTTGTTACGACTGACCAGAAACTTTCAATATGTTAATCTCGCTCGTTGGCACTGCCCACAACATACATTTCATCAAATTCTCAGCGAATTTTACCTTCATTTTTTTTTTTCTGGTTATGACTGACCAGAAACGGATCTTCCCCAAGATGCTCGATCGCTTCCTTCTCCTTGGCAGATGAGGTGCTATTAACAGCTACATGACCGAGACCACCAAGGCCAACTACACCAATTCGCTTACCAGGTTCAGGAAGTCCATAATATTTCATTGGGTGCAACCGCATCAATTGAAGGTTTTCAGGGATCTTGACCACACTCCACACGGGCTCATTGGCTACCATAATATACGAACAACCTCCATATATATGTCATAGATCCATCAATGTTTGTAGAATTTTATGTATATATCATTTTAGGACAGTAATTCACAAGATCATTTTTGCAATTTTCAAAGGAATGGCTTGCCCCAACCATGCACCGACACCAGCTTTATCACCAATCCTACATTTGCAGTTCTGTGTAAACATACAGAGTAACAAAGTTAGAATAACATAGCTGAGTTAAAGGCAATGGAAGTAATTAAACAAAACTAGAATTTGAAGAAGTTTATTTAATTTTAGAACAAGTTTTTAATTGAAACCCACCCATTAATGTCTTTGTACACGGACACTGATATTCCCTTGTGACTTACCTAATCCTACTATCTTTCTATGTTCAGTAATCCTTTTATTAGATGTTTCCTTTTAAGTTTCTGTTTCTTTATTCAACCAGAACTCTAAGGTATATAAATATAAGCATCTGCTTTAGAACTAGGTTTATCATACATCAACACAAATATTTAAGGTGTCTCCAATTCAAAAGATTAAGGTGTCATACTAGTACCCTATCATCATGACCGAGATGGATACAAGGAGAGTAGATTGTGTTGTGGACGCTAACGATGATGATATTAGAACCCCTTTTAGTCTACTTGATGGTCACACTTTGTACGAGATACTAGTCCGACTCCCCGTCAAGTCATTATTGCAGGTAAAGCGTGTTTGTAAACATTGGCGTTCAGTAGTTCGAGATCCATACTTTGTTGGCTTACACTACACTCGATCAAAAACATCTTGTCCCAAACTCCTTATCTTTGTTAATCGTAAGTTTTTGTTCTCTGTGGACTTGTTTGAAGGCGGAGTGCTCTTAGATCAGATGAAACTACAGTTATCATCTGAAGGATATTTTGATCTAGTTGATATTCTGAATCCTGTCAATGGTCTGGTGTGCTTCAGGAAATCTAGGGATAAGGTTCTTATTTATAACCCCAGCACCGGAGATAAAACATCCTGGATTGTATCAAGGGTGTGGAAAGAATACAATAGAGAAAAGAGACCTTTTTATGGATTTGGATTTGATTGGCATAGGAATGACACTAGATATGAAACTAGTGCTAGTGATGTTTGCGAGGTTTTTGACTGTAGGCCAGAATACATGGAGAAGGATTGATGACGTCCCACCTTACAAGGCGTACGGAGAATCTGTTCATGTGAATGGAGTCGTATATTGGCTGAGTACTTACAACTACCACGATCTGTCAAGTTCTGCTAAAGCTAAATTCATTATAGCATTTGATATTGGAAGAGAGAAATTTAGAGTCATACACATCCCTGATTCAATTGCTTGTTGTCGCAAGAGTTCCTTTTGGATGAGCAATAATTCTCAGGATTTACTGGTAATTGATGGATGCGTTGGTCTGCTGGATAGAAGAGTTGTAGTTGATGGAGATAACAAAAATTTGATTAAGATTTGGATATTTCATGATGACCACCAAGAGAAGAGTGTCACTGTTTCTGACTGGACTGAAGAAACAATTTTAATCCCTGTGGAAGGGATACATAATGGAACAATTCCTTGCTCAGAACTAGTGTTTCAAGCCATTACCGGCACGAACATGATCATTATGACGACTAAACGGGATAAACAACCAGAAGGTATCTTATCTCTTTATTGTTATGATAGGGAAAACAAAACATTGAATTCTGTTGAAATCAATACCCTTATTAACGGAAAGGGTTTCCTCCTAAACCGAACTGTTTATAGCATTTACTGTGGAACCTTTGTTGAAAGCCTTTATCCCGTGCAGCAGGAGAGGGAAGCGGAGGATGAGATGAAGAAAAAACAGATTTCATAACAGTGACCCGAAAATGCAAACAAGTTTTGTTCTACTAATATGTCTGCAGAAACCTATTTAATATTATTAGTTCTTTCTTCTTCTTTTGACTGCATGAAACAATTGAAGTTTGATGTTGCTTACTGTTTTCTAGTAGCCAAGTTGCATTATGATAGACACTGTATCGTTTGCGTATCTATTTAATTTTACTACACATTGCTGTTTCTAGCATGTTTATTATAACTAGAAGATCAAATAGATATTCGGTTCAGGAACTGCATTCACATCTGAAATAGTGGATACAAGTAGCTAGATGTTAAACTTGTGCATCGGTGAGATGGCAGAATTTTAGGTAAAGTGTTGGCAATGTCAATGACAAAACTGCGCTTAACATCTGATACGTAATCGATCAAGGGTACCTAGAAGTCAGTACTGATGTGAAGATAGGTTATGATAATTATAGAGAAAAGAATAAGAACACAAAGTCAATAACACAATTGTGGCTGCTAACTGCTTCTTCTTCTACTGCTTAACTTCTTCTACTTTAAACTTTGAAAGAAAAACTCCATTACAAACTATAAACTGGCTGCCTTCTCTCTCGTTTTTCTCTATTTTTCTAGCCTACAAGTCTCATCCTTTTATATGGGTGTAAACTTGTTGGAAAAGAAATAAAGCTATGAGTTTTAGAACTCATCTAAACTTGGAATCCTATCTAAGTTAGGAAACCTATAACTTCTAAGCTAAGTTATCAAACTTACACCTCTTCTAGTATCTTTTAGATACTCTCTAGCTGCAATATGGCCCAATTAAACCTAGGCTAATGATTAGCCTCATCTGACAGCCTTAAATGTCCCTCTGCTCCTGTTATTTGCTTGTTTAAGTTCATGTGAATACAATCTTCACACCACTCAAGTCTTGTGCATATAATCTGCACATCCAACTACCTAGTCATTGATATGGCTCTGTGAAGATAATCTTTACGTCACTATCTAGCCTTAATACGGCTCAACTGTTGTGAAGATACTCCTGTATCATGGCTCCCCCATTTTAGGAAGTTGGAACTCCTGTGTAATTAAGCTCTGAACCGAAGGTGGGAAAACTCAGTCTCCCCCTGTTCCTTGTTGAACCACCTTGTTTAACTAGGTTAAAAACCTATTAACCTCTATATTCCGCAAATCAAAGCTTAATTTCTAGCTCAGTTGTCTCGAGTTCATTCTCTGGTATCCTTGCGTAACAACAAGCTGACTTCCCACGATCATAAATAAAACTTGTAGCCTTAGAGATCGTAAAAGGCAATAAACAAGAAATAGTGTTCAGCTTCATTGTAACGTATAATCTTTACGTCACTATCAAGCCTTAATATGGCTCTGGAACTCTTGTGTAATCTCTGAAATGAAGGTGGGAAAACTCAGTCTCCCACTGTTCCTTGTTGAACCACCTTGTTTAACTAGGTTAAAAACCCATTACCCTCTATATTTTGCAGATCAAAGCTTAATTTCTAGCTCGGGTGTCTCGAGCTCATTCTTTGGTATCCTTGCGTAACATCCAACTGACTTCCCACGATCATAAACAAAACTTGTAGCCTTAGAGATCGTAAAAGGAAATAAACAAGAAATAGTGTTCAACTTCATTGTAACGTATAGCATCCTCCTTTCTTTACCAAGATAAAACACAAAACCTAAAGTTTCATTGCTGACTTCAGTAACATGCACTAACTCCATCACCCTATCTTGATATTCGAAACATGTTAATATCTGGTCTACGCTAGTGTTGATGGTGGTTTTTAAACAAAGGGTGAAATCATAAAACCCCAAATAACCTAATGTCACCGGTGACACATTTATTAGAACATTTAATACATGTATTCAGTAATTAATAGGGGGTATTTTTTCAAATTAGGGTTACAACGAGCAAAACCCTAATTCACCTCCGTGCCAATGGCAAATCATGCCAGCCACCCCTAGCCCAAGCTAGCCGCGGCATGCCAAACGCACTCTGCCTTGGCCCTAGCTATGCTAGTCACACCAAACGTGCCAAAGCATGCCAACCATGCTAGCCGCACCTCCGTGCCAATGGCAAATCATGCCAGCCACACCTAGCCCAAGCTAGCCGCGCCATGCCAAACACACTCTGCCTTGGCCCTAGCTATGCTAGTCACACCAAACGCGCCAAAGCATGCCAACCATGCTAGCCGCACCTCCGTGCCAATGGAAAATCATGCCAGCCACACCTAGCCCAAGCTAGCCGCGCCATGCCAAACACACTCTGCCTTTGCCCTAGCTATGCTAGTCACACCAAACGCGCCAAAGCATGCCAACCATGCTAGCCGCACCTCCGTGCCAATGGAAAATCATGCCAGCCATACCTAGCCCAAGCTAGCCGCGCCATGCCAAACACACTCTGCCTTGGCCCTAGCTATGCTAGTGTTTATGGGTAAAAATCGTTTCTGCCGATTTCGGTAAATTCGGTAGGTGAGTGAGAAACTGGTTCAAACCCTAAACAAATGTGCTGCACGTGAGCACTTTATAGATTCGAGAGATCAATCTGTACAAGTCCGGCCTAAACCAAGAAATGGCCGTTCCCGGACTTGCTTCGGTCACAAAGTGGAGGAGAAGGGTTGATTTGGGGAGGGAAGCAAAGAAAGGTGTTGAGACCAGAATAATTCTGGGAGAGTAGCGTCTCGACTTGTATCAGAAAGTGAAAGCTTCGGAATCTTGCAAGAGGTGGAAGCTTTTGGGAGAGCTTGCAAAGTTGCCTTTCTGAGAGTGTAGTATTTTTCTCATGACCGATACTTGTTGTCTGGTGGAAATAGGTAAGACCTATTTATACAAGTCGAGATTGAAACGTACCCTGGCCTCATGAAGGAAGAGAGTAAAGGGTGAAATAATGGGAGGAGGTGGTAACCGCATGGTGTTAATGGGTGAAAACGTTTTCACCATTATTTCCTATTTTATTTGACCGCTTTATTCCTTTTCACGCTTTCTTAATGTGAGCGTAGTGTACGCCGCATCTTTGTGACCGCCAAACCAAAACCCTGAAAGCTTCCCCGGTTTGTGTTGATGTCTCGAGTGTTGGTTGCATCTTGAGTGCAAGTGGTGCTGCTAGGGGCGCATGTGGCATGTGCCAATGGCATGTGCGGAATGCCTTTGTTGCGAGTAGCACCTCGAGCGCAAGTGGCAATGCCAGAGCTGCTAGTGGCGTGTGTGGCATGTGCCAATGGCGTGTGTGGAATGCCCTGGTGGTAGGTTGCACGGTTTGCAAGTTAGGCTACCAGCGTGTGTGTTTGGCATGTGCCAACGGCATGTGCGGAATGCCTTGGTGGTAGGTTGCACGGTTTGCAAGTTAGGCTACCAGCGTGTGTGTTTGGCATGTGCCAACGGCATGTGCGGAATGCCTTGGTGGTAGGTTGCACGGTTTGCAAGTTAGGCAACCAGCGTGTGTGTTTGGCATGTGCCAATGGCATGCGTGGCCGTTAGGGCCGTGGCCTTGGTAGAAAAAGCTACAAGCGAGCATGTTGGCATGTGCCAATGGCATTCGTGGCCATTAGGGCTGTGGCCTTGGTACAAAAAGCTACCAAATGAGCATGTTGGCATGTGCCAATGTCATGCGTGGCCGACTTGGCCTAGGTTGTATGATTTGCGAGCCTAGGGCGCTATATTTGGCGTGTGCCAATGGCATAGCGGTTTGGAAGTAAGGCTTGCGGTACGTGTTGGCATGTGCCAATGGCACGTACGGCCATGTTGACCTAGTTGCAAGTCTTGCAAGCATAGGGCGCTATATTTGGCGTGTGCCAAAGGCATAGCGGCTTGGAAATATGGCTTGCGGTACGTGTTGGCATGTGCCAATGGCACGTACGGCCATGTTGACCTAGTTGCAAGTCTTGCAAGCCTAGGGCGCTATATTTGGCGTGGGCCAATTGCATAGCGGCTTGGAAATATGGCTTGTGGTACGTGTTGGCATGTGCCAAGGGCCCGTACGGCCATGTTGACCTAGTTGCAAGTCTTGCAAGCCTAGGGTGCTATATTTGGCGTGTGTCAATGGCATAGCCGCTTGGAAATATGGCTTGCAGTACGTGTTGGCATGTGCCAATGGCACGTACGGCCATGTTGACCTAGTTGCAAGTCTTGCAAGCCTAGGGCGCTATATTTGGCGTGGGCCAATGGCATAGCGGCTTGGAAATATGGCTTGTGGTACGTGTTAGCATGTGCCAATGGCCCGTACGGCCATGTTGACCTAGTTGCAAGTCTTGCAAGCCTAGGGCGCTATATTTGGCATGGGCCAATGACATAGCGGCTTAGAAATATGGCTTGCAGTACGTGTTGGCATGTGCCAATGGCACGTACGGCCATGTTGACCTAGTTGCAAGTCTTGCAAGCCTAGGGCGCTATATTTGGCGTGTGCCAATGGCATAGCGGCTTGGAAATATGGCTTGCGGTACGTGTTGGCATGTGCCAATGGAACGTACGGCCATGTTGACCTAGTTGCAAGTCTTGCAAGCCTAGGGCGCTATATTTGGCGTGGGCCAATGGCATAGAAGCTTAGAAATATGGCTTGCGGTACGTGTTGGCATGTGCCAATGGCATGTACGGCCATGTTGACCTAGTTGCAAGTCTTGCAAGCCTAGGGCGCTATATTTGGCGTGTGCCAATGGCATAGCGGCTTGGAAATATGGCTTGCGGTACGTGTTGGCATGTGCCAATGGCACGTACGGCCATGTTGACCTAGTTGCAAGTCTTGCAAGCCTAGGGCGCTATATTTGGCGTGGGCCAATTGCATAGCGGCTTGGAAATATGGCTTGTGGTACGTGTTGGCATGTGCCAATGGCTCGTACGGCCATGTTGACCTAGTTGCAAGTCTTGCAAGCCTAGGGCGCTATATTTGGCGTGTGCCAATGGCATAGCCGCTTGGAAATATGGCTTGCGGTACGTGTTGGCATGTGCCAATGGCACGTACGGCCATGTTGACCTAGTTGCAAGTCTTGCAAGCCTAGGGCGCTATATTTGGCGTGGGCCAATGGCATAGCGGCTTGGAAATATGGCTTGTGGTACGTGTTAGCATGTGCCAATGGCCCGGTCGGCAATGTTGACCTAGTTGCAAGTCTTGCAAGCCTAGGGCGCTATATTTGGCGTGGGCCAATGACATAGCGGCTTAGAAATATGGCTTGCGATGCGTGTTGGCATGTGCCAATGGCACGTACGGCCATGTTGACCTAGTTGCAAGTCTTGCAAGCCTAGGGCGCTATATTTGGCTTGTGCCAATGGCATAGCGGCTTGGAAATATGGCTTGCGGTACGTGTTGGCATGTGCCAATGGCACGTACGGCCATGTTAACCTAGTTGCAAGTCTTGCAAGCCTAGGGCGCTATATTTGGCGTGGGCCAATGGCATAGCGACTTAGAAATATGGCTTGCGCGTACGTGTTGGCATGTGCCAATGGCACGTACGGCCATGTTGACCTGGTTACAAGTCTTGCAAGCCTAGGGCGCTATATTTGGCGTGGGCCAATTGCATAGCGGCTTGGAAATATGGCTTGTGGTACGTGTTGGCATGTGCCAAGGGCCCGTACGGCCATGTTGACCTAGTTGCAAGTCTTGCAAGCCTAGGGCGCTATATTTGGCGTGTGTCAATGGCATAGCCGCTTGGAAATATGGCTTGCGGTACTCGTTGGCATGTGCCAATGGCACGTACGGCCATGTTGACCTAGTTGCAAGTCTTGCAAGCCTAGGGCGCTATATTTGGCGTGGGCCAATGGCATAGCGGCTTGGAAATATGGCTTGTGGTACGTGTTAGCATGTGCCAATGGCCCGTCTTGGCCATGTTGACCTAGTTGCAAGTCTTGCAAGCCTAGGGCGCTATATTTGGCGTGGGCCAATGACATAGCGGCTTAGAAATATGGCTTGCAGTACGTGTTGGCATGTGCCAATGGCACGTACGGCCATGTTGACCTAGTTGCAAGTCTTGCAAGCCTAGGGTGCTATATTTGGCGTGTGCCAATGGCATAGCGGCTTGGAAATATGGCTTGCGGTACGTGTTGGCATGTGCCAATGGAACGTACGGCCATGTTGACCTAGTTGCAAGTCTTGCAAGCCTAGGGCGTTATATTTGGCGTGGGCCAATGGCATAGCAGCTTAGAAATATGGCTTGCGGTACGTGTTGGCATGTGCCAATGGCACGTACGGCCATGTTGACCTAGTTGCAAGTCTTGCAAGCCTAGGGCGCTATATTTGGCGTGTGCCAATGGCATAGCCGCTTGGAAATATGGCTTGCGGTACGTGTTGGCATGTGCCAATGGCACGTACGACCATGTTGACCTAGTTGCAAGTCTTGCAAGCCTAGGGCGCTATATTTGGCGTGGGCCAATGGCATAGCGGCTTGGAAATATGGCTTGTGGTACGTGTTAGCATGTGCCAATGGCCCGTACGGCAATGTTGACTTAGTTGCAAGTCTTGCAAGCCTAGGGCGCTATATTTGGCGTGGGCCAATGACATAGCGGCTTAGAAATATGGCTTGCGGTACGTGTTGGCATGTGCCAATGGCACGTACGGCCATGTTGACCTAGTTGCAAGTCTTGCAAGCCTAGGGCGCTATATTTGGCTTGTGCCAATGGCATAGCGGCTTGGAAATATGGCTTGCGGTACGTGTTGGCATGTGCCAATGGCACGTACGGCCATGTTAACCTAGTTGCAAGTCTTGCAAGCCTAGGGCGCTATATTTGGCGTGGGCCAATGGCATAGCGACTTAGAAATATGGCTTGCGGTACGTGTTGGCATGTGCCAATGGCACGTACGGCCATGTTGACCTAGTTGCAAGTCTTGCAAGCCTAGGGCGCTATATTTGGCGTGTGCCAATGGCATAGCGGCTTGGAAATATGCCTTGCGGTACGTGTTGGCATGTGCCAATGGCACGTACGGCCATGTTGACCTAGTTGCAAGTCTTGCAAGCCTAGGGCGCTATATTTGGCGTGTGCCAATGGCATAGCGGCTTGGTTTGGCATTGTTGCCATGGTGCGTAGTGTGCGGCTTGGTTTGGCATTGCTGCCATGGTGCGCAGTGTGCGGCTTGGTTTGGCATTGTTGCCATGGTCCGCAGTATGCGGCTTGGTTTTGGGGTTGTTGCCATGGTGCGCAGTGTGCGGCTTGATTTGGCATTGCTGCCATGGTGCGCAGTGTGCGGCTTGGTTTCGCATTGTTGCCATGGTGCGCAGTATGCGGCTTGGTTTTGGCGTTGTTGCCATGGTGCGCGATTAATGCGGCTTGATTTGGCATTGCTTTGCCATGGTGCGCAGTGTGCGGCTTGGTTTTGGAATTAGGGTTACGTGTTGAAAACCCTAATGTTAAAATATTTTGAAAAAAATACCCCTATTAATTATTTACACCTGAGTTAAATGCTCTTAGTTAATGTGTTGCGGGTAACACTAGGTCATGGGGTTTTACGATTTTACCCCTTGTTTAAAAACCACCATCAACAGCTAGTCACACCAAACGCGCCAAAGCTTGCCAACAATGCTAGCCGCACCTCCGTGCCAATGGCAAATCAAGGCATTCCACACATGCCATTGTCACATGCCACACACGCCACTAGCAGCTCTAGCATTGCCACTTGCACTCAAGGTGCAACTCGTAACAAAGGCATTCCGCACATGCCATTGGCACATTCCACACGCGCCACTAGCAGCGCCACTTGCACTCAAGGTGCATCCAACACTCGAGACATCAATACAAATTGGGGGATGCTTTCCAGGGTCTTGGTTTGGCGGTCACAGCATGCAGCGTACACTATGCTCACATTAAGAAAGCGTGAATATGAATAAAGCGGTCAAATAAATGAGGAAATAATGGTGAAAACGTTTTCACCCATAAACACCATGCGGTTACCACCTCCTCCCATTATTTCACCCTTTACTCTCTTCCTTCATGAGGCCAGGGTACGTTTCAATCTCGACTTGTATAAATAGGTCTTACCTATTTCCACCAGACAACAAGTCTCTGCCCGGAGAAAAATACTACACTCTCAGAAAAGGCAACTTTGCAAGCTCTCCAAAAAAGCTTTCATCTCTTGCAAGCTTCCGAAGCTTTCACTTTCTGATACAAGTCGAGACACTACTCTCCCAGAATTATTCTGGTCTCAACACCTTTCTTTGCTTCCCTCCCCAAATCAACCCTTCTCCTTCACTTTGTGACCGAAGCAAGTATGGAACGGCCATTTCTTGGTTTAGGCCGGACTTGTACAGATTGATCTCTCGAATCTAGAAAGTGCTCACGTGCAACACATTTGTTTAGGGTTTAAACCAGTTTCTCAGTCACCTACCGAATTTACCAAAATCGGCGGAAACGATGACCACAGCGTGCAACACGTCCAACTCCGAATCCTGATTTCGTTTCCCGAACGTCAAATCCCAACATGGTGGAACTCGGGTCCGGAGCGGCTGCCGAGAATACCATCACAGAACACATCCCTGATGTTAGCGTCT
This sequence comes from Papaver armeniacum, assembly GCA_023531295.1. Lineage (NCBI taxonomy): Eukaryota > Viridiplantae > Streptophyta > Magnoliopsida > Ranunculales > Papaveraceae > Papaver > Papaver armeniacum. Next base: position 1,937,576 of record JAJJWW010004015.1, on the reverse strand, counting down.
CTCCCAATAACATTGTTGCATCACCTGCTGACTACAGTAACATCGAATGCACTCCCTCAAGCGTAACACCGCCAATCACCAGGGCCAGAGTCGCTGCCTCCTCTAGTGTCTATGCACAACCCTCTAATCACGGCAACGACAATATCTCTTCGGGTGTCACGCCACTAGTCACCAGGGACAGAGCCGCCGTTGCGGCCCCTAATGCTTCGTCTAGCATGGCGCCTCTGACCGCAACTAAGGTTCCAACTACCCCGCCGACGGGACGAGAGACCGGAGGGACCAGAAGAAGTCGTCCTTATGTCACCATCGTTGATTTGATGGAACGACAGGAGATGCTCGCCAGAGCCCAGACAGATATGGTTTCAACGCAGAAGTAGATACTCGTCTTTCTCAAGACCCTGACAGAGCGACTACCATGTGAGTCGCATCCTCCATAGCCGCTTAGGAACATCTCCAACAACCCCGTCGCCAGCACCTCGGCGGAGCACGCCTTCACGGATGAGGAAACTCGCGCTAGAATCCCGTTGGAAATAAATTAGCCGTCCAACTTCGTCACGCGAGAAGATATGGAACAACTTCTCCGCAACCGAATCAAGAATGATGAATTGGACGTGCATCATCACCAACCCCCTTACCCATCCGAAATGCAGAAAATCCCTCTCCCAAGGGGGCACTCTTCTCCTCAATTTACCCTGTACGATGGTACCGGGGGTTCACATGATCATGTCTCCCGTTTCCTGGAATCCCTAGGTGAACATGAATATAATCACGTTCTTCGTTTAAGGGAATTCTCAAAATCACTTACTGGAAGGGCGTATACATGGTACAACATCCCACCGAACAACATTCCCAACTGGAGTAGCATGGTCACTGCGTTTTACAAGAAATACTTCTTCGTGTATGAACAAGTTACTTTCTCAGACCTCGGATGAATGTACCAGTGGGATAACGAACATCCGAATGATTTCGTCAAAAGGTTCAGGGTTCAAGCACTCGACTGTCACGACCCAAACGTGACCGAGAAACAACTGGTGAACGCGTGCATCAATGGTATGGTTCCTATTTACCGCGCCTTGATAGAGAACTTGCACTTCCAAACATTCTCCGAACTCCATGAAGCCTCCAGACGATCCGAAACAACAGCACCAGCATTACTGGAAAGAGCTAGGCCAACTCGAACCGAAGACACACGTGAAACTCGCGGGAGTAGACGCCTCATCGGCAAGCAATTTGATGCGGCTCATCCTCTGTGAACATAGTAAACGAAAGGGGAAAAGGAAAGCCCCAACTACGAGCCACCCCGGCCAAACGTGAAGCGCCGCGCGCAACTGGAACCCCGCCACGAAAGACCGTCACTAAAACTCCCATGCAGCATCATGAGACCGAAGGAATACCCTTGATTTCCCGTTTCCCATCGAGGAGGTGATTGACCTCTTAGAAGCCTGGGTTCAAAATAATGTTATCAGACTACCACCTCCCAGACGTCCACCAACTGAGGCTGAGATGGCGAACCCCAAGTACTGCCATTACCACAGGTTCGTTCACCACCCGACCAGCGATTGCAACAGACTAAAGCATATTTTCAAATAAAGGATAGAAGCGGGAGAACTCCAACTAGGAGACGAAAGAGTGCATCGAGACCCACTCCAAATAAGAAACTTCGGGTCCTCTGGGGGCTCCGTGCACGAGACTGTATAATCCATGATGCAACATGTATATGAAATTCTCTATCTTTCCAAGGTGCAGCGCCAAGATATTTTCGCAGCTCTCAATCGCATTGTATCCGGCAAACGACTTTTCTCTCCTCGGAAACCACGCTAGGGGCCCAAGCTTTCCAAACAGGCGGAACCAAAAAGGAGAACTGGGGACTGCCGACCACGTCCCGTTTAAGAGGTAACGAATTTGACGACACGCTCATCGACACGGCATCTGACCACAACATAATTACTTTCAAGACACTAAAGGCAGCAGGATTTACAAAACAAGACGCTACCTATTCCCCTTCCATGATTAAGAACTTGAGAGGAGAAACTTTGAATGCGCATGGCTACATCAACCTAGAGATCAAGATGGGAGACGCTATAACGCATAGAAAATTCCACATTGTTAAAGAACTAGATCATGAAATGATATTCGGACGCTTATGGGTGCTCGACAACAAAGCGAAATTGGATGTGTACCCTCTGCCGACGTCCACGCCCGAAGGAAATTCCAACAAATCATCCCACTGGTTATCGCATCAACGAACTATTGAAGGAACCCTGACATCCGGAGAGGACCCGTTGGTGCTAGCTCATGGTTTTCAAATGCAAGTAAGTCTGACCGAGCAACCTTTTATGCAACCAGTCTTTCCTTCCCGCATTCCGTCATGGGGACTCGACGCGATTACTGGCACGAACGCTGTCAAGAAATGTGAATGGGGAGCTGGACCATTTGAACACTTTGCACGAAGCTTGTAAACTTCTATTGAAACCAACGAAGCCAAGACTCAAACGGTTGCACGACGTCTGAACCCGTTTTCAATCGGAGATGTAGTGGTTAAGGAAAGCTCATTTCAAGTTGGGAGGATGACAGTAAAAATGGATATTCAAACTGATTCGCCCAATGAAAGAGAAGACGAGTTGTATCTGGTTGCAGATACCCTTTTGGGAGGATATTGCAAGCTCATCAATGCAGACACACCTGAAGGTGTGATAATTCACTCGCGATGGCTCAAGGCCTCCAATCCCTAAAATGCTGTTTCCCAATCACTGCCCCTTTTAGTATTTCCTTTAACAATTCCTATTAGTTGTTGTACTCCCCAAAGATGAATACATCGTTTGTATTTTTCCCTAGGGATTCCCTTTTTCGTCAAAAAAAAAAAAAAAAAAAAAAAAAGCATAAATACATCTCTTTCCAAGCAAATTATCTAGATATCGAGAAATACATCGGATAAACCCGAAAAACCATTGCAGAGCCATCATACCACAACCTCTTTCAAAAATATATATGAAGCAAAATGTTGGTGATGAAGAAGAAGGGAAAGATGAGTTTACGAAAAAAAAAAACATCAGGGGAACTAAGCATCTAACAGAAATAACAAAAGGGAGGAACTAGCCCTCGAAGGATGGAGCACAAGTCCCCTCGGGCAAGGCTATCTTCAAGCACTTCCCCCAAAGAATCCCTCGGGCAAAAAGGTTCCATTCAACGGTGTTAGCAGCAAGAACCTCAACATCCCATCCCGAAGCAACCACAAAGAAAAGAGCATGTCCTCCCGACGACCGATCCAGTATACGCCACCATGACCCCTCCGGTATCACCAACGACACCTTTGGCATCAACTTCAAAGGCTATTTCGTTTCCGTCATATGCTCATTCGAAAGTTTTCTCATTGACACTTCGAAGAAAGTTTTTTGATTCATCCGCATCAAAATAAAAAATCAAGTCGCTCTCCTCCGAGAGCCTCACACGTTCGCTTTTCGTCGCTTGACCTAGAAACAGTCCGATCCGCCCCATACCCGGACCGAGGAAAGGCTTTGCCGCACTGAAACTTCTCAATATGCCAAGACTCTTCCTCGTTCTCTCGCCCCTCTTCCATGCTCACTAAACCCAAGAAAGTCCGAACATGCACCTGTTCTTCATGGGAATAGATGGAAGGGAGGTCCTAATAATTTCACTAGCTTCATGGAACAGAGATTCAATCTCAACCAATGCCTCCTCAAGAGAAGAAGATCGATCTCCGCCAATTCTGAAGTCCTTCTCCGAAGAGTTAAAGGCGCGGCCATCCACGGAGGGTCCCATCATACACTGCAAAAAATGGGGAAAATGATCAAGTTTTATCCTATATATACACATATAAAAAGAGGATAACATGAACAGAGAAGAAGAATAAAACATACCGGTATGATCTTATTAGCCCGAATAACCCTAGTCGGGGTGCTTTTGCAAGAGTCGGACCTCGCGCCTTCACTTGGAGAATCTGGCTGTTTAGAGGATGATTCGTCTCTAGGCAAAGTAAGAAACTCATCAAGAAAAACCTTTTCTCAAACAAGGGAGACGGTACAATTGCGTGGGGTATGAATACAGAACCTTAAAAAAGGAAAGGAAGCAATGAGGGACACAACGCTTCCAGATTTTAGCATGGATAATGCCCTGAATTAAGCCGCGCGTGAAGGAAGGCAAAATAAGGAAACTTTCGTATCTGTAGAAACACCTACTCCCTCCTTGTTTACACCTGTCCCATCAAGCTCGCACCAGTTTCCCAATCTCCCAAGCCACACCGGTCCCACCAATTGCGCAAACTTCCTAATGACCGCCCAAGTCGCGCCAGCTAGCACGATCAGCTTCCCCACCTTGCACCGGTCCCACCAGCTAGCACGCTCAGTTTCCAAACTCGTGTCAACTTCTCGATGCCGCCCAGCTTCCTGTCTCTCAGTGATGTTGACTTCCCAATTGAGCCAGCCTCCCGATTTGTGCAAAACTTCCAGAGGCAAGGATTCCAAATCCTATTTATAAAAAGGTCAGACAATCCTCCTCAATTTTCTTTACGATTTACTGTTGATAGTTTGTCACCATCTTATGCTTACCTCGCAACAAAGCTCCTGTTTCGAGCTAAGAAGGGGACTTAATGTTGATGGTGGTTTTTAAACAAAGGGTAAAATCGTAAAACCCCAATAACCTAATATCACCGGTGACACATTTATTAGAACATTTAATACATGTAGTCAGTAATTAATAGGGGGTATTTTTTCAAATTAGGGTTACAACGAGCAAAACCCTAATTCACCTTCGTGCCAATAGCAAATCATGCCAGCCACACCTAGCCCAAGCTAGCCGCGCCATGCCAAACGCACTCTGCCTTGGCCCTAGCTATGCTAGTCACACCAAACGCGCCAAAGCATGCCAACCATGCTAGCCGCACCTCCGTGCCAATGGAAAATCTTGCCAGCCACACCTACCCAAGCTAGCCGCGCCATGCCAAACGCACTATTCCTTGGCCCTACCTATGCTAGTCACACCAAACGCGCCAAAGCATGCCTACCATGCTATCCGCACCTCTATGCCAATGGCAAATCATGCCAGCCACACCTAGCCCAAGCTAGCCGCGCCATGCCAAACACACTCTGCCTTGGACCTAGATACGCTAGTCACACGACGCCAAGCCAAGCACCCTTACCTTGGCCCTAGCCACGCCATGCAAAAATGACGCCGCGCCTAGGCTTGCAAACCATGCAACCTAGGACAAATTACACACATGCCATTGGCACATGCCAACACGCATCGCTAGTAGCTTTCCTTACCAGGCCGTGACCCAAATTGGCCACGTATGCCATTGGCACATGCCAACATGCATCGCTGGTAGCTTTTCTTACCACGCCGTGACCCTAATGGCCACGCATGCCATTGGCACATGCCAACACGCATCGCTGGTAGCTTTCCTTACAGTGCCGTGACCCTAATGGCCACGCACGCCATTGGCACATCCCAACACGCATCGCTGGTAGGTTTCCTTACCAGGCCGTGACCCTAATGGCCACGCATGCCATTGGCACATGCCAACATGCATCGCTGGTAGCTTTTCTTACCAGGTCGTGACCCTAATAGCCACGCATGCCATTGGCACATGCCGACACGCATCGCTGGTAGCTTTCTTACCCGGTCGTGGCTCTAATGGCCGAGCATGCCATTGGCACATGCCAACACGCTCATTGGTAGCTTTCATTACCTAGCCGTGGCCCTAATGGCCATGCATGCCATTGACACATGCCAAAGACGCACTTGCCGGTAGCCTAACTTGCAAGCCGTGCAACCTAGGCCAACTTGGGTTGTGCGTGCCATTGGCACATGCAAAACCCACGCTGGTAGCCTAACTTGCAAACCGTGCAACCTACCACCAAGGCATTCCGCACATGCCATTGGCACATGTCACACACGCCACTAGCAGCTCTGGCATTGCCACTTACACTCAACGTGAAACCTACCACCAAGGCATTCCGCACATGCCATTGGCACATGCCACACACGCCACTAGCAGCTCTGGCATTGCCACTTGCACTCAAGGTGCAACCCGCAACAAAGGCATTCTGCACATGCCATTGGCATATGCCACACGCGCCACTAGCCGCGCCACTTGCACTCAAGGTGCAGCCAACACTCGAGACATCAACACAACCTGGGGGATGCTTTCCAGGGTCTTGGTTTGGCGGTCACAAAGATGTACGGCGTACACTACGCTCACATTAAGAAAGCGTGAATAGGAATAAAGCGGTCAAATAAATGAGGAAATAATGGTGAAAATGTTTTCACCCATAAACACCATGCGGTTACCACCTCCTCCCATTATTTCACCCTTTACTCTCTTCCTTCATGAGGCCAGGGTACGTTTCAATCTCGACTTGTATAAATATGTCTTACCTATTTCCACCAGACAACAAGTCTCGGTCAGGAGAAAAACACAACACTCTTAGAAAAGGCAACTTTGCAAGCTCTCCAAAAAAGCTTTCATCTCTTGCAAGCTTCCGAAGCTTTCACTTTCTGATACAAGTCGAGACACTACTCTCCCAGAATTATTCTGGTCTCAACATCTGTCTTTGCTTCCCTCCCCAAATCAACCCTTCTCCTCCACTTTGTGACCGAAGCAAGTCTTGAACGACCATTTCTTGGTTTAGGACGGACTTGTACAGATTGATCTCTCGAATCTAGAAAGTGCTCACGTGCAGCACATTTGTTTAGGGTTTAAACCAGTTTCTCACTCACCTACCGAATTTACCAAAATCGGCGGAAACAATTTTTACCTATAAACATCTAGATATCAAACCACGACAGACAAACAACGAATTCTTCCTTGTTTTTCCTTGTAAATATTCATTCCATCGAATAATACTTGCTGCTCTTGTGTAAGTCCCATTAATCTTATTACAGGTAGCTCGTACTTGTTGACGCAAACTCCTTATATGACCAGTATAAACTTCTCTGTCATTACTAATATTTGTATCCCAAGGAAACAACACAAAATCAACCATTTGTGGATGCAAACTATATATAATACCTGACGGTGTTCGATTAATTGGAACGTTTATGAAACCAGTCTGTTCTGTTTTTCCACGATCGAACACAAAGCTCAAACCTTTACTTCTGATACTGGACTTATTCATGTCGGTACCAAGAATTAGTTCCATCCTCCCGTATATACATTAAGAGCTTACTAATCTAAGATTACCATCTACTCTTTTGGAACCAGCGAAGACCATTTTCTGTTTCGACTTTCCTCGGTCAAAAACAAAAGGTCCCTGATTTAGTTGCTATTGTTGTAGGATATTGTTGTAGCTCTTCCATGTCTTTGATACCCTAGAAAATCAATCGCACATCAGCTTCTCTTCATTAATAGCATTCATAAATTCAACTTTGCATACTGAAACAAAATCTCTGATTGGAATAACATGACTTACTAGTATAAGTTCAGTCGTCGTCTTCTTCTGTCTTGTCAGCACGTGCCCTTCATGGTCCGTACTCGCCCCGTGGATTGTATGTGTCTTTGCTTGGCATAGTATCCACTGCTTTCTTTTGGACATCCTTGATGATTTCTCTGCCGTCGGATATTGGTGGTTAATTTAGATAGATTCAAGCTGTAGCATAACTTCATTGGTACCCAACGGCTTGTTGCTGTTGCAAGTCCCTTTTGCAACCAAAAAATGGTGTAGTGATAGCCGGGAAAATGGTGTAGTGATAGCCTCAAAAAAAAGTCTATTTCTTTCGCCTGGTTATAACCAAAATACGGCCGCTGGTAGCAAGTCCCGTACATATTTAGCTGGGCCTTGTATTCCTCTTTTGGATCAAGATGATGCCCAATTGGCTCCGTAAATAACACTATCGACATCCCTAATCCCTTGCGCAAATAATTTACTCCATATCTAAATTTACACCTCCTCGGTCACCCCGTCCATGCTCCTCTCACCCAAAACTCAAATTATTAGGGTTCTCATTCATCGCAGTTTGAGATTTATGTATGCGTTATTTACTTTGACAACACGCTCTTAGTTTTTATTTATTGTAAAGCCTTGCTAGAAACTTGAACTACTGATTTGAATTTTTAATATTATTTGGAGTTCCGGGAAAGATGAATAAAAGGAGAGGTTGTATTGTGGATGTTGACGATGACAATGTTCTAATCCCGTTTAATCTACTTGATGCTCACACTTTGTGTGAAATACTGGTCCTACTCCCGGTCAAGTCATTATTGCAGGTAAAGCGTGTCTGTAAACATTGGCGTTCTGTAGTTCGCGAGCCATACTTTGTTGGTTTCCACTACACTCGATCAAAAGCTTGGCCAAAAGCTTGGCCAAAAATTCTTATCTTTGTTAGTAGGAGCATTGGGAATTTTTTGTTCTCGGTGGACTTGTTTGAAGGCGGAGTGCTCCTAGATCAGATGAAAGTAGAGCTATCAGCTGAAGGTGATGATCCAGTTCAAATTCTGACTCCTGTCAATGGTTTGGTGTGCTTTAAGAGCTTTTGGGGTAAGGTTCTTATCTATAACCCTAGCACAGGAGACAAAACATCCTGGATTGAATCAACGGTGAGGGGAGAAAAAAAAAGAAAAGGTACGCCATTTTATGGATTTGGATTTGATCCCAAAACTAAGGAACATAAAGTGGTTTGCTTATGGCATTCATATGACAGTAGATACAAAACTAGTGCTAGTGATGTTTGCGAGGTTTTGACTGTCGGAAAAAATACATGGAGAAAGATTGGCGACGTCCCACGTTACAAGGCCTACGGAGAATCTGTTTATGTGAATGGAGTCGTCTATTGGCTAAGTACTTACGAGTATTTCGATTCATCAAGTTCTGCTGATGCGAAATTCATAGTAGCATTTGATTATGGAAGAGAGGAATTTAGAGTGATACCCATCCCTGATTCCATTGCGGATTGTCGCGGGAGGTGCTTTCTGATAGAAGATAATTGTCATGATTTACTGGTAATCGATGGAGGCGTTGGTCTGCTAGATAGAAGACTTATAGTTGATGGAGATAACAGAGATATGATTAAGATGTGGATATTTCATGATGACCACCAAGAGAAGAGTTCCACTGCTTCTAACTGGGCTGAAGAAACGATTTCAATCCCTCTGGAATGGGAGGAAAAGTGGAATGGTTGCGATCCAAAACTTACCTGCTCAGAACTTTTGTTTAAAGCCATTACAGGTACCAACCTGATCATTATGATGCCTGAACAATATGAACAACTAGGTGGTGTCTTCTCTCTTTATTGTTATGATAGGAAAAAGAAAACGTTGGATTTTGTCGAAATCAGTACGGTTGATAATAGCAAGCGCTACCTCATTGATGAACCTGTTTATGGTTATGATTGTGGAACATTTGTTGAAAGCCTTTATCCCGTGCAGCAGTAGAACGAAAAAGAGGAGGAGATGAAGAAAAAAAAAGATTACATAGCAGTGACCAGAATATGCAAAAAGGGTTAGTTTTTTTTTTTTTTTTTTTTTTTTTTTTTTTTTTTGCGTGTAACAATTATGTTTCTTACTGTTTTTGAATATGGTCGAATAGGATTGTGAAAGAGACGATCGAGAAGAGGTTTGCACACTATTTTATTCACTTACAATTGGAAAAGTGCGTTCCCAATCGAGAAGAGATTTAATTTTTACTACACTGTTGTTTCTAGCATGTTTTCTATCACCTTGGCATTATTGCAATAGAGGTGACATGGTCATCCATTGTCTTGGGCTAATCTGCAGTTTTCAACCATAGAAAGAAGATTCGGATGATGTTACCAAGAAAAGCAAACTATAAAAATTACAACTCCAAGGATGATCATATTGGTATCAATTTTCGGCTAGATTATGTCCGAGAAAACTAAAAGTTTGCCATCTAAAGACTTAAAGGCCTAGACAAATAAATGGTAAGGAAACGCTGCCTTTCTATTGATCGAAATATGTTTTTTTGAGTTTTGTGAAACGAACGTTTTGATGAGATACTTGTGAACGTATGATTAATTTAAAAAGAACATGAAAAAGATTAAAAAGGAAACCAAAATCACTTTGGAATTCATGACGTTACAATATTTAGGTGATGACATTTGACAAACGTATGATTGGTCTAAAAACTACAAACTCAAAAGGAAAACCTAATTTGCCGTGTTTGGAATTTTATAGAAGTCCAAATTCAATATGGAAATCGAGTACCTGCCATAATATAACTTTTTTTTTTCCAAATTCATATATAAAGGGGAAAAAAGTCAGCATATTTTTTGCGAAAATAAAAGACAAAAATAAACAAAGTATGCACATATCATGTATTTTTCCCGCCACACCAAATTAAAAATACATCGACACGGGGTGGGAAAAGCCCCGCGCACAACAAATAAAAAATGCATTGTCACGGGGCGGGGCGAAGTCCCACGCATACCAAATAAAAAATGCATCGCCACGAGGTGGGGAGAAGCCTCGCACACACCAAATAAAAGATACATCGCCATGAGGGCTGGGTTAATAAAATGACCGGTGCGTAGCACGGGCACAAATCTAGTTAATTATAAAGAATAGAGTGACAGGTGGTAATACTTGGGAAGTTATAATTCTAATAATTTTTTAAGGGTTTTCGTTAAATTCAATGATGGCTCGGTTTAGAGGTGTAAAATGTGCCGACCCAGCAAATCACGTGTTTAGCGTGCTATGTGTTGTGTTGTGCCATGGCGGAGATTATGACACGTGCCGTGATGTGTTAAAAGGTGTGCTGTGCTGGGTTGTCCCGGAAAAATAAACGCGTTGTGCCGTGTTGTCTTGTGCCAGACACATTTATTTTATATTTTTCAATATAAGTGTTCTCCAAATATTTAGGTATTAATTAGATGTGTTATTATGAATATAAGTGAACAAAACGATATTAAAATGTCAATAATTGGCTAGAATGAAGGCTTTTTGTGAAATATACGCAAAATATGACGTATCATGCCATGTTTTGTAGTATGTTTTTACATATTCTGTCGTGCTTTCTTAACGTGTAGTGTTGTGTCGTGCCACGTACTAATCTGTGTCGCGTGATGTGCTGGACTACTGTGCCAAGTGGTCAAACCTAACACGTCCCATTTAACTAACGTGTTTTATCGTGTTGGATTAAGTCACGTGTTGGGATGAGCTGTGCTCGAATATTAGCATGCTGGACTGGGCTGTGCTCGTGTTGGCCCAACCCAATTTACGCCTCTATATCGGTTTATGATGGAAATTTTGGAGCTCATATTAGCAAAACAAAAGTTTAGGCTTGAGAGCAAGTTCAGCAGGGTGGGCAACTGGTATCCTTGCGGCTGGATACGTCCCAAATATATACAACTTTAACAAAAGAGATATTTTAATCCCCGTGTCCAAGGCTCCAAATGAATCCTGGATGAAGAAAAAGCAAAGGTTCCGTAAACTTATCCATTTTTTTCTCTTATTAAACCTTAATAAAATTCCACTTTTTGTGACATACATATTACAATCAAAATAGGGAGATACGCACCAGCATCTCCAGAGGATGGGACATAATCTTTGGCCATGGATTGGATTATGGTCTTCCAATCTTGCCTTAGGGGATTACAATTTAATTTACGAAAATAAGAAAAGAGTTCAACATTGTTTTCAAACAGAGCAACATGCACTACAACAAAATGTTCTATAGATCACACACCAAACACCACAATTGATGAGGCAGACTCCATTTTGTCTTCTAGGTCTTCATCAGCTTGCTGTCATTCATTTCAATGTTGCAGATCCTGAGGTTGTTGTGTTGATACCACTTCATTGGCTCAATGACTCCCAAGGTTGCGCTGTGTTGCAGTGAGCTCACTGCGCAGAGGCAGGTCCATCGTCCTTTGGTTGTTCCGCGTTCATCTGTTAAAACATTAATCACAATAGCTGTGTGAGGGTGGACATGCCAGCAGCTGTAACACTTTATTGTTAATTTGGGAAATTGTATCATGATTTGTAGTTGATCCAGTTGGGCCAAGGTTGGTGTTCTGTTAAAGAATTAGTTAATTGGTGTTGGTTTTTCTGATCTGAAAATGGTTTTCTATAAGGCGAATAGTAACCGCAGGTGTTTTTTGTTATTGTTGGAAGCATTTTAAGAACATGGATTTCCAGATATACCAGGTTGTAAGAGCATACAGCTGATTCCATTGAACTCCTAAGAACGGACTGGGTTGAGTGTTTGTAATCCAAGATTTCATCCATTCTTGAACATTGGCGGTATTTGTATCCACTCTACATTGTATTCCAAACCAGATAGCGTGACTAAACGGGCATCTAAAAAGGGTATGGGCATCATTTTAGGATGGGAAGCCACACATGGTACAAGTTTTGTCTATTGTGGTGACCCATCTTCCTATTTTACTGCTTACTGGGAGGATGCCACGATAACATTTCCAGACAAACACTCGGATAAGAGGGAGGACATCGAGAGACCAAATTCTCTTCCATATTGAGTTTGGTGGAGGGAGAGGTGGGTGGCCGTTTTAAACGGCTTTGTCTAATATCAGATGCTCATACACTGATTTTACCGTCAGTGTTCCTTTACTAGAGTGCGACCAGACTAGGGTATCTTTGGTAGTAGTATATTGGCTCAGACCGATTGCAAGAATGTGCTGCACGACATTTCCGGGTAGGACTTGATTGAGGTAATTGTCATTCCAATTTTTTGCATCTATGTACAGGATATCACTAACCTTGGTCAGGGTGTTTGTTATGGTAGGTTTGATTTCATTTCTGGATATGGTATTGGGGTGGGTGAGGGGATCCAATTATCAATCCAAAGGTGAATATCCTTTCCATCTCCAATTTTCCATACAACTTATTCTTTAATGAGTTGAATGTCCTTCCATAGGCCTTTCCAAAAGCAGGAGCTATTTTGTTTCCTTTTGGTCAGCTATAGAGGGGTACCGTTCCTAAAATATTTTGCTTTTAGCACTCTCGTGGTTAGGGAAACTGGGTTGTGTATCATCCGCGAGGAAGTTTTGGTGATCATGGCTAGGTTGAATTGTTTGGATTGTTTGAGCCCTAATCCCCCATTTTCGATGGGGGTGCAAATCGAATCCCAAGATTTGGGGCACTAACCCCTATTCTTGTCTATTGAGTGTCCCCACCAGAAAGTTCTATTGAAAGTATCCATTTTCTTGGTTATTTCCTTTGGTATGACAAAACAAGACATTCGTATGTTGCCATGGTATCGGCCACATGTTTGATATAGACTCTCCTACCAGCAGGGGAGAGGAGTTTGCTACTCCATCCTTTGAGACGAACCTTTAATTTTTATAAGATTGGTATGAAGCATTTAATCTTGGATTGATGGTTAAAGAGCAGGACTCCTAAGTACTTGTCATCCAGTTTTATTCTTCTTACTTTGAGGATATCTAAAATTTCTCTAATTTCTCCATTGGAAATAGAGTTACTGAAGAAAGCACCATATTTATCGTAGTTGATTTGTTGGCCAGACCCAATGCTAAAAACATCTAGAATATGGACAAGGTTTTTGCACTCTTTCTTCCATATTTTAGCGAAAATAAGACAATCATCCGCGAAAAGTAGGTGGGAGATGGCGGGAGCAGACGAGCCGAATTTTACTCCGCTAATTAGCTTTTGGTTTTCCGCTTCTTGCAACACCCTTGAAGGGCTTCCATACAGATAATGAACAGGTATGGAGAGAGTGGGTCTCCTTGTCTAAGACCTCGAGTAGGTTTAAAAAACCTGTTGGGGACCCATTAACAAGGACCGCACGGGTGGAGGTACCTATGCATTGAAGGATGAGGTCGATCCAGTTTGTGAAGAATCTCATTTGCTCCATAATTCTGATTAGGAAATTCCATTCAACCCTATCGAAAGCTTTTGACATGTCTATTTTAAGGCCCATGTAACATTTTTTCTTCTGTTTTTTCCTCTCTGATCTCATCGTGTTGATTATTTCATGGGCTATAATGATGTTGTCCGATATTTGTCGTCCTGAGACAAAAGCCGATTGGTAGGGGGAGATAAGCTTATCAAGGAAAGGCTTGATTCTTCCTGCCAGTAGTTTTGAGATAATTTTGTAGATAGTGTTGCAAAGAGATATTGGGCGAAAGTCCTTTGGGGTGGTGGGAGATTCCATCTTGGGAATGAGGGTGATAAAAGTGGATTTGAATTCCTTGAGGATATGTTTTGTGGTGAAAAAATCTTGAACCGTTTTTACAACCTCATCTTTAAGCAAGAACCAGTTCTTTTGGAAGAAAATAGCTGGGAAACCGTCCGGGCCGGGGGATTTATTTGGGTGCATATCAAAAACAATGAGTTTTATTTCAAGTTCAGAGGGGGAGGCCATCAGTTTAGCATTGTCTAGCTCATTTAGGCATTTTGGGATTAGTTGGAGAATTTGTTCACTAATGTTGGGATTAGAGGTTAAGGCCATTGAGGAAAAATGGTTTTGGAAAGTATCCTCTATGCCTTGTCTATCATTGCACCAACTTCCATCACTTTTCTTGATTGTCTCAATTCTAAGTTTTCTAGCCCGTAGAGTAGCCGTTGAATGGAAATACCCAGTATTTTGGTCTCCTAGGTGTAGGTTATTGTCTCTGGATTTGGTTTTCCAAAAACTTTCTTCATAGTTGTACCACTTTTATAGGTCTTGTTGGATATTCACTACTCATAGATTATTATCTTGGAGATTGAGGTTGCTTTTAGCATGGGTAAGATTTTGGTTGAGCTTTTTGATGTTTTGTTGGATATTTCCAAAACATTCTCTGTTCCAGATTTTTATTTTTTGTTTCACATTTTTGAGTTTAGACATGACTTGAAAAGTTATTAAGCCTCCTGGGTTTATGTCCCAAGCTTTCTCTATAACTTGAAAACAGGATGGTTCTTCCATATAGACACCAAAAAATTTGAATGGTTTCGCTCCATCTTTCCGGCAATGAGAGATTCTAATCAGAATTGGGCTATGGTCCGATCCTAACAGAGTTAGGTGGTACACTAGCGCTCTTGGGTAGAGATTTAACCATCTCGGGTTAGCTAGGGATCTTTCCAGTCTGGCTTCCACAAAGTCTTGTTTTTCCCTTTTGTTAGACCAGGTGAAAGGGTATCCCACAAAACCTAGGTCCATAAAGTCATCTTTATTTATTAGATTATTGAAAAAGAGACTCTCAGTTTGGTCCACCACTACTCCTCCCCTTTTTTCTTCAGCAGTAAGAGTAAAATTTAAGTCTCCTAGAACAAGCCAAGGTACTTTAATATTACTGGCCAACTTTTTGAAATACTCCCAAATAGTGTGTTTTCTTAATCGATAGGGGCACCCATAGGTTCCGGATAACATACAGACATTTCCGCTAACTTTACAAATGACTATAACATCCAATTGACTATCTGTGCTATTCACAACTGAGAGAGATACTTTGCTAGACCAGGCTAGAGGTAAACCTCCTACGGTTCCTATAACACTAGTGGGGTTAACAATCTCTATATTTTGGTATTTCACTTGGAGGAGAAAAGATTTTATGAATGGCTGCTTGTTCTTGGTTTCTTTGAGGAATAGTATATCAAGGGTGTGCTCATTTAATAGCTGTTTGAGGTGATTTTAGGTGGCTGGTTTGCCCAGTCCATGGAAGTTCCAGGATAAGATGTTGAGAGCCATGAGAATGGGTTGTTGAGGTGTATGTAAGCTGAGGAGGTTTGGTTTTTTGGAGTGAGGTTTTTTAATCAGAGATGGATGAACTTGCCGATGGTTTTTGCAGTCTGAAGGGATTTGGTTTGTAGAGTAATTTCTGAGGGAGAAAATGAGGGATTTATATGTATCTTCGGTGGCAGGGGAGATCAGGGGTGGATGATCTTCAGGGTGGGTGGGTCGTTTCGGGAGGTTTCCAGAAAAGTAGCCAAAACACGAGGTATGTAGAGTATGCTATTGATTGTAAAATAAAATCCTAACTATGACTAGTTCCCTACCAATCAGACGGAGAATTTCATTTCTATAACAAACATTTGTAGAAAAAATTGAGCAGTAACAGTAGTTCAGGTTGTTCGACAAAAAGCTAGAGAGAGTTTTTACCTGGCCGGTCTGCTTTTGTTCTTCCTGCTGCTCACCCTTGTCACGGCTTTTGGATTCTTGTTGCAGTTTATGAATTGTGTTGGCGAGAGATAAGCTTTTTCTTCGCATGCGTACACCTTCCTCAGTGACTCTTTGGTTCTCTCTGGCTGGTGTGGGATGATTTTTGTGGGGTATTGGTGGTGTTATCATCATTTTGTGGGGTAAACGGTATGGGGGAAGGGTTTTCATTGGTGGGTTCAGCTCCATTTTTCCTTAAAAGATGGTTTGAGCCATCGATCCTAATTGCAGTGCTTCCTTGTGTCTTCCTTACAATGCAATTTTTTATCTCCTCTTGCATCGTTGCCTTGCCTTTGCCTTTGTCTGCCTCTGAGTTTTTGACCACTAGATATCTAGCTCTCTGTGTGACCAATATTTCCGCTTCCTCATGGTATTTTTGTGGGTCTATAATAACACTTTCTTCTCCTTCACAGTGATTTAGCAGCTCCTCTCGCTCTTCATCTTCCACCTGGTTCAGATCCTCCAGATTTGCAGACCCAATTTTCCATGCAGCATTTCCATGTTGTTGCATTAGTTTCTTATTTTCAGCGACTAGATCTCCAAAGGAGGGATTATTACAAGTGGAGAGTGCCTCAGGGAGTGGACTGAGGATTTGCTTCTTCTTGGGAATTCCTTTTGACGAACCACCAGCATTAAAGATGTTGTTTGTACTCATGGAGGTTGGGGGAAGTGTGGTGAGTTGTGGTGGGACTAGAATGAGATTGTTCAGGGTTTCCAATACTTTTCCAACCAAAATCATGGGTTTTTGGTTAGGGACTTCAGAGTTTTTGACTTTTGGCTGTGGGGAACAAGTTTTCTTTGGTTTGTAGTTCTTTAATGGGTCATCAGAGAACTTTTTGGGTAGGGTGGGGGTTGGGATGAAGGTGAAATTTTGTGGTTGAGCAGGTCCATCTCTGATGATTGATTTTGGAAGGGGAAAATTTTCTATGACAAAGTATTTGGAGAAAGCAAAACCTTCAGTGGGGTAGGATTTTTTAGGTGTAGGGGATTGGGATTTGAAAGAGAATGAGGGAGTCCTGTTGATGGGTGGTTGGGACCAAAAGTCTGTGGAAGGTCTGTTATGCTTTTGGTCAGGACCATACGAGCTGGTAGGGCTAACAGATCTTTTGAGATTGTTGGGATTGTACAAGACTATATTGGTATATAGATCTTTTTGTGCTGGGGTTGTTGAGGACGATCCATGCATAAGAGTTGCATTTGTGATAGTTGGTGGAGAATCTTGATCAAGGTTGTTTCTTGGGGTACAGTTGTTGTCGGGGGACCCTGCTGGAGACATTATAGGAGTGTGTGATATGGTACATCTACTCGATTCAGAGGCTGATGACGAAAATTTTGAGGCTGTTGAGGCGCTTTCCGTATCATCCAAATAGTATGGTATTGCAGGGTGATTGATTATCCTGCAGACTTCGCATATGTGGGGTAAACCAACATAAAAGAAATTGATAGTGAGTTTGCCATCTTCTTGCAGGTCGAGTGGGAGATCAGCTATAAAGGGTTGGTTCACACTTAACACCAGTTTCACTCTTGAGTTCTTCTGAGAAAAGTTTGCATCCTTTAGGTATTGGATATCAAGGACAGCTCTTTGTAGTCTCTCAGCGATCAGGAGAAGAATTTTATCATACCATTTATCCGGTGGTAGATTGAGAATGCAGACCACCAGGCTTCCTTTGACATATCCACAAGACAGGGATCAATATTTGGTTGGTACAACTTGAGGAGAAGAAGAAACTTCCTAAACTTGGCTGGAGAAGACTCCTTTGCTCTTTTAGCATCATTTTGAGACTTGAAACCCAATATGACACGATTTTCTTCAGAGGGTCTCCCAATGATGAGAGTATCTGGTTCATAGTTGAGTTGCTAGTAGATTTTTAGTTCTTTTTTAATTACTTCAGCTCGGAAGAATTTTTTGGCATAAATATTTCCTATCAACATGTAGTTGCTGTTTTCTTTGCTTAGTTTCCGATCTTCTAAGGTGATGACTAGAGGGGTTTGTAATGAAAGCTTGGATTGCATTTTCTCTGCCATAACTTGGTCGACTGTGAGT
The DNA here is from genome assembly GCA_023531295.1 of Papaver armeniacum. Taxonomy (NCBI): domain Eukaryota; kingdom Viridiplantae; phylum Streptophyta; class Magnoliopsida; order Ranunculales; family Papaveraceae; genus Papaver; species Papaver armeniacum. The sequence goes on along the minus strand of JAJJWW010004015.1, from coordinate 1,919,447 downwards.
TGAGGTTTTTCCATTTCAGGATGAAAAGGACTTGAGCTGCACAAGTTATTCAAAATGGATTTCAAACATGATTCAATGGCTCTTGTGTACCAAACCATGAATTTCAGTATGAAAAGTCTTTTTCTCAACCATAATTTGAGAATACCACCCACTAAACACGGTAAACAGAATACAGTGAGTAAAAATAGTAAATTTCTCTGATAATGTTTCAAGTCTATTGAGAAGACTGACACCAAATAGTGTATTGGATGGTGAGGGAAATTCGAGATGTAGTTGGCTTCTTTACTTCTTTGTGAGTCGTCTACATCACTGCAAGGGAACAACATTGTCAAGAGGGCCGAAGACTGAGAGTTGGTGTTGAATATAGCTGAAATAGTGCTCATCATAAGTGAACTGGAATTGAAGAAGGGGACAGTGACTGGGAGATAGGTTGGAAAATAAGTTGGGGAAGAGTCAATGAGGGAGATGTACCTGTAAAAATAAAAGCTCATACAAAGGGTTAATGAAATGCAATAACCAAAGAAAGTCGTATAAGAGAGGCCAGGAAAAAAGCGGTACTTAGTTGACCATTTTAAGTTGTTGAACTTAAAAGCGAATCGTAGAAAAACTTAACAAGAGACAGTCGAAGAAATCAACTTAGGGGGAATCAGAAAACAAGGAGAGAAAATCGAGAGAACGAAAACCATAGAAGAACAAGGAAGATTAAGAAGAAGAGGATGAGAGACTAAGAGAAGAAAACAGAAAAGAACTAAGGAACATATAAGAAATAGGAGAGCACAGACTTAGAGAACTTAACACTTTGAAAACTCTAACTTAAAAAATCGCGAACACAAACTTTGAATAGAACACAAACTTAGAGACACTAGATAAAAAAACTCACTGAAAGAGGATGGAAACAAAACACGAATTACTCAAAGAAGCAAGAACACAAACTAAGCAATAAAAGAAACTAAAAGGGTGATTAGAATCTTCTCAAGAAATTTTTAGAGATAACTGAGTAGAACGACCGATTTGCAGAGCATTTTCAGCCATCTTTTGTTTGAAATTTCAATTAAGTTCCTTTCGTTAAAGCACACTATGATTAAAAAATAATCAGGACAAAGATCTCAAAATAGAAAAAGATATTTACGGCTGAAAATTCTCTTGACTTGCCTTTCAGAAACTCTTAAACACAAAAAATCTTTGGAATTTCAGTATTTCTAAACCGATTTTTTTTTAAAATGGAAATTTTAGTTTACTTAACTCTTGTTAGAGCACCGGGTTGTGTATTCTTTTTCTCTTTTCTGATTTAGCTGACTCGTGCGGATTTGATTCATTACATCTAACTCAAAGATAAGAAAACAACAATCATATTGATACTATCTCAAATAGTTACGAATCAGACGTATTGATACTAACTCAAAGATAAGAAAATGACCGCGAGTCACACTTTAGAAAAATCAAGTAAGAAAATCAAGCAATCTGACATATTAAATACCGAGTCAGATCTGATCGCGAGTCAGATTCTTGTGAGTCAAATCCGAACAAAAATAGTCTATATTGCCAAGCTATGAAAATCGTGTAAGATAATCTCAATAATTTTCGGATATCCCCTAGCCAAACAGCTTAAACTTTAACAATTGATTTGATATTAAGAGAGAGAAGGAAGAGTCTCCACTCTTCTCAAACCCAATTTCTTATTCTTTTTATGATCGATCAAATCTAATTTGATAATCACTCAAAATTAGCATCTGTTTGCTGCCATCAAATAAGAGTTGAATTGCATAGCCTTGAATATACGTTAAAAAACATCCACACCAAAGATCACCAGACCCACCATTAAAACCCGAAATCAGTGAAAGATGAAGATTTTACTCTCTTTTTTTCAAGAAAAGGATGAAGAAAATACAAAAATTATGAACATCAAGAGAAAAGAGAAACCCAAGCTCCACAGATAATAGATAAGGATTCATTTGCTCTCTCTGTGTTTAAGATTGAGTTGCACGAGGAAGAGAACTTCTCGAGTCTGAATCTGTTCACACTCCTCTAACGAGCTAGTGTATATTTCACATATTTTTCTGATTGGTTGATTATTTAACGGATGACTCTATTCCCCTTCATGTTTAGAATCACGACCCTCATTACATAACTCCCTAAATTAAATCAAGGGTAAAGATTAAATTGTGAAATATACACTCGTTAAAGAGTGTGCACGAATTCACACTCGAACTTCTCTCTTTATTTCTCTCTCTTCAGAGTACAGAATGTTGACGTGGTATATTGGATTTGGACTCAATAATCAGATCACTACGCCACATCACTTGACCACCTCAGCGTCCGGGTAAGGGACGTGGAAGTAGCGATTCGCCTAGCGCAACCGTACTTCATATAACACGTTTCTAAATTTACATCTCCCTTAAGACAGGATTCAGTCACTCCGGTCGCCCGGCCCTTGCCCTCTCTGCCAAAAATTCCGTGCTCAGAACTTCTGATCATTATGATGCCTGAACAGTATCAACAACGAGGAGATGTCTTCTCTCTTTATTGTTACGACAGGAAAAAGAAAACACTGGATTTTTTGAAAATCAGCACTGTTAGTAATGGCAAGGGCTTCCTCATAAATGAATATGTTAATCGTTTATATTGTGGAACGTTTGTCGAAAGCCTTTATCCGGTGCTGCAGTAGAAGCGAAACAAAACCAAATGATAGAATTAACAAAAAGATAAGATCTTTCCAATCATGGGGCGGTATGTAAATCTCCACCAAATGATAAAATAGTCCTAAAACCTCCTCAATGATCTAGTGTCTATCCAACTAGTTTGATATAAAACCACTTGGAACCATGAAATTTGATTCCTAATGGTTCCAGTAATACAAGTGAAACACGTGAACAATTCTAAACCAGTTTTGAATCTGTTAATCTCGCTCATTGGCACTGGCCACACCATTTGTTTCATCAAGTTTCCAGCAAATTTTACCTTCATTTGTTCCGAATGCCTTCTGTGGGAATTCTTGTTCTAGTGAAATCGACATTCTTTTTGTTCTCTAAGATATTGTTGTTGTTGTAAAATTGAATTCAAAACTTGTTAATAATAATTCTGAAGTTAAATTTGTGTGACATACACAGATGCACTTTTCTGGGATTTATTGCCGTCCGTCCTTGTTTGATCGTGAAAGAAATTTCATTGAAGAGGATAAAATTGAATTCAAAACTTGTTTAAGAATAAGTGGTTTTACATTATCACTATTACCAGATCCACGAGTAACACGTTAAACTTTTGATACTTCATTTTCGCTACTTATGCAATATAGTACCATGAATAATGTTCTAGACAGCGAGTCAAGCAAACATACAGCTGGATTTCCCATTACATGATAGTGAAAGAAAGAAAACAAAATGCACATTACATGGTGACAAAAATTCATTAGGCTAACCTCTATGGGCTAGATTGGACTGCTAAATTGGCCAAAAAGTGTTGCAAATCATGAAAAAAGTGTGGGAAAAAGTTAACACTCAATCTGACTACTTCTCTCTCCTAGCATTTGCTCGCAGTCCAACTATCAGCGAGATTGAAACGCTGAATAGTGCGGCGTTCAAAAAGTGCTCAAAACGCTGAATGGTTCGGCGCTCACAAAAATCTAACGGTTGAGATTTAAACGACGAATGGTTCGGTGCTCAAATGTATAAGGAACATATAACATAAGGAAAAAGGGTATTCTCTGAATGGAACATATGATCGAGTAAGGAGATATAACTTGAAGATCAAATGTATAATATGTTTGAATAAGAAAGCCATCAATCCTCAAACAGTACTCTCATCTATAACGATGCTAATGAACACATCAAGAATTACATTAAAATATGAAATATGAAGATTGAAGTAGATGTTAAACTCGGCAAGATGACCGAGTGCACTAGGCAGTTTTGGGTAAGGTGTTGGCAATGTCAAGGACGAAACGGTATCTAACATCAGCCTTGGCAAGACGTTCCATTGCAGTGTTGACATAGTCCATTGGAACAACCTCGATATCTGCTGTGATATTGTGTTTCCCAGCAAAATCAATCATCTCTTGAGTCTCTTTCATTCCTCCAATCATACTCCCTGCTACCATTTTCCTCCCTCCAAGCAATGGAAAAGCTGGAAGCTCCAGTGGCTTCTCTGGTAAACCCACCATGCATAACTTCCCTTGAGTTTTTAGCAGACCAATCAATGGTAGGAGTGAATGATTGGCAGAGACTGTGTCGATGATACCATCCATTGATCCCATGGCAGCCTACACGAAGCAGAATAACATTTTTATTAAGAAAAAGGTATGAAAATTGTTCCAATCATGCGGCAGTGGGTAAATTTCAAGCCACTTAGTACACAGAGAACGGCTAATAGCAATGAATGTTACCTTCAGCTGTTCTGGGTTACGACTGACCAGAAAAGAATCTGCTCCGAGATGCTCGATTGCTTCCTTCTCTTTGGCTGGTGAGGTGCTGATAACAGTAACTTTCATGCCAAAGGCCTTTCCGAACTTCACAGCTACATGACCAAGACCACCAAGGCCAACGACACCAATGTGCATACCAGGTTCACAAAGTCCATAATATTTCATTGGACTGTATACAGTAATACCAGCACAAAGTAGTGGTGCAGCCGCATCAAGTGGGAGGTTTTCAGGGATCCGGACAACATAACGCTCATTAGCAACCATAACATCAGAATAACCTCCTTTAGTTACAGATCCGTCAACATCTTTAAAACCATAGGTAAAAATCACTCTAGGACAGTAATTCTCAAGATCACTTTTGCAGTTATCACATGAATGACATGCCCCAACCATGCACCCAACACCAACTTTGTCACCAACCTTGTACTTTGTTACCTTGTTACCTACCTCTGTAACTACACCAACAATCTCATGTCTGTGTAAAACAAAGTTGATAAGAATTTGACAACACAAAGTAATTAAAGGCAATGGAAGTAAGTAAACAGGACCACAATTGATGTAGAGGATGGTAAATTACCCAGGGACCATAGGGTAGACTGCATTGCCCCATTCATTCTTAATGCTGTGGAGGTCAGAGTGACATATGCCACAGTACATCACCTTAAAAGTCACATCTTCTTCACCAGTTGCCCTATTTCAAACCACAGAAAGCAACCGAGATCCATTTTAGCTTTCAAAGAAGACAAGACAATGAAAGACAGGACAATAATGAACCATGTGGGTTCTGATGGTCCAACCAATTCTGAAATCATGCATACAATAAGGTCCACCAATGTAATAATCAAAGAAAAAGGTTTGATTTTGTTTGTCTTTTGATACTAAAACATAGTTTATTACGATTAGGAGAAGAATAATCAAAAACCCTAATCAGTATCAAAAGAGAGGGAAAGAAGAGTTAGTCCTTTTCCCTGCTAACTGAGCAAGAAACCTCTTCTATGGAATTTTTAGATTGAATCTTCTTATAAAACAATAAATCTTCCGCTGTATTTCAATAATTACCCGCAAAAACAAGATAAACCAGTTTTGTTTGCTAATCAAGATTTCAGAACTTTTAAGGACTTGACAAACAAAAACATAAGAAAATCTGGTTTTAAGAATTTTTCATCTATAATCTGGTGAATTGTTCCGAATCTCCACATGTTCTTCTCCACCTAATTAAAATTATTCCCGTATCAAACCCATTTAATTAATTAGGGATTTTCTCATAATCAAATCTTGTACATGTTTAATTAAAATAAACCAAATAAAAAAATCCATCCAGATTTGCACTTTTAGGTAGAAGAAACAATATTTTAATCACAATAATCCACTAACAAAACAGCTAACTCAAGCAAAATAATTTGCATGGATTTGCCTAAATCTACTGTTCCTACCATGCAAATTAAGAAAACCCAGATCAAACCACAGATTCACCTAAAAAAAACAACAAATTAAGATTCATTGATCTGGTAAAAGATATTATACCTTCTGGAGAATTTGAAAGGAGAAAGATGACCGGAAGTATCATTAGCTGCCCATCCGAATGCCTTCTGAGGGAATTGTTCTTCTGGTGAAGTCGACATTGTTTGTTCGATATTTTCTATGTTTCTCTGAAACAAAATCTGTGGGAATTTAAAGCAGTGAATGAATGTTGTTAGGGGTAGTTGTTGTTGTTAAGAATTTGTTTTTAAAGCATATCTTACAAGGTATATATATAGACAATAGAGAGTGCGAGCGACAAGGAAGAGTTTTAATGGTGACGTTATTTATTTTTTGAGCCGATTTTCTGGTGACGTATTCAGTGAGGTAACTGTACCACCGTCTGGGATCTTCTTTGGTCACTCCATCCATTATTGTGTTTATTGTGAAACAAATTTTTGTGACGTGAAACATGTGATGAATGGGGCTACATCATGTGATGAACGTCCCTACCCGTGTAAATTTCTGGACCATTGTAATGTATGGTCCAAACTCCTTTCAAGTCCCAGCATTCAAGATCTAGAAACAACCACAGACCAAGATATCCAAAATTTGCCGTTTCTTGTGTTAGAGGGATTGTTTTCGGTCTAAGCTAGTGTGAAGAGATCAATACTCATTTCACACAGTTTATCAGGAACATCAAAGTTCCTAGTGTGTTACTATTTGTGTGAAAAGTTGCAAAGAATTTCAAACTGCTCGTGTGGTTTTAAAGTATAGATCGGATATCAGAAATAAAAATCAATTCAGAAATCAGATCCAAGAAAAATAAATTTTAGAAGTCAAGAAGTCAATTTCAAATTTTGGTGCCAGTCTAACTTCTTCGAATATTTTTACTTCCAGAAGTCGAAAAATTAAGTGTATCCAAAAATAATTTTATACTGTTTGGATACCAAAAGCATAAATTAATCCTAAAAACTAGAAATAAAAAAAAAAAAATCAACGACGTAACTTAACTTACTGAAATTGTGTTCACAAAATAACTTTTTTTTTTTTTTTTTTTTTTGCTTCTAGAGGTTGGAAAATAACCTCCAAGTAGTATTCAAACATATATTAGGCTCATGTCCTTTTGGGAGCAAATTATCCCCTTGTTTATTAGAATATCAATAGAAAAGTAACCTTTTATTAGTGTGTTCCGGTGACAAGGAAGAATTCAGAGGAACATATTTCCTTTTTTTTTTCTTTTTTTCTTTGTATAATTTGTAACTCCATTTTTTTGTGACGTATTACATGATGTAAGTGAACGGTTCTGGGATCTTCTTAGGTCACTCCATCGTTGTGTAAAACAAATTTTATGACGCGTGATGAAGCCAAACGTGTAAAATTCTGCACCATTATAATGTATCATGTCTAACGTATGGAGTCTATGGAGGCAGCCTGATAAGGATGAAATGTGAATGTGAGTTGCTCTAGAACCGCCAGAGTTCATGTGAATATGCTACAGACTTCCAGAAAGAGGAAAATCGTTGTTGTACATTTTTGTTCAGATTTGTATGAATGCAGAATTTATTTGTGACGATGCGGAGCTGAGTGCGATGTACCAACAGGCCCAGTCATGTCAACTTCTGTGGCTGAGGTTAGGGGGGATTGAAGTGATGGCAGGACCACAAGGCTTGGTGAAAGAATAGGAGTGGTAGACCTAACATTAACTGTTTATCCATTTCTCACTCGATGCCAAGAATTCTATATGAACCATTTTTTGGGGATCAGTTTTTTTTTTGGGACCATTCTTTTATTTTGGGTAAGATATTAGAAGTAAATCTAGGTCACCCCTTATCTAGATATTTATGATAATAACTAAATTACCCTCTGATTATTTTTGGTTAATAATTAGTTAGTGTGATTAGTGAAATGATTTTGAATAAAGATTTGAGATTAAAAAAATCAGATTTTTAAAAAAGAAGTAGAATTATTGAGAGAGAAAAGTTAGAGAAGATGAAGAAGAAAAACATGGAAAATAATTTTTTTTTTTTTTTGAGTTCACTAAGCTAGACTATTCAAGTGATGAATTATTTCTTAGATGGTGAATATATTCTTCCCCAAAGCCAATCTCAAGATGAAAACGATGGATTTTACCAACCACAACCGAAGGAAGAATATTTGGGTGCCCAGGTATGCTCTAAACTTAGATAATGTTGGTTGAATTGGTCCAAATTTTCAAGAAAATGTGAATTTGTTAAGTAGATTTGGGCTTGTTCGGTTACTTTGTGTAAAGAACATGTAACCGAACTCATCTGAAAGTGTAGTTTCTGTTACTTTTTCTAAACAAGCAGGTTAGCGAACTCTCCAATAATGGAGGTTTTTTGAAGTTCGGTTAACATACATGTTACCGAACTTTGTAAATAGGATTACAGTTTATGTTCGGTTTGGCCAAATGTAAACCAGAACTTTAGGGTCTATAAGTTCGGTTAGTTTTGCAACCAATAGCTAACAGAACTTATGTAAAATAAGATTGCACATTAGTGTACAAAAGTTCGGTTGTTTCGCAAACTTCATACCAACCAATATCTAACAGAACTTCACAATTAGTTAAGAGTTCGGTTTGTCAAGGTTTTTTTGCGAACAAACCGAACATAGTGGGACAAGTTCGGTTAAATTGAAACTCAACATAGTGGGCAAAATAGCACAGTTCGGCTACATTGGATTTTTTTTTTTTTTTTTTTTTTTTTTTGTAATATTGGTAAAGTTCGGTTAGAAAATAGTTTTAGCCTTCTTTGTGAACCAACCGAACATAGTGGGAAAAGTTCGGTTAAATCAAAAATCAACATAGTGGGAAAAATAGCACAGTTCGGTTACATTTGATTTTTTTTTTTTTTTTTAATATTGGTAAAGTTCGGTTAGAAAATAATTTTAGCCTTCTTTGCGAACCAACCGAACTCAGAGTTCGGTTAAGAAAAAATTAATTCGTGATAACCGAAGTGTTCTTCGTGTTCTTGGTTTCAGAATGTTCGGTTAGCAAACTAGTTTTTTTTTTAAACTATTCCTAACCGAACATGATACTGTAACTTCCATTTAAACCATATTTTGATGACTACTGCTCAAAATTTCAATCAAAAACGAATTAGAAGTAATGGGTTTGTGGGAAAATACTTATGGATAGGTTTGTTTATAAAAGATTGATTAATCGACGATGAAAATTCAATGAATCGACCAGGCTAAAAATTTGATGATTTTGATTAGATTTGTATATGATCAGGGTTAGATGATCATAAATTGATGAAGAAGAAAAGAAAAAAAATTGTAGAATAGAGGAAGAAAAAGTTGTAGATTAGTTATAATTTTAATTAGGTAAAAGGGTAAATATGTTAATGATTTAAATTAAGTTATATATATATAGAGGTGGTGGTTGGTGGTGGTAGTCGGAGGTGGTAGTGGTGGGCGGCGGCGGTGGTGGTTATATATATATATAGGTGGTTATTAGGTTAGTTTTAAATTAAATTAGGTTAAGGGTAGGTTAGTCATTTCCACACTTTAGGACACCCCTTATAACTATAGGGAATGTGGCCTAATAAGACCATGGTCCCCCAAAAAGACCATGGTCCCCAAAAAATGGTTCTTCTATATTGACATAGAAAAATTCCGGAGAGAAGTTTTAGCGAAAATTTCAACCCTGATTTGAAATCTTAGAGATTAAAGGATCATGGTATTTACAGTTTAAATAAAGTTATAAATAAAAGATCACATAGAATGTATTTAAAAATTTTCTAGATTAGAACGGTTTTTTCGATGAGAGTGTCAATTAGTTCGGAACAATGTTATGGATTGATTTTATACTTGGTATAAAATATTAAGGAGAGGATTTTTTATGCTGTTATCGTTTTATCAGTGATAAACAATATTTCATAAATATAAACCGATAATATTTCATAAAAAATTTCAACTTCCCGCGCTCCTAACATTCTTCACGGTGAAATTAAAATCATGTTTTAATTGGCCGACCAAAAGGGAGGCCTTCTATGTGATGAGAAATCTGCACCCTGTCAGTCACAAATGGGCGTGCAAAAACCCGGTTTTCCAGCAAATTTTTTTTTCTTCGAATCGAACAACATATTCATCGTTTTCCCAGGACTTTCTTAGTTCTGAGACCTACCAAGAAATGCATCTATCGAGATTGAAATAATTTGTGAGTTTTTCGATCCATAAACAAAGAATTTTAGGATCAGATTTCACCCATGAACGAATTTAATTCTTTCAATTGGGATCAAGTTTAATTTTTTTGTTATTCAAATCTCTTTCGATCAATAGCTGATGCTTCATATTAATCTGGGTTGAAAGATATATCCAGAAATCTGATGGATAATCGAAGTTACTGCACTTTAAAAATTAACCCTGTAAAACGGGTCGGCAAACGGGCGAAGAAGAAGCACTAAACCCGTTTTGATGCAAAAATAAGTTTCCTTTTTGGTCGGCCTCCCCACCGTGCGCGGTAATCTAGTATAATATTTAGAAAAAGAAAATAAGCATCTGATGAGCATAATTGGCTCCAAGTAAACTTGATGCTATATGAAAAAAAATTCGGAGACTTCTTATTATGGTTTTTCAAACTCATCAACCAAATCTGGTCTGGTCACCTGCTTATAACTCCCCATTGGAAAATATTTTGCTCAATGAACAACAACTGTTAACAACTTTCTTTTGAATAAAAAACAAATGTATTGATTGGCATAAAACAATAACCGAGTAATTAAAATCTCTGATCCAGTAGTCATAGAATCTAAGACACATGTCAAATGTAATTTAATTTTCTCATTAGTTTTCTATCTATAAATTCCTTAATTCTTATCTTTGATTTACAAATAAGTCATTGCTACTTATTTTGTTCGAAAAAAAATACATAGAATAATGGAATTCATGAATACTTTCTTTCTCATTTGTGCTTCATTTTCCTTCTTTACTGGTTTTGCTATTGCAGCAGCAGGTATATTTTATTTCCTTCTGCAATGATTTTTATTTCTGTTTTCTCTTCTTCTTCTTTTTTTTTCTTTTTCTGACGGCGAGATTCTTAACACGTAGGATATCAATAAATTTGTTTAAGTTACTTACATTTTTATAATCTATCTATTTCAGGGAATTACCATATTGATTGCAATATCGGTGTGGCGTATGGAACACAAGGTGACAATCTTCCACCTCCGAGCAAAGCATTAGACCTGCTACAAACCAAAGTTCGGAGGTTCCGTCTCTTCGATCCAAATCCTGACCTCCTAAATTATTTTAACAGTACACAAGGTATATTTACAATCGCCATTGGTACACTTGATAGGGATATCGAAAAACTTGCCATGGATCCGAACTTTGCAAAAGCATGGGTGAACACAAACATAGTTAGGTACCCGAGGGTAAAGTTCAATTATATAGTAGTTGGGAATGAAATGATTCCTACTAATGTATCTAAGTATGTCCTTCAAGCCATGATAAACATGAACACTGCTGTGAAGCAAAGTGGTGTCCCACAGTCTATCAAAGTGACCACGGTGGTGGCAATGGGCGTGCTCGGGGTGTCCTATCCACCTTCTGCCGCAGTTTTTACCAACGATTCCATGCAAATAATGCGAGGCATTGTAAGTTTCTTGCAAAACCAGGGCTTCCCACTCTTTCTTAACGTTTATCCTTATTTCGCCTATGCTAGTAATCCTTCGAAGATTAGGTTGGACTATGCATTGTTCAACACGACTGATGTTGTTGTTCAAGATGGGAATCTCCAATACATGAATCTGTTTTATGCTATGGTTGATTCAATGATTTGGGCAGTTGAAAAAGCAGGTGGTTCAAATGTTGAGATTGTGGTGAGTGAAACTGGTTGGCCTTCAGCTGGGAACGCAGCTGTGGCCACGGTCGAACATGCTAAAATGTACATCAACAATATGATCACTACACTGACAAAATCAGGGACACCGAAAAGACCAGAACACGCTATGAGGACGCATATTTTCGCAATGTTTAATGAAGATAAAAAGGCCGAAGGAGTGGAAAGAAATTTCGGGATTTATCACCCGGACTTGACAGAGGTATATCATGTTAACTGGCCTCCTACTGGATCTTGTGATATTGGGAATCATTGAGAGCTGTGAAACTGTTTATTCTGCAAAACTGCAGTGTAATGTTCTCCAGATTTACGGTTAAATAAAAGGCCCAAGGGGTGAAGGTGTTTTGATGATTGTAAGTTTGTAACATCTTATGGTAAGGTTAAAAAAATTCCTAAGCCGATGTCTTAATAGAACTTTTTCTTTGTGGACTATTCGTGCGTGTTTAATTGTCTACCAACTTGACTCTTTTAGTTAAAAACTACCTTAAGTGGGATTAAATTTTCACAAAATTGGTCAAAAAGACCAAAATCAACAATTCCTGGGTGAAAAAGACACTTAGGTTTTGATACTGTTTAAATAGCCAAAAATTAAAAAGATACTGTTTAAATAGACAAAAATTTAAAAATAGGCAGGATGTAACCAGTTTAATCCACTGTCCATTTTCAAATATTTTTTTCTTTTTTATTTTACACGGGATGCATCCAGTTTCATCCTTGCTATTTTTTAAATATAAGCCAGGATGAATCCGGTTTCATCCTTGCTATTTTTTTTGGCTATTTCACCCGTACTTTTTTTTTTACTCGTCCATTTGAACCGTGTTTTAAATTTTTTTGGACAAATGACCCATTTTCTCTTAAATTTTTACACAGATTTGATGATGCGCCATTAAGATCAGGCAAGTGGAATCATATTTACTATTTAGTACTCCCTCCGTACCTCTTATATAGGCGGAATATTGCCTTTTTCTTGTACCATTAGATAGGCGGAGTGGCAATATCAAAATGGCTCTTAACCATTTTACCCTATTTATTTTATTTGGTTATCTTCACAATTGAGTTTATGTCTCTAATATAAGGAATATAATAAAGGGTAGGACAGGAAAAAGCATGGATATTTATAAAATCAAGAAACAATTCTTAATCAAAGAGATTTTAACCATCCGCGTATGTGGTACGGAGGGAGTAATAAAGAGTATCCTTACACTGTGTTAGATACATGTTTTGTTCCGTTGATCAAGATCATGCACAATCGGCGCTCCTAAATGCGGTGTACTTCCGTTAGGCCAGATTGCTTTGATGTGCTTTGGGCTGGGAATGGCGCAATAGACTATAATGGGAAAGTAAGCAATATTAGAATAGGTATTGGTGTCAATCGATCTGTCTTATTTGTCTTAGAAGCAGTCAACTAGAACAGGGAATTTTCTTTCTTCTTCCGACCGGAGTGATCCCCCGCCTTGACCATGGGTGATTCTTAAATGGCTGACGCAATACGAGGGAATGGAACGTTTATTGGCATGGCGTCTATGGTTGTTGACTGAGACATGCATACTTACAGGGCTCTCGCTTGTGAACTGATCTAGATCTCCATGTGAAATTTTGCTTTAAAAATCCATCAATCATAAATGGCATATCTTTTAAAATGACCCTTGGTGTTGAGATGTTTTTAATAGTTTGGATATATTAACATAACTCCAGATGACAACTTTTTTTTATGTGTAAATATTGGATCTCATTTTAAATCTGCATTTGTTTCATTTTCGATCATGAAAAGATAAAGTGAAAACATTCGCAACATCTGTCCCGTCTTGCGCGGCTTATATATGTATCCGAATCAGGATTATTATTGAGTAACTGGTTTTATACAAATATCTCTAAACTGGGTTTCAGATTTCCACCATTTCCAAAATTCATGTGTTTTGTCTCTCTTGTAACAGGAAAATACCGTGAAAGTTCATATATCTAAATCCGTCTTCTATCGACCAAACATTTTTGGTCAGATGAAACATCATTTTCCAAACTGCAAGGTATTCCGAATAGGAAATTAATGGTGTTATTCCTTTAAAGACATTAACATTGTTATTTCATATGTATCTTCCTATTAATTACATGTAAACTATAATCAAAAATATGTGACATCGTGTGTATAATATACCAATATCCCAACGATACAAATAAAAATTGTTATGATATTTTATCGCATCAATATGGAAAATTTATTGACAATAATTGATTGTGTCGTCAGTATAGTTAAACTAGGTTTCTTTAGTGGAGAAAAATATTGAGAAATTTAGAGAAGTTGAATAACAAATATGAGGATCTTTAGTGGAGAAAAATTGTACAAAAAATTGATTTGATGTGAATTGAGTGTTTGAAGGAGTGTGTTACTTATAGGGATTGAAAAATTAGCAACTTTTTTGTTGCTGGAAAATAATTGTTATTATTGGAACTTGACTCAACCGAAGGAATTCGAGACTCAAACGTGTATTAGAGATTCTTTTTACATTATGAGAAATCAAGTTTTCCTATTCTTTTCTTTTTTTCGAAAAAGAGGTTAGCCTCAAACTTTAATATTGATAATAATCCGATTTAGAATCAGACGAGTTTCAGAAGTTACAGGATCGCCCAAATATTTTCATTAGACTCAGTAAGATCAAACAAACAACAATCATCAACCTGACAACATACAATTTCATACCACACATTAACATAAATACAATTCCTAACCTAAAGAAGACATCTAACCACTTCATGCCTATTCAGGACAAGTTTAAATGGCCTGGTTTGGGCTAAAGTTAAGCCATACAACAAATTTGTATACATCAGAGTTGTTAGGATCAATTGACCTAACCATTTCTCAAGGGTTTTCTCATTAATATAGTAACACAAATGACAATAGTATAAAGGAACCCATAGATCGATTCCACCAACAATCACGGTTTTCATCAAACATAAAGTGATACAAGTAGCAGAGATACCCAAAATCGCCTCTTTTGGGAAGGAAACGGGGTGAATCGGTCTGAAACTTCTTTAGAGTCGGTCTTTTGTATCCATTTTTTGTTGGAGTCTTTGTTGTTTCTAGTGTCTTTGGTAACTTTGTTGTTGCTATTGACTTTAGTGATGATCTTTCTACTGATTTTGAAGGTCCGTTGATGATGTTGTTTTTGATTAACTTCAAAAGAAACCGAACTGAAATACCTAATAAAAAAACCCAAAATAAAAATAAAGACTGGTATCTAAAGAAGTCTAGATCAAAGAAAGGAGAACAAATATATAAGATTTGATCTAAAAACAAAAGTAAATCCTAACTAATACCTAATATCTAAGTACTTAAACCAGTTAAAAGGAAATAGCAGAGCAAAAAGGTAAAGATTCAAAGGATTCAGTGGGGTTACCTGCTAACATCTTCTCCAAAGAAGCAGGTCTGAGCAGAAGTACATCACCCGGTGGAAAAAGTTTCTCTGATAGCTTGGTTTTGGAGAGAGAAAGAGGTTTGAAATCGAGTTTTCCCATCCACGTGAACACCTTTTTTCCAAGTCCTATTGGACTTGCTCTTATAATCTATTTCTGCAAATTCGCTCTCCAGACAACAACGAGTTAATGCAATATGCCCTCCGCATGCATATTATAATTGTTTTTAAAAAAAAAAAAACTTGATTAAATCCCTAAGGTTATATTAAGGTTTAAAACTCAAAAAGATCTAGTACCTAGAAGCGCATGTAGCTAGGAATAGACAGAAAAATCCTCCCACCCTAATGGTGATGAGTTTCGAACTCAGGTCGTTGTTATCATCACTGAACAACTTTATTTACTATCGTTTCACAATGGTATTTGTCCTTCGCAATCACACTCTTATACATTAAATAGTGACACCATTTAATGCGTCAAAAACTTCCAATTTCGTTTTAACAGTCAGCAAAATGCAAATTAAAATTACTGAAACTCATATTTCGAAACTATATTCACATATATAGGGTAAAACAACAATGCTCATAAAACATTATTGAACGATGGACCTAGGAAGCCATCTGTTCGTGCACATCGTGCCCATTCAGAATGCTCTGTCTCGGGAGCTCGTATTTCACTTGTTATCACTGACTTGAGTTGCTAGTTATTTACGAGACGGTTGTTGATCGATGGACAATACATGTTGGCGTATGAGTGGTGTTTGGTAAATGGGTGCTTGCTGGCTCTCCGCACCTAGCGGCAAACGACAAGCCCGACTATCTCTCCATGCCCGTCCCGTGTTCCCTTTTGGTTCATGTGTTACCTATTTATAGATAAGGTATCGATGGTGCCCCCCTCGTTTGTTGATTAATCTTACCTTTCGTTGGTAAGATAGATCTTTCGGACTAGGGTGTCCGCATGGAACAACTTGTACCTGGTGCTGGTGCTCGCCTGGCCTTAAAAGACTTGGCTGGCTTGTTCTACTGGAGACGGCCGTTTCTTTATGGACAATACGTGTTGGTGCATGAGTGGTGTTTGGTTCTTAGGTGCTATTTGGCTCACCGATTTGCGCGGCGAACGACAAGCCCGAGTACCTCTTCAACATCTTCCTAGATTCATCTCCCGGACTGACTCGCTTGGTTCATGTGCCTACCTATCGATAAAGTATCGAGCATTGTCCCTCGAAGTTTTGAACACATGAAATAATACTGGCATATTGTGAAGGAAGGGACTTCCTCTTGTAGCTATGCAGGCAGCAGGATCGTGAAAGTGGGGACTATAGTGGGTATGCTACTTTAACGGTCGTGAACGCGTAAACCCTACTAGAGTAGTGTGTCCACTCCTTGTTCCACCCGACACGGAATGTGTCAAGGATTTGTACCTGCCTTGTGCTGGTTGTGCAGGCTTGGAGAGCCGGCGTAAAATCTGTTATACTTTTATGAGATAGGATCTTTAGGAGATAAGATTATCGGACCTAGGAAGCCATCTAAGCAAGTCTTACGTGGGCTGAAATAAAAATTCAAGCCCACAACTCAAGAATGCCTTCATGGTGGTGGATGAGATAGGGGACTTAGAGCATCCACAGTCGTGGAGTATAACCAAATTTTTTGGTAAAAAACAGACGCAGTGGAGACGGAGTAAAGATCAAAGACCGGACTATAACCAAAACCCAGACCATATTTAGTCTTTAGTCTGGTCTTTAGTCGGGCGTAAATTGAAGTTGCGCCTGATGGGGCGTAACTCAAAGTTGCGCCCCAACAATTATAAAAAAAAAAAAAAATGGGGCGCAATTTGGAATTGCGCCCAATGGGCGCAACTTTGAGTTGCGCCCCAACAATAATAAAAAATAAAAAAAAAAAAATTGAAATTAGCGCAACTTTGAGTTGCGCCCATCAATAATAACAAAAAAAAAGAATTGGGCGCAACTTTGAGTTGCGCCCAACAATATTATAAAAAAAAAAAAAAAAAAAAATGGAACGAGATTTGGAATTGCGCTGGTTGGGCGTAACTCAAAGTTGCGCCGACCAAATTTTAGTCTTCCTCCACTGCGTTACAACACGGACTAAACCCAAATTTTAGTTTTTTTTTTGCTCTTTGCTCTTTGGTTATGGTCGCACCACTGCAGTTGCTCTTAGAGCATCCACAATCATCGACTATAACTAAAAATTTGGTCGAAAATACAGACGCTACGGAGAGGAGTAAAGAGAAAATACTATACTAAAACCAAAAACCAAACTATATTTGGTCTTTGGTTTAGTTTTGGTCGGGCGTAATTTAACGCTACGCCTGATTGAGGCGCAACTATGAGTTACGTTTGGTAGTGAGGCGTAACTTTAATCTATGCCTGTTTGAAACGTAACTTTAATCTACGCCCGATTGGACGTAGTTTACAATTGCGCCTGATACCAGACGGTATTTTTCAATTGCGCCTCAACCGAGCGTAGTTACAAGTTACGTCTGACCAGACGTAACTTTAAAGCAAATATTATTTCCACCTGTAAGTATATGGGGCGTAATTTTAAACTACGCCCCATCCCTTATTTTAAGTTACAACGAAACTTATTCTGTTGTTATACATGGGGAAGATAAGGTTGGTTCCAAGTCAAAATCTGATGGAGCTGTTGTCTGCGTTGATGATGCTAAAGATGGTTTTCAGTGTAAACACGTTGCTGATGACAAGGCTGGGGAAGAACACGTGCAAATCCAGTGCACTTCACAAATCCATGAGATGCTTTTTACTCTTTACTCGACTAAACACGTTGCTTGTGACAAGGCTGTTGTCTGCGTTGATGATGCTAAAGATGCTTTTCAGTGAAGTACACGTTGCTTATGACAAGTGCAAATCCATGAGAGGCAGTGATGCCAATGCGGCGATATACTGGTTAGCTAGAATGTTAGAAGGAGGTGAAGAACCAATACCCATCAGGCGAACCCCCAAGTTACGTCCCATCGGGCGTAGTGTCTAGTTTGCGTCCCACCAGGCGTATTTTCTATTTGCGCCCCGTCGGGCGTAGTTCAAGTTACGTCTCTCCATCGGGCGGTTTTATATATTACGCCCACACCAAACGCAATTTTAAACTACGCTCGATATCAGGCGTAAATTAAAGTTACGTCCCACCCAAACGCATTTTATACCTACGCCCCCATGTGAGACGAACTCTTATACATCCGTTCCACCAAATTTACTCCACCACCGTAACGTCTTACCCCTGACTAAACCCTTTTTTTTTTAGTTTTTTTTTAGTTTTTAGTCTTTAGTTATAGTCGTATGACTGCAGTTGCTCTTAGGGGTGTACATCGGGCCGGCCCGGCCAGCCCAAGCCCTAATGTAGCACAGGCCGGGCGAAACAGGCTTGTAGTCTTTACTACCCATTAAACTTGACAGGCCGGGCCGGGCCGGGCAGTAGCAAAAATTTAATGTCAATGGCCCGTCCATACCCGTGAAACAATACAGGACAGGCAAGGTCGGGCCGGGCAGGCCTCGGGCCCAAGAGATAATTCAAAAATTAAAAAACAATATAGTTTTTTTTTTTTATTTAGCTTGATGAATGATGATACATCTCTCACTCGTTCAAATGATAGTTTAAGCAATTCATATTCATTACTATGAAATGTAAGTCAAAATTTTCTTCCACTTCAATAATTTTCCAACTTGAAATTTAATTCCTTAGTGAAATCCATCACACTGCTAAAAAACTTTATTTCATGTTATCGGACAGTCAGGCCGGGCAAATAAACAGCCTACCTGGCAGGTAAACAGGCCGGACTCCAATTTTTTAATAAATACCCGGGTCCGCCCACTTATAATTATCGAGCAGGCCGGGTAAGCCCATGACAGGCTGTCGGGCGCCCATGGGCTCCTTCGGACCCGGGCGATACACAGCAGGCCGCAGGTTTCCGGGCATTTTGTACACCCCTAAGGGGACTAATCAGATAACGACACCGTAGCTTAGGCCCTCAAATGTCCTTTAGTCCCGCCTATTTGGCGAATTTTTTAGCTAAGTTTCCAAGGATCCTAGTTAAGGAGTTTGGGTTAAATAAATGGACTGATTGGATTCAAAATTTGATTCAACGGGTAATTCAATAAGAAGTTTTCATGAATATATACGCAGTAATTTGTCATCGGTTATTCCGTATTAGCATAGCCAAGGCATTTAGGCTTAGTTTGGTATTGCTGCGGCTTTTACAAAAGCACTTTTCTACTGTGCGTTGCTGTGAGAAAAAAAGCAGTTAGATGTTTGGTAAAATATTAATTAAAGTTAAAGCTGATTTAAAAAGCAATGAAAGTGCGTTTGGTAAAATATTAGATTAAACCATTGTTGGTGTGACATATGACAAAAACAGACATATCTGAAAATAGATTTAATCAATTTTATTGAGTTTAAAAATAATTATTTTTTTTGTATTATTAAATATAAGTATATTAAATATTAATTTACTAATTGCTACTATTATTATAATTGTTAAAATATATTATTTTACTTAACCACTTTTTAATATATAATTTTCAAACAAAAAATCAAACTAAAATTAAGTAATTATTTAATATTTGTTTTTATTTTATTTTTGACAAATTAAATGATATGACATCATAAAATAGTTTGAAATAAAATATAATAATATTTAAAAAATAAAATATAAGAAATAAAAAATTGATTGTATATATATTTAAGGGTAATTTTTTGTCATTTACAAAATAAAATAGGGACAAAAAGGATAAATTTAACATTAAATTTTGGTGGGACCAAAGCTTATCTTTGGCTTTTAAAAGCTCCTCCTCCCCAGCTTTTGAAAATGGAGGAATTTGGGAAGCGCTTTGGATAAAAAGCATTTTGATTTTTTTTTTTACCAAGCACCAACTTCAAAAATTATTGGCATATATAGGTTTTGAAAGTGCTTTTGGAAAAATAAAAGCATTACCAAACCTAGCCTTAGGCTTAGTTTGGTATTCTTTGTAACTTTTGTAAAAGCACTTTTACTTGTGCGTTCTTTGTCTTTGTCTTTGTGAGAAAAAAAACGGTTAGACGTTTGGTAAAATATTAATTAAAGTTAAAGCTGATTAAAAAAGCAATCAAATGTGTTTGTTAAAATTTCAGATTCAACCATTGTTGTTATAACAAATGACAAATACAGACATATCACTCATGGTAGTTTTATTCAATTTTATTGGGTTTAAAAATAATTAATTTTTTTACTATATAATATTAATGTTCATACTAATTATCACTATCATTATGATTGTTAAGAAATTATTTTACTTAACAATTAAGTAATTATTTAATATTTGTTTTTATTTTCTTGTTGACAAATTAAGTAATCATTCAAGCAAAAAATGAAACTAAAATTAAGTAATTATTTAATATTTGTTTTTATTTCTACTGTTGACAAATTAAATAAATAGTATATAAAATAGTTCGAAATAATAAAAAATAATAATATTTAAAGAATGCAATATAAGAAATAGTAAAAAATTGATTGTATATAAATTTAAGGGTAAGTTTTGTCATTTATAAAATAAAGTAGGGATAATAAAGATAAATCAAGCATTAAATTTATGTGGGACCACAGCTTATGCTTTTGTAGCTTTTAAAAGCTCTCCTCCCTAGCTTTTAAAAATTGAGGAATTCGGGAAGTGCTTTGTTAAAAAAGCACTTTTGTTTTTTTTTACCAAACATCAACTTCAAAAATTATTGACATATATAGGTTTTAAAAGTACTTTTGAAAAAAAATAAGCATTACCAAACTCAGCCTTAGGCTTGGTTTGGTAATGCTTTTATTTCTCAAAAGCACTTTCAAAAGCTATTTATGTCAATAATTTTGAAATTAGTGTTTGGTAAAAAAAATCAAAGTGCTTTTATTGAAAGCACTTCCCAAATTCCTCTCAATTTTTAAAAGGCTGAGGAGGGAGCTTTAAAAGCAAAAAGATAAGTATATTTACCTAAATTTAATGATTGATTTATCTTTTTATCCTACTTTATTTTATAAATGACAAAAATTACCCCTTAAATTTGTATACAATCAATTTTTTACTATTTCTTATATTGCATTCTTTAATTTTTTAATTTTTTTAATTTTTCAAACTATTTTATATACCATTTCATTTAATTTGTTAACAAATATAACTAAAAAATATTAAATAATTACTTAATTTTAGTTTCATTTTTTGTTTGAAATATATATATATATATATATATAAGTATTTAAGTAATAATTTTTAACAATCATAATAATAGTGGTAATTAGTATGAATATTAATATTATATAGTAAAATAATTAATTATTTTTAAACCCATAAAATTGAATAAACCTACCATTAGAGATATGTCTGTTTTTGTCATTTGCTACAACAACTATGGTTGAATCGAAATTTTACCAAACACACTTTGATTGCTTTTTTAATCACTTCAACTTTAATTAATATTTTACCAAACGTCTAACTGCTTTTTCTCCGCGACAAAGACAAAGAACGCAAAAAAAAGTGCTTTTACAAAAGCTGCAGCAATACCAAACTAAGCCTTAATCAGCTTGGATTATGACAGTTCAGGACCCGAATCTCATATTTGGGATTAGATATCACAGAAACACATTTCCAATTAGATATGCACATTTCCATACATTAGTACTAATAATTTGCCATTGATAATTCCATATGAAGATGATGAAGGAATTTATCATATTGGATTACAACAATAGTTAAGGATCTGAATCACTTACATTTGGAATCAGATATTTAAATTCTTAAATTGTACTCCATCTGTTTTTGGAAAAGTGATACTTTCATTTTTTTTCATTTTAGCCTAAACATAGATCAAATTGAAAAAGTAAAAGTATTCATTTTCCAGAAACGGAGGGAGTACTATTCTTTTTGTATCCCACGAACTTTGCTCATTCCTTTTTCTTCTTTAAATAAATCAATTTCTTGACTATGATGGCTAGGGATGGTCATGGGGCGCGTATGGGGCGGGTATGCCAATCCCAGTCACTGCCCCGTTCGTAAAAAATTACCCATACCCGCCCCATTACCCACATGAATTGGGACGGGGCGGGTATGGGGAATACCCGTATGGGGCGGGTTTCCCATGGGTTACCCGTAACACGGTGTTAATACATATATGTATTTATAATCAAAACTTAAACAGAAATAATAACATAGAATAATGCATTCTAAAATTTAAAATTCAGAAATTCATCTTAAAGTGAAGAAAAGAATCTATAAATGACTTATTAGTTTTTCTACTTTTTCCTTTCTCATTCTATCTTCGTCCATGTTAACCATTGCATTATCTGTATCGCTTTGACTATTTTAACTTTTAGAGAATGTGTCTGATCACAACAAAGAAGCGAAAGTGATGAATATACAAGAACGATCAAGAATATACAAGAACGATCAAGAAAGCTCGACAAATTGGTAAAAGTATAAAAATTCGATACGAATTCTTACATAAAAGTCTAAACCCTTATAATATGAAAGCTACGGGGCGGGTATGGGGCGGGGACCTTGAATCCCATCTCCATCCCATCCCCGCAGCTTAGGTTTCGGGTATTACCCATACCCGACCCCATCCCTATTTGTGCGGGTAAAATCCTCCTACCCAAACGAGGCGGGTACCCACGGGGATGGGTTTGGGTGGGGCAAATGGCCATCAGCAAAATATGTTGGCGGTGAACTTAGTTTCTATGCAAAGCTCGGTAGTATCTCTAAAAATCTTACTTATGATGAGTTTCAAAACTCAAAATTCATTGCTTTTAGCCATGAACTGATGAACTTGCTTCGAAACTGCTGAATACGTACAGCCAAATTTCTCCATAAGGAAAAAAAAAAAAAAAAAAGTAATAATTGCTGTGTAATTTTAGTAAAAACACTAAATGACTAATCAGATTCTGAGAATTTAATTAGAATTAATTATGAAATCAATCGTTTTTTACGTTTTTAATTTCTTTCTAAATATTCACTAAATCTAATATTATAAATTCCCCATATTTCTCATACCTTGTTCACACTAAATCACAGTCGGTAAGATTCAGAAAAAAAACAGCAGAAATGAAAAGTTTCTTTCTTATCTGCCTTTCATTTTCTCTCTTCCTCACTCAGTACAGTAGTTTCACCAGAGGTACGTACAATTTCATTTCTTCTTCCTTTCATTTTTTTATTTATAAAAAATTCTAAGATGGCCGATACATTGTTTACTTGTAACTTCTTTATAATTTTTTTTTTTTTTTTTTTTTTTTATATAGATTCAAACTATTTTTCAATTTATTTTGCAGGGGCCTATGATATGGAGTGCAATTTTGGTTTGAATTATGGAACACAAGGAGACAATCTTCCAACACCAGACAAAGGGCTAAACCCTCTAAGACAAGTAGTTTGGAGGCTTCGTTTATTCTCGCCAGATCATGCTATCCTAAATTATCTCAACAGTTCAGACAGCGGCATAGTCGCCCTCTCTATCGGAACGTTCAATGAAGAGATCGAAAAGATCGCCGTCGACCAAAACTACGCAAATTCATGGGTACAACAAAACATAGTTCCCTTCTCAGAGATAATTTTTAGCCACGTCGTGGTTGGCAATGAAGTAATCCCTGGTCCAATAGGTAATTTTGTCGTTCAAGCCATGATAAACATGGAGAAAGCTATAAAGGAGTGTACTACACGTGATATATACGTAACTACAGCCGTGTCCATGAATGTGCTTGGAACGTCCTACCCACCTTCAGCTGGGGCATTCCGGGAAGATGTCATGGAGGTAATGAGAGGCGTCGTACATTTCTTACAAACCGGGGGTTACCCACTGTTTATAAATGTTTACCCTTATTTCGCCTACGCTAATAATCCTGCAGAGATTAGGCTAGACTATGCATTGTTCAACACTACTGATATTGTTGTGCAAGATGGAGATCTTCAATACAACAATTTGTTTTATGCTATGGTGGATTCAGTGATTTGGGCTGTAGAGAAGGCAGAAGGACCAGATGTTGAAATTGTTGTGAGTGAGACTGGTTGGCCATCGGCTGGGAATGGTGACATAACGACTGTAGAACATGCTCGGATGTATGTCAACAATTTGATCACTACACAAATGAAATCAGGAACGCCCAAGAGACCACAACACGCTATGAAGACGCTTATATTTGCCATGTATAACGAAAATCTAAAACCTGAAGGAGTTGAAAGAAACTTTGGAATTTATCGACCGGACCTATCAGAAGTATATCATGTAGACTGGCCTAAATGGAGTGGACGCTGTTTCTTAGGAAATATGTAACTCAAGTGATATTATACCGCAAAACCAGACTGTGTAATGTCTACATATACTTGTGTGGTTAAACAAAAAAGCAGAGGATATTACTTTTACGCATCAGCGAAGTTAAATTTTAATGAATTTATTTTTGAGATGCTTTTTTTTTTTTTTTTTTGCAAATAAAAGATAATAGTGCTAAAAAATGAGCAGTTGAATTTTGCTGAAAATTAAATCCCACATTACAGTCGCTTGGTATCTCAAAAACTTAGCTTACTTATTTTCTTCTTAAAATAAATACATGTTTATGTTTTTGACAATGATGGTAAAATATATTGTTGGCTTCCTTTTCATGCAAAATCTTATTTATGATGGTGTAGATGTAGAAAATCCTACTACTACATCCAAAGAATCTCAAAACACGCATAGAAAAGTAAAATAACAAGAGAAATAGTAGAACACAAGGTATACGTGGTTCGGCATGATTACCTACGTCCATGGGGTGAAAAGATGATCTTATTATTTCACACAAGTTTATAAGGATGAAATGCTCTCCACTATACTCTCTCTTTCCTCTTACTTACTTATGAATTGCCCCCTTTTACCTCTCTACAAGATCTCTATTTATAGTTACAGGTGATGATACATCGATATTACAGTGTTGGGCCTGGTGTAGCTTCTTAGATGTTCTTCTCGGACGACTTGCTGATGCTTCGGCCGATCTTCCCTTTTGCTCGAGCCGAGTCATCTAGCCAAGTGGTGTCATCACCCGATGTCGTTCGTTTGGTGGAGGTGATCGACGTCGCCCTTTAGATTCTTGGCTGAGTCACACTTCGACCGAGCTTCTCTTATCTCTCCACCAACTCTGTCAGTGCATTAACTACCCTCGAACCCGATGAGCATCACATCAGAACTTTTCTCCTCCTTTATGTCGACCTCTCGAGCTGTCTCCGTTCCTCTTTTCTCACGCCCAGATCTGATGAGATGATTCAGTGCTTCTAGTACTTGCTTTTCTTGGTGCGCCCTTGGCCAGGATGGCTCCACCTGTCCCTGTGGATTATTTGCACCTACAGATGGGTTACCAAAAGTGAAAGTTTGTCTGCGTGCATGAACTTGTTTCAAAACTGCTGAATACGTACAACCAGTTTCCTTAAAAGAAAAAAGTAAATATTAATTGTTGTGTAATCTTAGCACTAAAGACTAATTAGATTCTCCGAATTAAATAGAATTAATTATAACAAAGTCAATCGTTTTTACGTTTTATTTTCCTTTTCACCAGATTTTAAATATAAATTCCCCATTCCTCATGGCTTTAGTAATACGTTTCAGGAAGAAAAAAAAAAAAAATAGCAGCAAAATGAAAAGTTTGTTTCTTATTTGTTTTTCATTTTCTCTGTTCATCACTCAGTACATTAGTTCTACAAGAGGTACATTTTAATTATATAATCTTCATCTCTTTTCCCATTTTTCTTTCTGGATTTTATTTCATCCCTGTGTAAATACTTATCATAACTTAGAACTCACATGTTGTTGTTTATTTTTCAATCTACTCTCCAGGGCAGGTATACGATATGAAGGGTGCTTTTGGCTTGAATTATGGAACACAAGCAAACGATCTTCCAACACCAGACAAAGCGCTAAACCCTCTAGTGCACCATGTTTGGAGACTCCGCATATTCACGCCGGATCAGGCCGTCCTAGATTATCTTAACAGAAGTTACCCAACACAAGGTTATACGTTCGCTGTCGCTATGGGGACGCTCAATGAAGATGTCCAAAAGATAGCGGGCGACCAAAACTATGCAAATACATGGGTACAAAACAACATAGTCCCCTGGACAAACACAATTTTTACCCATATTGTGCTTGGCAATGAAGTAATCCCTGGTCCAATAGGTAATTTTGTCGTTCAAGCCATGATAAACATGGAGAAAGCTGTAAAGGAGTGTACTACACAGAATATACAAGTAACCACAGCGGTGGCCATGAACGTACTCGGAGTGTCCTATCCACCTTCTGCAGGGGTGTTCAGGGATGATGCCATGGAGGTAATGAGAGGCGTCGTAAATTTCTTGCAAAACCGCCCTCAGTACAAACTGTTAGTAAATGTTTACCCTTATTTCGCGTACGCTAATAGCCCTGCAGAAGTTAGGCTAGACTACGCATTGTTCAACACTACTGATATTGTTGTTCAAGATGGAGATCTTCAATACAGCAATTTGTTCTACTCAATGGTGGATGCAATGATTTGGGCTGTAGAGAAAGCAGGAGGACCAAATGTTCAGATTTCGGTGAGTGAGACGGGTTGGCCATCCTCTGGGAATGGTGATATAGCGACTGTTGAACATGCTCGGATGTATGTCAACAATTTGATCGCTACACTAATGAAATCCGGAACGCCGAAAAGACCACAATACCCTATGAAGACCTATATATTTGCCATGTATAACGAAGATCTAAAACCTGAAGGAGTTGAAAGAAATTTTGGAATTTATCAACCGGACCTATCAGAAGTATATCACGTAGACTGGCCTAAATGGAATGAGACAGTTAACTTAGGCAATATTGTAGATTAACAGGGGTTAGTCAAATGTGATTTCAAAAGACTTCTGGGTAGTTTCCAAATCTTGTGTTAGTCCATAAAGATTTTCAGAGAGTCTCAGAATGTCTCTTGTTATTGATTAGAGACTTTTTTTTTTTAAGTTATTTAAATTCTCTGAAACTCCATGTTATTGGATTATGATTTCATAAGAGTCACTCCAACACTCTTGTTATTCGAATGAGAATTGAAAGTCATTGATTTGTGTTTGTCAGAGATTTGGAGAGTTTTTTTTTGGAAAATGGGCATGGTTGAAATCTCTCCCCAAGAGGTGATATTTTGGGAGACTTGGAAGCATGACCAAAATCAATTTATCATTTTTTGTTTGAGCTGATGACCAAACAATGGGCCATTTACAACGAGAAGATGCTGACTAGTGTACTTTTATTGAAATATGGGATGAATGGAATAAAGAGAATAAAAACTTAGTCATAGGACAACATTAAAATTTATTTTGACAACGACACATATTTTACTAGGTATTCTTGGTACTTTTATTAACATTATAACATACATAATTAAAAAAAAATGGGATTTGAAAACAGCCTTTGTGATTTGTAGAGAAGAAAAAAAACAGTGAGATTTATTTGAACAATTAATACTATGTATTCGTGGCACTTTGATTAACATTATAACGTGAATAATAAGAAAAATCAGTAGATGTTTTGAAGTTTTATTTAGATACTATACTTTTTTATTTCTCTACAAATCACAAAGACTCTTTTTAAATCTCATTTTTTTGTCTCTATAAATCACAAAGACTCACTACAACACTCTCAGAGAATCACTGGAAATCTCTATATTTTCAGAGAATCTCTGGGAGTCACTCAAATAAAAAATCTCAGAAAGTCTATAGAAATCTTATTTGACTACCTCCCTAAGTGATATTTGAAAGAACAATGTAAACTTTTTCTTTATTATACCGCAAACCACAATGTAATGTATAGACATATCTTTGGTTAAATAAAAAGCAAAAGTTTATTATGTGCATTCAATGAATTTCTCTCAATGTGTGTAGTGTCATTACTCAAGGCAAAATCTATAAAAAGATGTTTTCAAAGTGAAGACACCAAATGTAAATTAGTACATATGTACAACAGAACCTAAAAACATTTCTGTTTTTTGTTTGGAAGTTTATATTCGACGACTAAATTTCACAAACGCCTTTATATCTATGCACACCCTAGTAACATTAGGAAATGAAGGAATTTGGTTTGCTATATCTCTTAGAAAACTCCGGCTAGCAAATGTCTAGTTGGATCTTGAGGAACTCGGCAGACTGGGTCCAGGTCAAATCTAACCGTACTTAGGGCATACTATTATGAAGACAGGCGAGGTAGCGAGAGGCCAACTCTCAATAATCAGAGTATTCACGCTAATCCTTTTCGAATTAAATATAAAGATACATGAAGATAAACACGTTTGGATATAAATCTGCTTCTGACTTCTGCTTTTGCAGAAGTAGAAGTCAGAAACAAAACTATTTTGCTCATAAAAAGTTAACTTTTCTACTTCCAGAGGTCGTTTTAAAATTTTGTAGCCAAATAAACTTTTTGATTTTTGACTTTTAGAAGTCGAAAATTAATTTCTGGGTGTGCATCCAAACACGCTAGTGTTGGTAGGTGATGATGAAATGTATTTTTTTTTTATTTATGGATAATTGGTTCCATTTGTCACATGTTGCAATGTGATATTTTTTTTTTGAGGAAAAAAGGTTATATAAAAAGAAAAGTTATATACAGGGTTATGTACAAAAGAGATTAAGAAATCTCTTCCCAAAAGAAAAACAAAAAAACCTCAAATTACATATGCGGTTTGATCCCATTGATGAATAATCGATTCATCATAAAGTCCTTGAAAATATCTGTAGAAGAACTCCACAAGCAAATTTCCATCTTAATTGCATACACCAGTTCATCTTTGTGTTTCGGCCTTCCTCCATGATTCCTCCTATTTCTTTCCAACCATAATTCCCAGCAGATTGCATATGGCAGTAAATGCCAGACTAATTTGATTCTAGGAGAAACCTTTTCAACTCTCCAGCTCATCATCATGCTCTTAAAATCTCTTGGCCTGGCCCACTGAACTCTCAACGAATTGATGAAAAAGTCCCAGAAGTACTTAACCCAGCTGCAATCAATGAAGAGATGATCTTGTGTCTCCACTTCAGTATTACAAAGAAGACATAAGTTTGAACTAACCTCCACCCTCCTCGCCTGCAACATACTTCTCGTTGGAATCGAGTCATGCATAGAAGCCCAGATGACGAACAGAACTTTTGGAGGAACATACTTACTCCGAACAACCTGTAATACTCCCGGTCAGCATCAACATTGGTAATGTGCATATAGATACCTTTGGCAGTCCGTTCCCCCACTATTTTCGTCCTCTTCTGCGCCGGATACGTTTCTCGAGTCATGCTTAATCTCTAGCAAGTCAATGCTCTCTGCCGGGTTGAGAAATCTTGAGAAATCAAACTTCCAAGCCACATCCTTCATGTCTGCAACAGTCACAGACTTAAATCTGATGAGCTTATAAAGTCTCGGATATTTATCTCTTAAAGGCCTTCTTTATAGCCAACAATCAAGCCAAAAGCGAATACTTGTTCCATTCTTCACCTGGATGGAAACAGAATCATAAAAGTCATCGTTAGCCTTTAGAATTTCAAACCACATACTCCTCCCACTTGTTTCCTTAACTTGTAACGGTACCAAATGAGTTTCATTTGCTCTAGATTTTTCACACACTATCTTCCTCCACAACGCCGATTTTTCCTTCGCATATCTGCCAAACCATTTAGCCAATAAAGATCTATTTATAATCCTTAAACTCCTTATCCCTAGTCCTCCTTTTCTTTTTGGTTTTGCAGATTTCTTCCAAGATACCCAGGTCATCTTCCTCCTAACATCATCCTCTCCCCATAAAAACTTCCTCATTATTGTTGTTAACTTCTTTTCCACCGCAGCAGGCATGTAGTAAACTAATAAGAAGTAAACAGCTATACTTTCAAGTGAGCTTTTTATTAACGTAACCCTACCTGCTTTATTCAAGAATTTCCTCTTCCATGGTGCTAGTTTTTTCTTCATTCTTTCAATTACCACCTCCCAAATATTTGCACTCCTTTTACTAGCTCCAATTGGCAGACCCAAGTAAGTAATCGGCAAAGGATCAACCTTACATCCCAGTTCCATAGCCAAATCATGAATCAAATCATCCGCTCCAATACTTGTCATCGAGCTCTTGTCTAGATTCAGCTTCAAACCAGTCAACACTTCAAACATTAACAAAATAATTAAAAGTCTCCTTACCTCCAACTTAGACGCATCAAGAAAGATAATTGTATCGTCCGCGAACTGAAGATGAGACACCACAGTTCCACCCTCACAAACTTGAAAACAAATCGGCCTCCCATCAATTCTGTGCATCGTGTAAGCAACAAAGAAAGCACCTCCACTACTAACAAGAAAAGAAAGGGTGATAGTGGATCACCCTGTCTAATCCCTTTAGAAGGCTTAATCCTCTGAGTCGCTTCACCATTCACCAAAATCGAAAACTGTGCACCAGTAACACACCATTTAATCCAATCAATCTACCTTTCACCAAACCCATTCTTCCTCAAGATAGTAAATAGAGAAGGCCAATTGACATTGTCAAAAGCCTTCTCCATATCGATCTTACATAATAAACCAGGAATCTTCTGTCTTATTCTGCTATCAATGCATTCATTAGCTATTAGGATGCCATCTAAAATTTGCTTATTTTTAATAAACGCACCTTGCGCACTTGAGATGAGACAAGGCATTACCATCTTAATTCTTTCAGCTAGTAGTTTTGATATAATCTTATAAAAACTACTAATAAGGCTCAAAGGCCTAAAATCCTTAACTGTAGCCGAATCCTCTTTTTTAGGTATAAGCTTAATGAATGACATGTTGAGTCTCCAGTCAAGCTTACCTTTCACATGGAATTCATTCACCGCTGCCATAATATCTGCCTTCATAAAACTCCAACAAGCCCTATAAAACTCAATGTTGTATCCATCAGGCCCTGGTGCCTTATTTGTTCCACATTTTTTTATAACAACCTCCACCTCCGTTTCAACAAAAGGTCTCTTCAGCCAATCTTGTTGCGTTTGATCCAGACTTTTAAACTGCATTCTATCAAAAGAAGGATATACTGTAGAAGAAGCACTGAAAAGAGTAGTATAGTACTGTTGAATCTCACCCTTTATAACCTCTTGATTAAAGATGTCAACTCCATCAATTTCCAGACTTCGTTATACAATTTCTTCTTCTTTTAGCATTCGCAATCCCGTGGAAGTAACAGTGTTCTTATATCCATCTCTAAATCCCTAACCTTGGCTCTTTGAAAAGCCATTTTGGCTCTGGTTACCTTAACCTTATTAAGTTTAGCTAACAAATTAGCTCTTTCATTAATCTGGTTCAAAGATAACGCTGTAGCCTCTTCTGCCAAATTCAGTGTCTTAATCTGTTCCAATAAATCTTCCTCCTCCTTCTTAACGTTTCCAAACACTGATTTACTCCAACTTTTAATAAAAAACTTCAGGTTCTGCAGTTTTCTAAATAAAACATATCCTGGAGATCCAACAAAGTGCATTGTCTGCCACCACTGTTCTACCAACTTAACGAAATCCGGATGTTGAAGCCAATGGTTTTCAATCTTAAAAGAAGAGTTAACTCTAAAACCAGAATTCAACTCAAGCAGTAACGCATTGTGATCTGAAATAGTTCTTACAAGAGCCGTTTGAGTAGCTTGAGGAAATTTAGCATCAAATGCCGTGCACACTAGGAATCTGTCTAGTCTACACAGCAATGGATCTGAATGTTTATTACTCCATGTATATGCACCTCCACTTAGGGGTAGATCAACTAACTCCTTCTCCAGAATAAAACTATTAAGGAACTCCATATTTCTTGCATCACCACCAACTTTATTCCTCTCATTATCACTTCTGACAGCATTTAAATCACCCACAAAACACCACGCCTCTGCAGACCAATCTCTTATTTCAGCAACATCACGCCAGAATTCTTCTCTCAAATTATAATCACAAGGAGAATACGCATTGGTGAGAACGAATTTAAAACCATTGCTCCTAAACTGAAATAGACAAGAAATCGAGTTAAAACCCATTCTTTTATCTAGAATTTCCAATACAAAAGCATCCCATATTGGTAATAACCCTCCACTGTTGCCAGCAACTCCTTGTGATGGTAAAAACTCCCACCCAAACTCCGAATCAAACCACAACTGCCTTATAAAATAACTTGAAAAACTATCTATCTTAGTTTCCTGTAGTGTACAAGCCAAACATTTATGCATCGCGATCATATCCCTCACCGCTATTTGATTATCATAAGAATTAAGACCCCTTATGTTCCAGTCAATAATTTTAGACCCCATTAGAGATCAATAATTCCCTTAAACTGACTTTATCCTGTTCATTCTCAGCCTCCAAAGAGCCACCAGATCCCTGCGAGTCACAACTATCTTGTACTTTCCTTCCATCAGCAATTGCTTTGTACCTGTCCCTATATTTGAACAAAATTTCATCAATAACTTCTTTGGCATGATGTTCATCTTTCTTCAGAATACCACCAAGTCTACAACACAGCTCCACCACCATTTTAGAAGTCGAAAAAATAACTTCATTTGAATCTATATTTGCACTCTGTAACTCATCCAGATTGATGACAATCTTGTCCTCAATTACATTGAATAAATTATGAGTTGCCGTTCTTTGTAGACTATGAGCAACATTCAAATTAATCAATGTGATATTATATATAAACTTACCGCTAAATCCTTAAAATGTAGAAGACTTCCGATTTACCCAGATTAATTGGGGTATACCTAATGAGACAAAACCTAGGTCATTTTTGGTGTTTTCTTTTCCTTTTCCTGCAGTTATGTAGTCGGCATGGTGTCTGTTCGACGACCTTGTCGGCTTTTCTTATTTAGGATTAGAATAAGGTTTGAATCTAAAACCAAAAAGGGAGTAGTTTTGGTTATTTTTAGGTGAAGGGTAATTAGGTAATTTTATACATATTGGAATCCCTTTAACCCATTGATATTAGGTAATGTGGACAACACTTTCGTTAGAGTTTTAATTTAATTGATTTCCTTACAACGCGTTTATACCAAATATTTAAATGTATATTAGTAACACCATCTATACTTCCGTCAAATCACATAATTTTTCCAATAAAAAATTTTGATTATAAAAAAAACTTAACTTAATTTAATTGAAAAGAAAAACTAACTTATCGTGTTTAGAGTTTTATGGAACTCCAAACTCAACTTGGAAGGCGAGTACGTAATATATTAAAAAAAAAAACATATTATTTTCAACGAAAATAAAACGAAAGCATGAATAAATTTCTTATATTTTCTCCACTTATTTAATGTATCGAGACGGATCGGGATGACACCAAGTCTAGAATGTATCGTCACAGGGCGCAGCGAAACCTTTCCCACACCAAATCTAAAGTTTGGTTGAAAGAAAAAAATTGTCCAGCAGTAGCACGGGCATTGATCTAGTCCTTATAAACATTCAACAGAAAGGTCTAAGATTAAAGTTTTTCATCAATTATTATTATCAACCGAAGATAGACCAGAAACTAGAACCTAACACAAAATTAACCAAAGTTAAAACGCACGACAGCCAACAACAAAATATCAAAATGAAACCCCACCTAAATAAGCAAAAAGAAATACAAAAAAAAGAACACGAAACCGCTACAAATCTCACGGGTTAAATTCCACTGGTCATACCGACGGAAAGAGTGAGGTGGATCCCTACTTTCTAGCAGGGGTGTGTCTGGTGTGTGTCCTACCCTAGTTTTTCTATCGGTATAACTTGCACGATTTAACCCGCCGGATGTAAATCATATTTGAAAAGAAAAGAAGAATGAGTACCATCCGGATTTAACCTGCCGGATGTAAATCATATTCGAGAATCAAATGACTTTCTAATTCGACGGATTCATTGCCACAGCCGCAAGCTTTAGCAAATTCAACTTCACAACAGTATCAGCGAACATTTTTGTATCATCACCGGTATTTCCTTCCGGTATGTCGACAATATAAGACTCCAAAACAACAGTATATACGTTACCTTCATTTGTAATGAACTCTTTCACCGACGTAACTGATCGGTAATTCTTTAACCTGTGTTCACCACCAATAACTCTAAAACTCAGTATATGTTTCACATCATCTAATATCTCTAACCTTTCGGTACTCGTTGACGCCGGAAGACCCGATATAACAGTTAATTCCCGTATGCTTCCTACACTTTTCCCATCACCTCTAGTAATTTTGCAACTCTTAATGAAGTGTTTGTAACATCGAGGATTTTCAAAACTCCTGATAACAAGCCATACATCACTAACCGGAGCCTTTATACGTTGTGTAATCAACGATGTGCACGTGTGACCATGATCGCCGGATTCATGGTACGTCTGTATATGTGATTCGAGCCCTTCGAATTCTTCGTTAGTAAGACCATATGGTGGTGTTTGATTTGAGTCCATCAGTAATGGGATTTTTGATGCTTTATATATATATATATAACTTGAAATGTACGGTGAAGTAGGACTGTAGGAGATATGATTATCAAGATTCAGGAGGAAGTAAGAGAGAAAGTTGGGTTTATTGTGTTTGGAAGGGAGAGGATTTTATGTTTGGAAATTTTATATTTGTTACAGTAGGACGGTTATGCCCTTATTTTTCCATTATTATACTCATTTATCTGGTGGCATATTTGTCCTGTTTTTATAGAATATAGTCAAATTAGGAACAGATGGTGACCCCCCCTCTCTCTCTCTCGAGAAGAAAATATAAGGGCAAATCATACAGCAGGGACGGATTGTGTGGAATCTCTTGCGGCACTGGGAAAACAATGTATTCTTTGGTAAAAATATATGGAGATTTGAGTGCTTCCCATACACTAATGTATTTGGGGCCACTAATAAAATGAATTTCAGATAAATTTTGTTACGTTGTATATCCGTACGTACGTAAGATAAGAATTAATTACTGTTGGACTATTTTCAATTGCGCTATCCAATTGAGAAGAGAAACCTGTTGGTGAAAAGATGTCTATTCCCAACAGATGCGAAAACCTCTATAAATAGCATCTCCCAAAACTCGTTTAATACATATCGAAAAAATTGTTGGAAACAATGAAGAAATAATGAAATCGAATTTCAAACAGCTGAGTCGCGGACTAGGTCGCTATCTTTAAGGTATTTCGCGACTCTGCCTCTTGATTGTGCTAGCTTGATCAAAAATTGTCGAACACCTATGGGATAAAACAGCTGATAACTCTCTTATTCGATTTCTCTGCACTGTGAGAAATCGAACCAACAACTACTCTTTCTTCACTTGCTCAGTACTCAAAAATAGATGAAAAACAATTGTTTTCATCTTCTCAACTTGTTCTTTTATAACTCAAAAAAGAAATCAATACGGTTTTAATGAATATAAATTAAGTAATTAGTGCTCCATTTGAAAATCCTCCATACAAATCGAAAACGGTAACAATATAATTACCAAAAATTAATAGAGTTAATTAGAGAATATTAAGTACAAAAACCGTTTTGGAAATCAAGAGTTAAAACCTGCAAAAAATCAGTTTCTGAATCACCAAGGCCCCGCTCTCCCGGATTTTTAAT
The DNA here is from genome assembly GCA_023531295.1 of Papaver armeniacum. NCBI lineage: Eukaryota > Viridiplantae > Streptophyta > Magnoliopsida > Ranunculales > Papaveraceae > Papaver > Papaver armeniacum. The sequence goes on along the minus strand of JAJJWW010004015.1, from coordinate 1,883,731 downwards.
AAATACTCCCTCCGTTCCGATTTACTTGACGTTGTAGGATTTTTCACGGATATTAAGAAATATCAAAGAGAGTAAAATCTTTCCAATAATACCCATATTAATTCCTACATAAAGACTTAAATAACCTAGTTTTGTGTTTCTAGAATATAGGGAAAGTTATCAATCCCATAGTAATATACTTGGGATGTACAAGATTGAGTATATATCCTCCATGGGGTATATTTAAATATTATAGAGTAATTTTTTTTGGTTGATTACCATGAGAATTAATTCTCTGGTGTGATTCCAAAGCAGGGATAGATTAGTGAAAATTGGGAAAAAAAACTAAAACTATCATCTAATTTGGAACACAAAAAAAACCCTAAAAAAAGCAAGTAAAATGGAACGGAGGGAGTATTATAGATATATAAATATACCTATTCAAATGCATGGGGTGAGACTTGAACCCAAGTCTATAGTGTGGGAGCCCAAAATTATACCACCACACTATTTCTCTAAGTTTGATATAATATTACAAAACTATGTTTTTAAATATATATATCTCCCAACAAAAACCTTTTCTGTTTTCTCTCTTTCTAAAGCATCATCAGAAATTTTGTTTACATGTGTTCTTGATTGGATCAAGGGGTACAAACCTTGAATTCAATTTCCGTTGTAGGAGCTTTCATTGTATCCCGAAGGCATTATTTCACATACCTGTTGTAATCGCCAATTTATTGAGAGGGTAGAAATAATTGTCTAAAAGAAATCTTATGAGCCTTGAAAGTTTGGAGTACAACAATCTCTTCCTGTGTTATTTCATCTTCTATTGCAACCCAGTTTTTTCCAACAATTACTAGGGTTAGAAATGATAAACAACAATAAAAAAAACATGAAAAATGATATGTTTTGTATTGGAAAAGGTAAAATTTGAACTTATACATCCAAAAATTTACACTTGCATAAGATAACGAAACCCATTTTAAATTTATAAACAACAATTATTATCTATTTTTTGAAATGACAAGTCCTACACAAAAAATTAGTACTGTATATAATATTCACAAAATTGGTTAAAAAGATCAAAATCAACAAATCCTGGATGAAAAGGACATCTAGATTTTGATACTGTTTAAATGGAAAAAAATACAAATATAGCCAGGATGTAAACAGTTTCATCCTACCTATTTTCAAATATTTTTTTTTTTTTAATTTACATCAGGATGTATCCAGTTTCATCCTTTTTATTTTTTAAGTTTAAGACAGGATGAATCCAGTTTCATTTTTGCTATTTTTTTTTTATCCATTTCACCCATATTAATTTTTACTCGTCCATTTGAAACAGGTTTTAAAAATATTTGGACAAATGACCCATTTTCCGTATAATATTTGCATATAAAAAAATTCCAGATATATTTTAGCACGGATTCACGAAATCCACTGTAGTCCGTAGAGTCTTCACTCTTAACCCTATTGAGTGCTGTTGAGTCGATTTGTATTTCCTTAACTTAAATTCGCTTGTATAACGATGCCAAAAAAACTCTCCCCATAGTGCTCGTTCTAATGAGAGGCAGAGATTTGAACAACAAACAAATTAACGAAAAATAATACTAAACGATCCAAGTCCACAAAAACAAACAATTATGGCATGAAATAATTCAACAACCATTTCGGACCATTAATATAAAGACGATTGAAAAACTAAACAATTGCAACTTGGGGTTTTGGATTTTGAAGATGATGCACCTTTCCTCAAGTGGGAAACTATCGGAAAAACTAAATTAATAATTAATTTCCTCAAGTGGAAAGCTTGGACTTGGATAGATAGCTGCTAGCTCACTAATTGATTATTAGACGGGTACGCCTTTGTTCATACAACTTTTTGGCGATTGGGATCTTTGCTTGATTGATTAGGTTAAATTTATTGGTAATAAAATGTTAATGTTACTTCGTTTCACCATTCTAAAATTAAAACGCCGCCTCACATGGCTATTTCACATAAGTTAATTTAAACATTAAAAAAGATTGTATATATAAGATTAATTATGGCTGAACTTTTTTGAGAAATTTGGTCAATTGCTCGAATATTTTTAAAACATGGTCTAAATGGACGGGTAAAAATTAGTATGGGTAAAATGGATACCAGAAAAATATCAAAAATGAATCTGGATTCATCCTGGCTTAAACTTAAAAAATAACAAGGGTGAAACTGGATGCATCCTGATGTAAATTACAAATAAGAAAAAGTATTTGAAAATAGGTATGATAAAACTGTTTACATCCTGGTTGTTTTTAGAATCTCGTCCATTTAAACCGTATCAAATTTTACATGTCTTTTTCACCAATGAATTGTCGTTATTGGGTTAATTGACCAATTTTGTGAATTTTTTTCACGTTGATGGTATAAAATGCGTCTATTTTTATCAATTCAAGATCAACTGATATAAAACGTGAACGGTTACTAGTATGTCCACATTTCAAAGTAAATATAGTCATCCACGGTAGCATCTCCCTCTTCTCGACTTCATCTTCCTTAGCTAACTGTAAAAACAGATGTACAACTCCTCTCTTCTCTGTCTCACCTAATTTCATTGATTTCATATATTTTTGAAATCAATATAAATTACCTGAATGATAAAAGAAATTGAAATCACCTAATTTCATTGATTTCATATATTACAAAGGACAATTATACAAAAACGAAAAAAAAAATTTGAACTCACAATGCGAGTTCAAAATAGAATTCGCAGCATCACAGTCGTTGGATGTCATCAAACTTAGGAATTAACCACAGTTGTGTATATGGATTATGCTGTATATTTTACTGAATATATCCGAAAAATCTAAATATAAAAAAATTTGCCCAATAATTCAACCAAATCTCGATTGTAGCAATATAGAGAATCTACCATGCCCCATGGCAGAGGTTCCCTTTCTCCCATCTACAACTTCACTCCAGGGACGGACCCAGAAAATTTCTTAGAGTAGGGCTAGAATATCACTAAGTGTCAATGCGGCCGAAGGGCCGCGACAAATTTTTTAGAACGAGTTACATTAACAGCGATTTACTAGAATTTTCCCATAAATACTAGATAAATAGACAAGTATAAGATTAAAATCCGCAAATTTTAGTTACGAAAAGTGTTTGGAGAAAAAAATATATGGTTTAGAGAAGAGAAATGGGAAAATAAATGGGTATGACAAAGGAAGTTCTTCGTTTTAAGCAAAATCTTGGGCTAAAAAATAATTATACTACAACTACAAGGATTAATCATACACAGAGATGGAGTAGTTTTTAATTATGAAAAAATTAATTATACAAAATTTTTATCAACCTAAAAATAGGGACGGGCTATAGCCCGGGTTAGCCCCTTGCTAGGCCCGTCCCTGCTTCACTCAGTTGAGGTTTATACCTTAATGAACCTATTCTCCAACTAAATAAGCCTGACATGTACGCATGTTCTCCAACCAAATAAGCTTGACATGTATGCATGGTTAATGATTGTATGTATACTCCCTCCGTCCCTAATTATATGAGCTACTTGTAGTTTGCACAAATTTTAAGGCAAGGAGGAAAATAGAATATATTTAAGTATTTTTTACAATTATACCCTTATGGGCAATAATTAGTAAAATTTAAAAATGATTTATCTCTGCTTTTATGGGTGCTTCCCACAGGCTAGGAAAATGTCCCGTTTCAAACCAAAGACCCGGGATCAGTAAAAAAACTCTGGAGGCATCTAGTTTCATGGGAAATGGTTTTCAGCTTTTTGGAATTTTTTCCATGATATGGTATTCAAAGACCCGTTTGACCGATTTTTGTGGTAATTTTGCCTAATTTTTAGCACTTATAGCACTTTTGAATTCCGTAAAATCACTCAAGAAGAGTGCATTTTTATGGGAAAAAGGCCAACGTTCAAGACATGTAACTAAGTCACACGGTCCTCAGTTTTTTAGCAATATTTCTTCGTTTAAGAGGGCAAAAAGGACGTTTCGGTTTTCCGAGCGCTTTTGGAGCGCTTGTATGGGTGCTTCCACGAGGCTAGGAAAATGTCCCGTTTCAAACCAAAGACCTTGGATTAGTAAATACACTCGGGAGGCATTTAGTTTCATGGGAAATGGTGTTCAGCTTTTTGGAATTTTTTGCATGATATGGTATTCAAAGACCCGTTTTACCGATTTTTGTGGTAATTTTGCTTAATTTTTAGCACTTATGGCACTTTTGAACTCCGTAAAATCACTAAAGAGGAGTGCATTTTGATGGGAAAAGGGCCAACGGTCAAGACATGTGACTACGTCACATGGTCCTCAATTTTTTTAGTAATATTTCATCGTTTAAGAGGGCAAAAAAGGACGTTTCCGGTTTTCCGAGCGCTTTTGGAGCGCTTTTATGGGTGCTTCTCACGGGCTAGGAAAATGTCACGTTTCAAACCAAAGACTTGGGATTAGTAAATACACTCAGGAGGAATCTAGTTTGATGGGAAATGGTGTTCAACTTCTTGGAATGTTTTCCATAATATGGTATCCAAAGACCCGTTTTACCGATTTTTGTGGTAATTTTGCCTAATTTTTAGCACTTATGACACTTTTGAGTTCCGCAAAATCACTCAAGAGGAGTGAATTTTGATGGGAAAAGGGCCAACGTAAAACTCATGTAACTACGTCACACGGTCCTCAGTTTTTTAGCAATATTTCTTCGTTTAAGAGGGAAAAAAGGACGTTTTCGGTTTTCCGAGCGGTTTTGGAGTGTTTTTATGGGTGCTTCCCACATGCTAGGAAAATGTCCCGTTTCAAACCAAAGACCTGGGATTAGTAAATACACTCAGGAGGCATCTAGTTTCATGGGAAATGGTGTTCATCTTTTTGGAATTTTTTCCATGATATGGTATTCAAAGACCCGTTTTACCGATTTTTGTGGTAATTTTGCCTCATTTTTAACACTTATGACACATTTGAGTTCCGCAAAATCCTCAATAGGAGTGCATTTTAATTGGAAAAGGGCCAACGTTCAAGACATGTAACTACGTCACACGTTCCTCAGTTTTTTAGCAATATTTCTTCGCTTAAGAGGGCAAAAAATGACGTTTTCGGTTTTCCAAGCGCTTTTGGAGCGCTTTTATGGGTGCTTCCCACAGGCAAGGAAAATGTCTCGTTTCAAACCAAAGACCTTGGATTAGTAAATACACTAAGGAGGCATCTAGTTTCATGGGAAATGGTGTTCAGCTTTTTGGAATTTTTTCCATGATATGGCAAAGACCCGTTTTACCGATTTTTGTGGTAATTTTGCCTAATTTTTAGCACTTATGGCACTTTTGAACTCCGTAAAATCACTCATGAGGAGTGCATTTTGATGGGAAAAAGGCCAACGTTCAATACATGTAACTACGTCGCACGGTCCTCAGTTTTTCAACAATATTTCTTCGTTTAAGAGGGCAAAAAATGACGTTTTCGGTTTTCCGAGCGCTTTTGGAGCGCTTTTATGAGTGCTTCCCACAGGCTAGGAAAATGTCCCGTTCAAACCAAAGACATGTGATTAGTAAATACACTCAGGAGGCATCTAGTTTCATGGGAAATGGTGCTCAGCTTTTTGGAATTTTTTCATGATATGGTATTCAAAGACCCGTTTTACCGATTTTTGTGATAATTTTGCCTAATTTTTAGCACATATGGCAATTTTGAGTTCTGCAAAATCACTCAATGATCGCTGTCGTATGCGTCAAAAATAATTTCACTTTCCTAAAGTATATGATAAGAAAGAGTTCGTTTCCACAGAGAGGCGATTGTAGTTATTACGTATTCAATTTCTTAAAGTAACCAAGTGGGGGGATTTCTGATTCTTATGTAAGCAATAAAAGTAAATTAAAAGCAAAGTAAATTGTATAAAATAATCAATAGAGAGAGATATTGGTCAAGGAATTCATCTTCAATCTTAGACATGTGTTTGCATATATGATTAGAATTACGATTTAATCTCTTGTGTTATCAAAATCCTAGAGAATCAAGAGAGCAAGATAATCTATTAATTTTCTAAATTCATCAACACACACATTAGAGCTGCGTATGTGAATTCTACCTAAAGAATAACCTAACGCCTTGCGCTAATCAAGTTCAATTCCTAGGAGCATTAAGTTTCAGAAATAGGCTAATCAATGCAATTGTCATGCGTTGCGCATAACAATTCGGACAATGGTCAAACTCTACATATGATTACGAGAGTGTATCACTACAAACCGTAAACATATTATGCTACTTGTATTCAGGGTTATCGCTCGATGAAAAACCCTAAAATAGCTATGGACTAGGATGCAAGTTCAATTAATTGGCCACTTAACTAATCAAACATCATAATCCTATCACAATACATCATTCATGTGATCATAAAAACAGTAGAGAATTGAACAATAATCAAGAGAGAAAACTAATACATAAAGCAAACACAAGTTTTAGAAATATGACTACATCCTTAACCAATAATATTAAATTTAGCTACTCATAGCTATGGAGTTCATCACAAAAATATAAGTTGAATAAAGAAGAAGATGAACAAAAGCAAACCCTAGTTGCGTAAACAAAAGCGGCTCTCCAAAGTTCCAAGAATAAGATGTATCCCAAAAGTTGTACAATTCTTCTTTTTATAGCTTTTCCTTTCTTCCAAAATTAGGTCAAGTCTCAAAGTCCATTAGATAAAAATCCACCAAGCCCATAAGAGAGAAAAACCCATGTAGAAAATATGTCCAAAAATACGTCGCCGGAAAACTGGTATTATGGTCGGAAATCGGCCGGAGAAGTGCCCGGAAAATGGTTCGAGTGGCCACTGCAAAGTCCGCCCGGCCACCGGTCAACGAATCGGATCGGCCAGATCAACTCAGTCAACGATCCAACTCGGGTCAACCAGGATGAGTCAGCCCCGAGTCAGCTATTCAGGTGAGCTAACTGGGCTGACTTGGTTGAGTTGCCATGGCATAAGCCATTTGCGCAGGCCAAAGTTGTAATGCAAAGATGGTGCATACCCAGCCATGATGGCCTCTTCCCTGCTGTAACTTCTAAAATTCAGCTGCAATTGCACTACAACCTGCAATTCCTCAAATCCTTCAGCTTCAACCCAAATTCAATCAGTATCACTAACAGCTCCATGTACTCGGAACCCACCAGTAACCATTCTCTGACTGCACTTTGAGCCCTCATATCGGACCCATGACAATCACCAAAACCACCTGCTAACAATCACCACCCTTCCATGGCACAACTAACCCTTTACCCATGACAGGCTGCAACCTACACAAGCTCGAAGCGAGAACCATCTCCTTGTTCTCATACATTCGGTTCCATCTAGCAACACCCGAGTCACAATCTCACTCAATCTCCAAACAAAGAAACCCAATAGAACCAGGCACTTCCACTGAACTAGTAACAATCTTCATCTCTCGCAACCACAGAAATCATCTCCGACCAAAGTTGTAATCAACAACATCAACAACACGACCAAGCAAGCCAACCATTCCCTTTTACGCATTTGTCTCTTGCAACTCGGGCAAAGTCAGAATCAACTCAAGCCATCTAGCGGACAACCACCGGTTCCATCTTACTGCCTCCTCCATCTTACAGCCATTTTGGCAGCAAAACAGCATCACCTGAACATCTCCGCACAATAGCAAGACCACCCATTCACACCATTCATTCACCATTCTGAGCCATACCACCAGCATCACCAAAACCATCTGAGTTGAGACCCAAAGAAGTAACAGCTAACATCTTGTCCCTGACTGAATCTTCTTAGTTCAAGAAGGCTCTCCACTGTCAAGCCGAATTTCAGCTCAACACATACTCTCCAGCAGCAACTCCATCAGATAAGCACCAACAACATCTCATTTGAGCCTCTGTCATCACTCTCAATCCTGTATTCATGCCGACAACAGCTCTGCTCTTCATTGTTCTTGGCAACAGATATTCCTCATCCCATTTTCTAAATCATTCAGCATCAACTCCATCCTTAGAACTGCAGCTTCACCTATTTCATTCATTTACCAGCTTTTCCTGAATCTTCTGCCAAGCCAAGTACCAGCAACAACCTGCAACTCATTAGAACCAAACACCCACACAACTGACTCCATTCCTTGGCCTTCATCATTCACCAACTGAACCAACATAATTCATCACATTCTTCTCAGTTCTGTACCACCTGTAGCTTCACACAGCCAACACCAGCTCCATAATCACCAGCTCCATTGCCTGTAATCGCATCAGTGCACAAAGACTCCATCCAACAGCTTACTAATTTCCATCTGTAGCAACATCTCCACCAGAATCATCTTCTATAGCTGTTGAATCTTCAACTGGGAAACACCCATCTCAGCATCTTGCTCACCTCAATCTCCACTAGAGATTATCACTACTTCAAATTAACAGCAAATTCCTCTTCTACCACCTCAATAATAAAACCCATCTCTGTTTCTCGACCATCACAGATCGAAATCAAACCCAAATTTCTCCGATCTGATTCAAAATCTTCCATCGAATACTCCATTCTTTGTAATCAATAACACATTCACAACAACCCTAGCTTTCTTCACTGATTTTACAACAACGGCAACACAAATTGCTCTTCCAGGAATCAGTGAAACTCACTGATCCTCTCTAATTTCTCGATCTCTCTATCGATCCAATAGCTGCAGCCGTTCTTCACTTCTCTCTGGATTTCAGGTGAATGAGAGAAATATCTCTCATCAAATTCAGGGTTGTAATGACAGGGTTGGATAATGACAACCCAAACACCCAGATAAGGGCCACCCCAATGGATACCCTATAACAGGTGGCTACCCCTTAACATCAGTTGGCTAATACTCCTTTGAGAGATTCGCCCCTTAACCTTGACTCGACTCTCAATAGTATCCGCCTGTGAAATGACCTTTTTGCCCTTTTTAACTCGATTTGGATAGTTTCTTCTTCTTTTCGTCCGTGCGACTCCAGAGTACCTATAAGACTCAAAACAAACGTAAAATACATAATTTACAAGAAAAATAGCAAAGAAAGCATAAACTCTAGATAGTAAATACGGTGTATTCTACACCTATCAAATTCCCCCACACTTAGACTTTGCTAGTCCTCGAGCAAATCAAACAAAACAATTCTAAAACATACATACAACTCCGTGTCGTCGAGGCTACGGTCACTTTTAGCATAAATAACAAGCCTTTGAACCCCTAGGTGTCCCTAGTGGACGAGTTATAGTCTCGTGAGGGTTTACTAGAGATATACCCACAAAACCTACTTTTCCAACTTACTAGTTCTCCGTAATGATAGCATCCAACGCGCTAAGAAGACATAGAGATTCTGCACACTAGTCATAAGAAGTTAGACACATAAATGAACACAATCTCATTCTTAAAAGTTGAGAGAGAAATAACCATCCTTTCTCGACAAAAATTTGGGTTCGGAGTGATCGAAAGTCTCGACTCTGCCTCACAAGAAAAGGTTTTATGATATTGCTCTCAATAATAAACAGCTTTTTATGGGTCACACATGTGTCCGAGGTTGGAATGAAGAGAGAATCTGCGACACGTTGAATGGTAGGAAGGCAAACCCTCAGAATGTTTTGAAAACCCACATCTTTTATTCATTTTTGAAAACCCATTTTTCTGATGATCTCTTCGAAAGGAAATCAACCACTTAACGAAGGTGGAAATATGCTTACTTACCTCGTTATCCGTTCAGCGTGCAGCTAGCACCACTCTCACAACATCCATAGAAACGTCTTCGGTCTTCTATCGATGTCTTCATCTTCTTCTTCGGTCTTCAACTCTTGATGATAACTCTCGAACTCCGTAGAATTTCGACAATATGATTCTTTCCTCTAATTCCTTGTTGCTTGAAACTTCATTATAGATATTCCTTCTTTCCCTTGGCTTTATTGAAAAAAAATACGAAACTAAAAACGAACTATACAAACCCAAAATTTATTTTTTTTTTCTCTTTTTTTCTCTTTTTTTTTTTAATTTTTTTTTTAATATGAAATAAAACAAATACAAAATAAAATAATAAACTAATGATGAACCTAAAGAAATTTTCTTTTTTTTTTTTTTTTTTTTTTTTTTTTAAGACAAGAGAAAAATAAAATACAAAATAAAGTAAAATTACTTTACCGCTTGATTCTTCACAACTTGTATGTCTTGATATCATAAATTTCTCGAACTCTCATCCTTGATAATTTTCACTCTTGTACAATAGTCTTCAACTTATAAAAAATCTGCTCCTTGTCTTGTTTTGATGGTAAAAGGGCCAACGTTCAAGACATGTAACTACGTCACACAATCCTCAGTTTTTTAGCAATATTTCTTCGCTTAAGAGGGCAAAAAATGACGTTTTCGGTTTTCCAAGCGCTTTTGGAGCGCTTTTATGGGTGCTTCCCACAGGCTAGGAAAATGTCCCGTTACAAACCAAAGACCCGGGATTAGTAAATACACTCAGGAGGCATCTAGTTTCATGGGAAATAGTGTTCATCTTTTTGGAATTTTTTCATGATATGGTATTTAAAGACCCGTTTTACCGATTTTTGTGGTAATTTTGCCTAATTTTTAGCACTTATGACACTTTTGAGTTTCGCAATATCACTCAAGAGGAGTGCATTTTGATGGGAAAAGGGCCAACGTTCAAGAGATGTAACTACGTCACACGGTCCTCAGTTTTTTAGCAATATTTCTTCGCTTAAGAGGGAAAAAAAGGACTTTTTCGGTTTTCCAAGCGCTTTTGGAGCGCTTTTATGGGTGCTTCCCACAGGCTAGGAAAATGTCCCGTTTCAAACCAAAGACATGGGATTAGTAAATACACTCAGGAGGCATCTAGTTTCATGGAAATAGTTTTCAGCTTTTTGGAATTTTTACATGATATGGTATCCAAATACCCGTTTTACCGATTTTTGTGGTAATTTTGCCTAATTTTTAGCACATATGGCACTTTTGAGTTCTGCAAAATCACTCAAGAGGTGTGCATTTTGATGGGAAAAGGGCCAACATTCAAGACATGTAACTATGCCACACGGTCCTCAGTTTTTTAGCAATATTTCTTCGTTTAAGAGGGCAAAAAAGGACGTTTTCGGTTTTCCGAGCGCTTTTGGAGCGCTTTTATGGGTGCTTCTCACGGGCTAGGAAAATGTCCCGTTTCAAACCAAAGACTTGGGATTAGTAAATACACTCAGTAGGCATCTATTTTGATGGGAAATGGTGTTCAACTTTTTGGAATTTTTTCATGATATGGTATTCAATGACCCGTTTTACCGATTTTTGTGGTAATTTTGCCTAATTTTTAGCACTTATGACACTTTTGAGTTTCGCAAAACCACTCAAAAGAAGTGCATTTTGATGGGAAAAGGTCCAACGTTCAAGACATGTAACTACGTCACACGGTCCTCAATTTTTTAGCAATATTTCTTCGCTTAAGAGGGCAAAAAAGGACGTTTTCGGTTTTCCAAGCGCTTTTGGAGAGCTTTTATGGGTGCTTCTCACGGATAGAAAAATGTCACGTTACAAACCAAAGACCTGGGATTAGTAAATACACTCAGGAGGCATCTAGTTTGATGGGAAATGGTGTTCAACTTCTTGGAATTTTTTCCATAATATGGTATCCAAAGACCCGTTTTACCGATTTTTGTGGTAATTTTGCCTAATTTTTAGCACTTATGAGACTTTTGAGTTTCGCAAAATCACTCAAGAGGAGTGCATTTTGATGACAAAAGGGCCAACGTTCAAGACATGTAACTACGTCACACGGTCCTCAGTTTATTAGCAATATTTCTTCGCTTAAGAGGGCAACAAAGGACGTTTTCGGTTTTCCAAGCGCTTTTGGAGCGCTTTTATGGGTGCTTCCCACAGGCTAGGAAAATGTCCCGTTACAAACCAAAGACCTGGGATTAGTAAATACACTCAGGAGGCATCTAGTTTCATGGAAAATAGTGTTCAGATTTTTGGAATTTTTTCATGATATGGTATTCAAAGACCCGTTTTACCGATTTTTGTGGTAATTTTGCCTAATTTTTAGCACTTATGACACTTTTGAGTTTCGCAAAATCACTCAAGAGGAGTGCATTTTGATGGGAAAAAGGCCAACGTTCAAGAAATGTAACTACGTCACACGGTCCTAACTTTTTTAGCAATATTTCTTCGCTTAAGAGGGCAAAAAGGACGTTTTCGGTTTTCCAAGCGCTTTTGGAGCGCTTTTATGGGTGCTTCCCACAAGCTAGGAAAATGTCCCGTTTTAAACCAAAGAACTGGGATTAGTAAATACACTCTGGAGGCATCTAGTTTCATGGGAAATAATGTTCAGTTTTTTGGAATTTTTTCATGATATGGTATTCAAAGGCCCGTTTTACCGATTTTTGTGGTAATTTTGCCTAATTTTTAGCACATATGGCACTTTTGAGTTCTGCAAAATCACTCAAGAAGAGTGCATTTTGATGGGAAAAGGTCCAACTTTCAAGACATGTAACTACGTCACATGGTCCTCAGTTTTTTAGCAATATTTCTTCGTTTAAGAGGGCAAAAAAGGACGTTTTCGGTTTTCCGAGCGCTTTTGGAGCGCTTTTAAGGGTGCTTCTCACGAGCTAGGAAAATGTCCCGTTTCAAACCAAAGACCTGGGATTAGTAAATACACTCAAGAGGCATCTACTTTGATGGGAAATTGTGTTCAACTTTTTGGAATTTTTTCCATAATATGGTATCCAAAGACCCGTTTTACTGGATTTTTGTGGTAATTTTGCCTAATTTTTAGCACTTATGACACTTTTGAGTTTCGCAAAGTCACTCAAGAGGAGTGCATTTTGATGGGAAAAGGGCCAACGTTCAAGACATGTAACTACGTCACATGGTCCTCAGTTTTTAGCAATATTTATTCGCTTAAGAGGGCAAAAAAGGACGTTTTCGGTTTTCCAAGCCCTTTAAGAGCTCTTTTATGGGTGCTTCTCACGAGCTAGGAAAATATCCCGTTACAAACCAAAGACCTGGGATTAGTAAATTCACTCCGGAGGCATCTAGTTTGTAGGGAAATGATGTTCAACTTGTTGGAATTTTTTCCATAATATGGTATCCAAAGACCAGTTTTACCGATTTTTGTGGTAATTTTGCCTAATTTTTAGCACTTTTGACACTTTTGAGTTTCGCAAAATCACTCAAGAGGAGTGCATTTTGATGGGAAAAGGGCCAACGTTCAATACATGTAACTACGTCACATGGTCCTCAGTTTTTAGCAATATTTCTTCGCTTAAGAGGGCAAAAAAGGACGTTTTCGGTTTTCTAAGCGCTTTTGGAGAGCTTTTATGGGTGCTTCCCACAGGCTAGGAAAATGTCCCGTTTTAAACCAAAGACCTGGGATTAGTAAATACACTCTGGAGGCATCTAGTTTCATGGGAAATAGTGTTCAGTATTTTGGAATTTTTTCATGATATGGTATTCAAAGACCCGTTTTACCGATTTTTGTGGTAATTTTGCCTAATTTTTAGCACATATGACACTTTTGAGTTCTGCAAAATCACTCAAGAGGAGTGCATTTTGATGGGAAAAGGGCCAACGTTCAAGACATGTCACTACGTCACATGGTCCTCAGTTTTTTAGCAATATTTCTTCGTTTAAGAGGGCAAAAAGGACGTTTCGGTTTCCGAGCGCTTTTGGAGCGCTTTTAAGGGTGCTTCTCACGGGCTAGGAAAATGTCCCGTTTCAAACCAAAGACCCGGGATTAGTAAATACACTCAAGAGGCATCTAGTTTGATGGGAAATGGTGTTCAACTTTTGGAATTTTTTCCATAATATGGTATCCAAAGACCCGTTTTACCGATTTTTGTGGTAATTTTGCCTAATTTTTAGCACTTATGACACTTTTGAGTTTCGCAAAGTCACTCAAGAGGAGTGCATTTGATGGGAAAACGGCCAACGTTCAAGACATGTAACTACGTCACATGACCTCAGTTTTTTAGCAATATTTCTTCGCTTAAAAGGGCAAAAGAGGACGTTTTCGGTTTTCCAAGCCCTTTTGGAGCGCTTTTATGGGTGCTTCTCACGGGCTAGGAAAATGTCCCGTTTCAAACCAAAGACCTGGGATTAGTAAATACACTCAGTAGGCATCTAGTTTGATGGGAAATGGTGTTCAACTTTTTGGAAATTTTTCATGATATGGTATTCAAAGACCCGTTTTACCGATTTTTGTGGTAATTTTGCCTAATTTTTAGCACTTATGACACTTTTGAGTTTCGCAAAATCACTCAAGAGGAGTGCATTTTGATGGGAAAAGGGACAACGTTCAAGACATATAACTACGTCACAGGGTCCTCAATTTTTTAGCAATATTTCTTCGCTTAAGAGGGCAAAAAAGGACGTTTTCGGTTTTCCAAGAGCTTTTGGAGCGCTTTTATGGGTGCTTCTCACGGGCTAGGAAAATGTCTTGTTACAAACCAAAGACCTGGGATTAGTAAATACACTCAGGAGGCATCTAGTTTGATGGGAAATGGTGTTCAACTTCTTGGAATTTTTTCCATAATATGGTATCCAAAGACCCGTTTTACCGATTTTTGTGGTAATTTTGCCTAATTTTTAGCATTTATGAGACTTTTGAGTTTCGCAAAATCACTCAAGAGGAGTGCATTTTGATGAGAAAAGGGAGAACGTTCAAGACATGTAACTACGTCACACGGTCCTCAGTTTTTTAGCAATATTTCTTCACTTAAGAGGGCAAAAAAGGACGTTTTCGGTTTTCCAAGCGCTTTTGGAGCGCTTTTATGGGTGCTTCCCATAGGCTAGGAAAATGTCCCGTTACAAACCAAAGACCTGGGATTAGTAAATACACTCAGGAGGCATCTAGTTTCATGGAAAATAGTGTTCAGCTTTTTGGAATTTTTTCATGATATGGTATTTAAAGACCCGTTTTACCGATTTTTGTGGTAATTTTGCCTAATTTTTAGCACTTATGACACTTTTGAGTTTCGCAAAATCACTCAAGAGGAGTGCATTTTGATGAGAAAAGGCCAACGTTCAAGACATGTAACTACGTCACACGGTCCTCAAATTTTTAGCAATATTTCTTCGCTTAAGAGGGCAAAAAAGGACGTTTTCGGTTTTCCAAGCGCTTTTGGAGCGCTTTTATGGGTGCTTCCCATAGGCTAGGAAAATGTCCCGTTACAAACCAAAGACCTGGGATTAGTAAATACACTCAGGAGGCATCTAGTTTCATGGAAAATAGTGTTCAGATTTTTGGAATTTTTTCATGATATGGTATTCAAAGACCTGTTTTACCGATTTTTGTGGTAATTTTGCCTAATTTTTAGCACTTATGACACTTTTTAGTTTCGCAAAATCACTCAAGAGGAGTGAATTTTGATGGGAAAAAGGCCAACGTTCAAGACATGTAACTACGTCACACGGTCCTCAGTTTTTTAGCAATATTTCTTCGCTTAAGAGGGCAAAAAAGGACGTTTTCGGTTTTCCAAGCGCTTTTGGAGCGCTTTTATGGAGTGCTTCCCACGAGGCTAGGAAAATGTCCGTTTTAAACCAAAGACCTGGGATTAGTAAATACACTCTGAGGCATCTAGTTTCATGGGAAATAATGTTCGATTTTGGAATTTTTTCATGATATGGTATTCAAAGGCCTGTTTTACCGATTTTGTGGTAATTTTGCCTAATTTTTAGCACATATGGCACTTTTGAGTTATGCAAAATCACTCAAGAAGAGTGCATTTTGATGGGAAAAGGGCCAACGTTCAAGACATGTAACTACGTCACATGGTCCTCGGTTTTTAGAAATATTTCTTCGTTTAAGAGGGCAAAAAGGACGTTTCGGATTTCCGAGCGCTTTTGGAGCGCTTTTAAGGGTGCTTCTCACGGGCTAGGAAAATGTACCGTTTCAAACCAAAGACACAGGATTAGTAAATACACTCAAGAGGCATCTAGTTTGATGGGAAATGGTGTTCAACTTTTTGGAATTTTTCCATAATATGGTATCCAAAGACCCGTTTACCGATTTTTGTGGTAATTTTGCCTAATTTTTAGCACTTATGAGACTTTTGAGTTTCGCAAAATCACTCAAGAGGAGTGCATTTTGATGAGAAAAGGGCGAACGTTCAAGACATGTAACTACGTCACACGGTCCTCGGTTTTTAGCAATATTTCTTCACTTAAGAGGGCAAAAAGGACGTTTCGGTTTTCAAGCGCTTTTGGAGCGCTTTTATGGGTGCTTCCCGAGGCTAGGAAAATGTCCGTTACAAACCAAAGACCTGGGATTAGTAAATACACTCGGGAGGCATCTAGTTTCATGGAAAATAGTGTTCGGCTTTTTGGAATTTTTCATGATATGGTATTTAAAGACCCGTTTTACCGATTTTTGTGGTAATTTTGCCTAATTTTTAGCACTTATGACACTTTTGAGTTTCGCAAAATCACTCAAGAGGAGTGCATTTTGATGGGAAAAGGCCAACGTTCAAGACATGTAACTACGTCACACGGTCCTCAAATTTTTAGCAATATTTCTTCGCTTAAGAGGGCAAAAAAGGACGTTTTCGGTTTTCCAAGCGCTTTTGGAGCGCTTTTATGGGTGCTTCCACAGGCTAGGAAAATGTCCTGTTACAAACCAAAGACCTGGGATTAGTAAATACACTCAGGAGGCATCTAGTTTCATGGAAAATAGTGTTCAGATTTTTGGAATTTTTTCATGATATGGTATTCAAAGACTGTTTCTGGATTTTTTGTGGTAATTTTGCCTAATTTTTAGCACTTATGACACTTTTGAGTTTCGCAAAATCACTCAAGAGGAGTGCATTTTGATGGGAAAAAGGCCAACGTTCAAGACATGTAACTACGTCACACGGTCCTCAGTTTTTTAGCAATATTTCTTCGCTTAAGAGGGCAAAAACACTACACCAAATTTAACGATTAGCAACAGCTTAAATCTGTTGCTGACCGGGCTTGCAACAGTCCTCAGCCGTTGCTAAACACCTGTCATGATTTTTAGCGGCAGCGCTAGCTAGCTTTGCTAATTTTGGTCGGCAACGAGCGTGTAATGAGAAACAAGTCATTGCGAAATTAAAATATAAAACGAGAAATAAACCTGTTGCTACTCGGTTGCTAATGTTAGAGTTATTCGGGATATATTTTAGTAGAACAGGATATAGTTGTTCTGGTTCAGATTTAGCAACACACTTTTGCCGTTGCTAATTTTTTTGCAACAAAAAAAAAAGGTCAAGTCTTCGTTGACTTGGTCAAAACTGATATCCCCCAATTTATCAGGCAATACCCCAGTTCCATGCAAAACCCTGATTCATTCTATATCCATCAATTGAATCGATAGTTCTCATACAAACATGCCCACACGGATATTCACACAGGTTTAAACCTCAAATGCAATAAAAAGCAGGGAACTCATAACATCAAAGACAAGTTACAGGTTGCATTAAGAAAGATTGAATTGCATATGTAAAAATGTTCTTGTTTCTTACATTGTGCTGGTGCAACTATGTTTGTTTTAGCTTCTAAGCATTGCATATAGAAAATGAATGTTACTGATCTCTTACGGTGAATAATCGAGAATGCGGCATTATTGTGGCTTTGAGAAGATGATCACACGAGGATCTTGAATTCTCGTCTTGTAAATACAACCAAGATGATGAAGAACACATCACGAGATACATATAGTTAGACATAACAAATAAAGAAAGTAAGAATACTTGAGAATTCGGAGTATATACTCTATTGCTAATGATTTGCTTATACACCAAAGATACTAGAGACCAATGAGACTCGCGTAAGTGTTGGGATTTACGATGAGTGCGGTTCGAGTAGTTGAGCTAGTCTGTTTCAGAACTGGTGATCATCTCGGCGATATTCTTCAAACTACGAAAATTTTACAAAACGACCCAATTTAGGTTTCACAATCGACACACATAATCTAAGAATCAGTAACTATAAAAGCAAACAGAACAACTTCATTCTAAAACAAAAAATGATTCTAAACCAACATATATCAGTGACAATTCAAATCACCACAAATAGTACATAATTAAGAACCTCATGTTATGGATTCAGCGTGTTATAAAAGATTCAATGAGCTTGATGTCATCAAAAGTAAAAGTTAAGCATCAGACTTACTTGCAAAATAACAGAGTTGATAACATCTGCATACTTGACAGCTAAATTCAAAGACATACATCTAGCTAGAGCAATAGCATAACACTTCACATTACTCGGAATCCCTCCTAATTGATTCTGATGATTCACCACCACAATGCTAACAATGCATACCCCCGACCCCAAAGAATGCCCAAGAAATATCATCTTATACCTAAATCAACACAAAAATATCATTAAAATACCCCAAAACAAAAAAGTACCAAAAAATCAACACAACAACAATCACAACCAAAACTTAAGTAAATTCAGAAATGATAATATCTCGAAGAATGAAGAATACATACCCGATG
The DNA here is from genome assembly GCA_023531295.1 of Papaver armeniacum. Lineage (NCBI taxonomy): Eukaryota > Viridiplantae > Streptophyta > Magnoliopsida > Ranunculales > Papaveraceae > Papaver > Papaver armeniacum. The sequence continues at coordinate 1,865,307 of JAJJWW010004015.1, read as the reverse complement.
AATGTGACCAACATCATGCATAATCCCGTAGCAATAACATCATCACCTCCAAAAAAAAAAAAAATATTAACTGAGGGTTAATATCCATATATTTCAAAGTAATAATATAAGCATCGCCAATTGAAATACTTACCAGGGATTGATGTTCCCGGCTGGCTACTAGAAATTGACTCTAAGTATAGTCACTGCGCCATCAAATATAACGGGAAAAAAAAACCACAAAATATTTACATATACAAAAACCACACACATAGCAAAAAAATTCATTCATAGAATTCTCGTTTACTGTTCACATAGTTACATCGGTAAAGTTAAATATTTCTTATGCACAACTGTGCATAAAAGTCTTTCAAAGCACAATGCATAAGAGACATTCTTATGCACAATCGCAAAAAGAAGCTACATGTTAGTCACATGTACAAAATGTGTGAACATAAGAAAAAGAAAAGGTAAACGCCGTAAAAGGTAAAAGCCATATATGTTTGTCGTTTATAAACGCGATAGATGATGGCTGAGATAGCATATGTCCAAAAAATTAGAGCGACCAACTAATCAAATTTGATGCACATCCTTGGATGCACCACATATCCTCCAATTCCAACATCTCTGAAGGTTTCAACAAACCTGTTAGCTTTTATGGTCTTCTCAAATGGCATGACAATGTCATCCAACAACACTTTCCCAAGATGAGGTGGTACGGGTGAGTCGTGAGCCATTTCCCCAAATTCACTGTGCAAAGTTTGCTTGAAAACTGACAACAATTTCACCATCCATGTTGAACAATGAACACTTTGGCATGTCGGGACTCCGCTTTCTGATCGAGTGGTGATATGGGCCTGAAAGCGGGTGAAGGTGGTTGGCCGTGAATTTGTATTAGCAACGTATGCGACTCTAGCAGGTGAACTGTCCATGATGTTCGAGCCAACAAATGATGCTTTGGCATTGCAGCTTGGATGTCTGCACAACGTGGCATAACGTTCCAAAGCTTTGGAGCGGAACCCTATTTTCCACTTAGATCTTCCACGATGCTTAATACCTCCATCCTTAGACTTCATTTCTTGAACTTTAGAACGCGCAGGACCGAGAATATATAAATTGTGTACGAAAACAGGACCAACGAAGCACGAACCCGTCCCTAGAATCCTTTCCAAAAGCTTTAGTCAATGCATCTAGTTCTCCTACGAAATACCCGCATCTTGTTTCTCCTTGATCTCTTCTTGCGCCTTACGAAGACCCTCACCGCACGTCGAGCATATGGCCCAGAGTAAAATATAAAGATGATTTGGTACATATTTCGAAAAGACATGATATATATGAAATGCAATCGACTCACACAGTAAGGTCTGTGCACTAGGTAGAATTTTCCCACCCTCTTGAGTATGAACTTTAATCCACACATCGAGGTAGTGACTTCCACTCCGGGATTCTCGCGCTCCTATGTTTTCAATTACCACGAGTCGTTTAACATTAATCAATCGACGAAGTATGAGAGTAGTCATATTGTCCATAAATATTGATATTCGAATTGAGAGAACATATGAAACAATTACTTACCGAGTTCAATCTAACCAAAGAATGAGGTTTACGACGAGAGGTATGAGAGTAGTCATACTGTGACCTTTTCCTCTTGTTTTCAGTTCTACGTTCTTTTGCTTTTACTTCCTCTTCATTCTTGCAGAATGTAGTCCATTCCTCTTCTTTTACACCTGGAGGAATATGAGCAATCCTTGCTTCGAGAGTAGGATGTTTATCAAGATAGTCTCTTCATAACTCATACTTACGTCTCCTCCATGGAGCAGACATCTCCTTAATCATAGATACCTTACAATTCTCGGGTATGTTATATGATTTACAAAAAACGAGCAATGTCTTACTAATCGAGCAATGGTAAATGATATGTGAACATTAATCAGATTCTTCTAAGTATTTGTACCTTTAGTTCAGTCCAGATATCCTCTTTGAAAGTCTTTGTCACATGCTTCCAGGTTTTGAATGAAATAGGGACATGAGTACGAACCAACGCGCCCTTGAAGTGGCCGAATGTTGTTGTGTTGTCTGAAATGGGAAGTCCATTTTCATCCACCTCAATTGCTGCCATAATGACCTATAAAAACATGAAACAAACATTTGTGTGAAGCAAAATAAATCGATAACACCCTTTGTCACTTTCCACAAACACATCAATCAAACTTCTCAAATAATAAGAACTCATCAAGATTATGCAACTGATAAAAAAAAATTTATCATAAAAAGGGAAGTCATGGACTATAAGATAGACACGATAAGTAACACATAGAGCTGATGGCAGACATGCTACTCTAAACTACAGACTCTACAAACATAAGGTTTTCTAAACTCTCATTGTCAGTGAGAGTTGACTGATAAATAGTAGGAACTTCTAAATCATCAACACGACTAGTTAATCCTTGTCGAGAATGCAATACAATAGACCATCCAAATTTCAGAAATATCCTTTGCGTAGAACACTTGTGTCGCTTGATGCAAGAATAAAAGGCTCATCCACAATTCTACCAATGCTTTTCATCTTCGACAAGTTAACCTTTATCACGTGTGAATTTGGATCAACTTTGCATCCATTAATCTTATCTTCAACCACGACCCAATCACAATAGAAAACTATTTCTTCAAATTTCACATAATTCAACTTTATAATCTGCGACAATTCCATAATAGGTTATTTCTCGCTTCCTTGAAATTTCTCGAGTGGACTTGGCTCTATGCATTGTAATAGCTCTCATTGACACACCACATTACGTGATATAACCTTCCCCTCATAGTCTTACGAACAGAAAGCAAATCCATTGACTTGGTATCTCTTATATGACTGTGCCTTGAAGAGGTCCGCACTAGTCGCCAAAGTCTTTGAATCCACATCATTAGCTTTTGACAACCGCAAGTTGTAATGTGTAAGTCGGTTACTTAACCAAGACCACAATTTGTTTTACTATAAACCAGAATGGAAGCTAGTATATTACCTCGTCGCTTAACCAAGCCATCCAACTCTTTAAGGTATCATTGGACGAACTATTTGTCTGATCATTAGACCTGGCGCTGTCAACATAGGAATCGTACTTCCTACAATCAAACATAATTCAAGAAATCGAGTCTCTTAGTATCGATTGTGGCCACCTACTATTCAAGTAATGCATATACAAACTCTTGGTTGAATTCAAGAAACATGATTTACTTCATCCACAAAAAAACAAATCATAGGTGAAAGTATAAATTGTACCTTTGCCACTCATCCAATCCGACATACTTAGAGAGAATCCACTTGCGAGCTTGTTCAAACTGAACTTGGGTTAAAGTAATATTCTTAGCATTACTTAAAGGCATCTCATCAGCAAACTCATCGTCATCATCTAAAAATGCTTGTCGAGTATGCTTGTGAGTACCATCACCATCTTTGGACAACTCCTCCATACAATACAAGCTAGCTTCTCGCAGTGTATATCCTCTTGCAATGCACCCGTCAATGTACCTTTTATTGCGTACTAGTCCCTTGAAACCTTTCATTAACCTACAAATATCAGTAAGAAAAGATAACAACTCAGTTACAAAAACATTCAAATCCTTAAAAAATAAAAACAAAGTCGGTTGTGGTGATTACCTCTCAAAGGGATACATCCACCGAATCGACCAGGACCAGCCCGATCATCAAAGCTTCATCGCTAGATGAACCATCGGTGAATATCGATAACGAAGAACGAAGGAGGAAAAATGTTTTTCAAACACACACATTGCTTCAATCATACTAGCTTTAGCTCTCAAAAGATGTTGTCGGTTGATAACCTTCGCACCTGAGAACATTGAAGAAGATCTTTGATCCGGAGAAGAGAAACTCGCACTCCTTAGGTAGTGAAGTTGCGGTATGAATCAAGCAATGGTAACAGATGTTGCATAACAACATGGTAATCGTGAGACTTAAAGTTCTTTAACTCGGGAGGATTCACGTTGACACAGTTGCGAAGATTGGAAGAGAATCTTGAGGGAACCCTTAAGTTCTTCAAAATAGTACAAAAATCAACTTTCTCCTTCTTAGTCGTGGCAAAAGTACCATTCTCCATAGAAGTTTTACCAAGAACATCATCCTTTTTCAGCCACAACTTCTTTTTAACCCCCATTGCTTCCATATCTTTACTGTAGCAGGACCATCTTTAGACTTGCTATTTCCCATCAAAGTGTTAAGTATATGCTCAGATGTTCTTCTCTGTATGCATAACATCGCAATATGTCGGATCGCGTTTGAACCCCAATTTGGCAAATCATGAAGAATAGACCTCCGTGAAAACAATGAGTGGTCACTGACCTCATCTTCTACATTAACAAATAAGTTCATTTTCCCCTTCGACTTTCCTTTTACGCTTCGGACTTGTCTTGCGGATGGTTGTTTCCCTTACCCTTCTTATACCGATATTACGAACAATCTCTTGTATTTGCGGACTGTTAGTGGCCACGGTCTTTGGACGATGATCTACCACTCCATTAAAATTCTTTTTATCATCTCGATACTTGTGCTTTGACGGCAGCCATCTACGGTGTCCCATATAACAAATTTTCTTACTGAATGGCAAATAATCGGCATCTGTTTCTTCTCCACAAGTAGGACATGCATAGTAGCCATGGGTTACACATCCCGACAAAGTTCCCAACGCAGGAAAATCATGTATAACCCATAGTAATCTTGCTTTCATTACAAACTCAGTTTTAGTGAATGAGTCATATGTTAATACACCTTCATTCCATAACTTCTTCAACTCATCTATAAGAGGTTGTAAATAAACATCTATGTCCTTACCAGGTGCTCTAGGTCCTGATATCAACAACACCAGCAATGAAAATTCACGCTTCATACACAAGGAAGGGGCAAAATTTAAAGGTTGCATAATCACCGGCCAACAACTGTGAGCGGCACCGAAACATCCATTCGGATTGAACCCGTCGATTTGATATGGCAAGTGTAACATTCCTCGGTTCATTAGCAAACTCAGGAGAACAGCTATCTGCACATCGCCATGCTGAAGAATCGACAGGATGACGCATAATGTTTATATCTGACTTGGCTCTAGAATGCCAAGTCAATGCCTCTGATATCCATGGTTCGCTATAAAACCTTTGCAGCCTTTTAATCACAGAAAAATGCCTTAACGTCTTCTGAGCAACCGTGGTCAGTTTCCTCTCATCATTAAATACCTTCTTATACCTAGGTTCTTGACAAATAGGACACTTCACTAATAATGCATGATCCTTCCAATATAATATGCAATCATTTACGCATGCATCATAAGTAACATAGTCCATTCCTAGCTCTTGGATCAGGTTTTTTATATCTGCGTACTTAGAAGGCGTGTGTTTTCTTCGGGAAGCAACTCCTTAATCAATTCTAAGAGTGCGGTCTGACCATTGTCTGAAAACCCATACCGAGTCTTAATGTTATTCAACTTTACGCAGATACAATGTTTGTCTTACCTTTAGGACATGAAGGGTATAACGGTGCTCTAGCACGCTCATATAAAAGTCTCTTTTTCTTGCTTCTGCTGGTTCCAAAGATCAACATGAGACCTGCTATCTAGCCCAACATTCTCATATACACCTACAGCAGGATCAACATCCTCAGCAACAACTCCTACATTATCCCCTACGTTTGATACATTCTCAGCTATTTTGTCACCTATATTTTCCTCACTAGAGTTATCCCTATGTGCATGTGTTTCTACTTCGAGGTTTCCCCATGAAAGCGCCATGTTGTATACGATCGATAAATACCATACTTCAAAAATGAAGTGAAGTATCTAAACCCCGAAGAATTGACTAACCTAACTTGCAGCTATACTTGGTCGAGTTTAACAACAAGAGATTAATGGCGAGCGAGTTTTCTTCGAGATCCGGAAGAAGATGATAAAGGAGAGAGAGGGCGAGATAGCGAGAGAAGATAAGAGAGGAAAAAAAGTTTGTGGACAATAACAAGGCAGCTGTCCCAGACCCGATTTTGGAGGGATAATTCGCGCTAAGGGTGGTCAAGAAGTCAACTGGTCAATGGGTTAAAAAGTGTTCCCTGCTAAGCATGTGACTCGCATGCGTATACTCCAAGTTGTTTGCCAATAAAGAATGACCATCTAGCGATTGCGAATTTCAAACAACTAAGTCATTGCTAAAATGTAGCAACTGTTTTTTTGTGTTGCGAATTCGCAACTGTATTAGAGCTGTTGCTACTCTAGGTTGCTATCTCCTAAATTTGGTGTGGTGAAAAGGACGTTTTCGGTTTTCCAAGCGCTTTTGGAGCGCTTTTATGGGTGCTTCCCACAGGCTAGGAAAATGTCCCGTTTTAAACCAAAGACCTGGGATTAGTAAATACACTCTGGAGGCATCTAGTTTCATGGGAAATAATGTTCAGTTTTTTGGAATTTTTTCATGATATGGTATTCAAAGGCCCGTTTTACCGATTTTTGTGGTAATTTTGCCTAATTTTTAGCACATATGGCACTTTTGAGTTATGCAAAATCACTCAAGAAGAGTGCATTTTGATGGGAAAAGGGCCAACGTTCAAGACATGTAACTACGTCACATGGTCCTCAGTTTTTAGAAATATTTCTTCGTTTAAGAGGGCTAAAAGGACGTTTTCGGATTTCCGAGCGCTTTTGGAGCGCTTTTAAGGGTGCTTCTCACGGGCTAGGAAAATGTCCCGTTTCAAACCAAAGACCTGGGATTAGTAAATACACTCAAGAGGCATCTAGTTTGATGGGAAATGGTGTTCAACTTTTTGGAATTTTTTCCATAATATGGTATCCAAAGACCCGTTTTACCGATTTTTGTGGTAATTTTGCCTAATTTTTAGCAATTATGACACTTTTGAGTTTCGCAAAGTCACTCAAGAGGAGTGCATTTTGATGGGAAAAGGGCCAACGTTATAGACATGTAACTACGTCACATGGTCCTCAGTTTTTTAGCAATATTTCTTCGCTTAAGAGGGCAAAAAAGGACGTTTTCGGTTTTCCAAGCCCTTTTGGAGCTCTTTTATGGGTGCTTCTCACGAGCTAGGAAAATATCCCGTTACAAACCAAAGACTTGGGATTAGTAAATACACTCCAGAGGCATCTAGTTTGTAGGGAAACGATGTTCAACTTCTTGGAATTTTTTCCATAATATGGTATCCAAAGACCAGTTTTACCGATTTTTGTGGTAATTTTGCCTAATTTTTAGCACTTATGACACTTTTGAGTTTCGCAAAGTCACTCAAGAGGAGTGCATTTTGATGGGAAAAGGGCCAACGTTCAAGACATGTAACTACGTCACATGGTCCTCAGTTTTTTAGCAATATTTCTTCGCTTAAGAGGGCAAAAAAGGACGTTTTCGGTTTTCCAAGCCCTTTTGGAGCGCTTTTATGGGTGCTTCTCACGAGCTAGGAAAATATCCAGTTACAAACCAAAGACCTGGGATTAGTAAATACACTCCGGAGGCATCTAGTTTGTAGGGAAATGATGTTCAACTTCTTGGAATTTTTTCCATAATATGGTATCCAAAGACTAGTTTTACCGATTTTTGTGGTAATTTTGCCTAATTTTTAGCACTTATGACACTTTTGAGTTTCGCAAAGTCACTCAAGAGGAGTGCATTTTGATGGGAAAAGGGCCAACGTTATAGACATGTAACTACGTCACATGGTCCTCAGTTTTTTAGCAATATTTCTTCGCTTAAGAGGGCAAAAAAGGACGTTTTCGGTTTTCCAAGCGCTTTTGGAGCGCTTTTATGGGTGCTTCCCACAGGCTAGGAAAATGTCCCGTTTTAAACCAAAGACCTGGGATTAGTAAATACACTCTGGAGGCATCTAGTTTCATGGGAAATAATGTTCATTTTTTTGGAATTTTTTCATGATATGGTATTCAAAGGCCCGTTTTACCGATTTTTGTGGTAATTTTGCCTAATTTTTAGCACATATGGCACTTTTGAGTTATGCAAAATCACTCAAGAAGAGTGCATTTTGATGGGAAAAGGGCCAACGTTCAAGACATGTAACTACGTCACATGGTCCTCAGTTTTTTAGAAATATTTCTTCGTTTAAGAGGGTAAAAAAGGACGTTTTCGGATTTCCGATCGCTTTTGGAGCGCTTTTAAGGGTGCTTCTCACGGGCTAGGAAAATGTCCCGTTTCAAACCAAAGACCTGGGATTAGTAAATACACTCAAGAGGCATCTAGTTTGATGGGAAATGGTGTTCAACTTTTTGGAATTTTTTCCATAATATGGTATCCAAAGACCCGTTTTACCGATTTTTGTGGTAAATTTGCCTAATTTTTAGCACTTATGAGACTTTTGAGTTTCGCAAAATCACTCAAGAGGAGTGCATTTTGATGAGAAAAGGGCGAACGTTCAAGACATGTAACTACGTCACACGGTCCTCAGTTTTTTAGCAATATTTCTTCACTTAAGAGGGCAAAAAAGGACGTTTTCGGTTTTCCAAGCGCTTTTGGAGCGCTTTTATGGGTGCTTCCCGCAGGCTAGGAAAATGTCCCGTTACAAACCAAAGACCTAGGATTAGTAAATACACTCAGGAGGCATCTAGTTTCATGGAAAATAGTGTTCAGCTTTTTGGAATTTTTTCATGATATGGTATTTAAAGACCCGTTTTACCGATTTTTGTGGTAATTTTGCCTAATTTTTAGCACTTATGACACTTTTGAGTTTCGCAAAATCACTCAAGAGGAGTGCATTTTGATGGGAAAAGGCCAACGTTCAAGACATGTAACTACGTCACACGGTCATCAAATTTTTAGCAATATTTCTTCGCTTAAGAGGGCAAAAAAGGACGTTTTCGGTTTTCCAAGCGCTTTTGGAGCGCTTTTATGGGTGCTTCCCACAGGCTAGGAAAATGTCCTGTTACAAACCAAAGACCTGGGATTAGTAAATACACTCAGGAGGCATCTAGTTTCATGGAAAATAGTGTTCAGATTTTTGGAATTTTTTCATGATATGGTATTCAAAGACCTGTTTTACCGATTTTTGTGGTAATTTTGCCTAATTTTTAGCACTTATGACACTTTTGAGTTTCGCAAAATCACTCAAGAGGAGTGCATTTTGATGGGGAAAAGGCCAACGTTCAAGATATGTAACTACGTCACACGGTCCTCAGTTTTTTAGCAATATTTCTTCGCTTAAGAGGGCAAAAAGGACGTTTCGGTTTTCAGCGCTTTTGGAGCGCTTTTATGGAGTGCTTCCCACAGGCTAGGAAAATGTCCGTTTTTAAACCAAAGACCTGGGATTAGTAAATACACTGGAGGCATCTAGTTTCATGGGAAATAATGTTCGATTTTTTGGAATTTTTTCATGATATGGTATTCAAAGGCCGTTTTACTGGATTTTTGTGGTAATTTTGCCTAATTTTTAGCACATATGGCACTTTTGAGTTATGCAAAATCACTCAAGAAGAGTGCATTTTGATGGGAAAAGGGCCAACGTTCAAGACATGTAACTACGTCACATGGTCCTCAGTTTTTTAGAAATATTTCTTCGTTTAAGAGGGCTAAAAAGGACGTTTTCGGATTTCCGAGCGCTTTTGGAGCGCTTTTAAGGGTGCTTCTCACGGGCTAGGAAAATGTCCCGTTTCAAACCAAAGACCTGGGATTAGTAAATACACTCAAGAGGCATCTAGTTTGATGGGAAATGGTGTTCAACTTTTTGGAATTTTTTTCCATAATATGGTATCCAAAGACCCGTTTCCGATTTTTGTGGTAATTTTGCCTAATTTTTAGCACTTATGACACTTTTGAGTTTCGCAAAGTCACTCAAGAGGAGTGCATTTTGATGGGAAAAGGGCCAACGTTATAGACATGTAACTACGTCACATGGTCCTCAGTTTTTTAGCAATATTTCTTCGCTTAAGAGGGCAAAAAAGGACGTTTTCGGTTTTCCAAGCCCTTTTGGAGCGCTTTTATGAGTGCTTCTCACGAGCTAGGAAAATATCCCGTTACAAACCAAAGACCTGGGATTAGTAAATACACTCCAGAGGCATCTAGTTTGTAGGGAAACGATGTTCAACTTCTTGGAATTTTTTCCATAATATGGTATCCAAAGACCCGTTTTCTGATTTTTTGTGGTAATTTTGCCTAATTTTTAGCACTTATGACACTTTTGAGTTTCGTAAAATCACTCAAGAGGAGTGCATTTTGATGGGAAAAGGGCCAACGTTCAAGACATGTAACTACGTCACATGGTCCTCAGTTTTTTAGCAATATTTCTTCGCTTAAGATGGCAAAAAAGGACGTTTTCGGTTTTCCAAGCGCTTTTGGAGCGCTTTTATGGGTGCTTCCCACAGGCTAGGAAAATGTCTCGTTTTAAACCAAAGACCTGGGATTAGTAAATACACTCTGGAGGCATCTAGTTTCATGGGAAATAGTGTTCAGTATTTTGGAATTTTTTCATGATGTGGTATTCAAAGACCCGTTTTACCGATTTTTGTGGTAATTTTGCCTAATTTTTAGCACATATGGCACTTTTGAGTTCTACAAAATCACTCAAGAGGAGTTCATTTTGATGGGAAAAGGTCCAACGTTCAAGACATGTAACTACGTCACATGGTCCTCAGTTTTTTAGCAATATTTCTTCGCTTAAGAGGGCAAAAAAGGACGTTTTCGGTTTTCCAAGCCCTTTTGGAGCGCTTTTATGGGTGCTTCTCACGAGCTAGGAAAATATCCAGTTACAAACCAAAGACCTGGGATTAGTAAATACACTCCGGAGGCATCTAGTTTGTAGGGAAATGATGTTCAACTTCTTGGAATTTTTTCCATAATATGGTATCCAAAGACTAGTTTTACCGATTTTTGTGGTAATTTTGCCTAATTTTTAGCACTTATGACACTTTTGAGTTTTGCAAAATCACTCAAGAGGAGTGCATTTTGATGGGAAAAGGGCCAACGTTCAAGACATGTAACTACGTCACATGGTCCTCAGTTTTTTAGCAATATTTCTTCGCTTAAGAGGGCAAAAAAGGACGTTTTCGGTTTTCCAAGCGCTTTTGGAGCTCTTTTATGGGTGCTTCCCACAGGCTAGGAAAATGTCTCGTTTCAAACCAAAGACCTGGGATCAGTAAATACACTCGGAGGCATCTAGTTTCATGGGAAATAGTGTTCAGTATTTTTGGAATTTTTTTCATGATGTGGTATTCAAAGACCCGTTTTACCGATTTTTGTGGTAATTTTGCCTAATTTTTAGCACATATGGCACTTTTGAGTTCTACAAAATCACTCAAGAGGAGTTCATTTTGATGGGAAAAGGTCCAACGTTCAAGACATGTAACTACGTCACATGGTCCTCAGTTTTTTAGCAATATTTCTTCGTTTAAGAGGGCAAAAAAGGACGTTTTTGGTTTTCCGAGCGCTTTTAAGGGTGATTCTCACGGGCTAGGAAAATGTCCCGTTTCAAACCAAAGACCTGGGATTAGTAAATACACTCAAGAGGCATCTAGTTTGATGGGAAATGGTGTTCAACTTTTTGGAATTTTTTCCATAATATGGTATCCAAAGACCCGTTTTACCGATTTTTGTGGTAATTTTGCCTAATTTTTAGCACTTATGACACTTTTGAGTTTCGCAAAGTCACTCAAGAGGAGTGCATTTTGATGGGAAAAGGGCCAATGTTCAAGACATGTAACTACGTCACATGGTCCTCAGTTTTTAGCAATATTTCTTCGCTTAAGAGGGCAAAAAAGGACGTTTTCGGTTTTCCAAGCCCTTTTGGAGCGCTTTTATGGGTGCTTCTCACGAGCTAGGAAAATGTCCGTTTTACAAACCAAAGACCTGGGATTAGTAAATACACTCGGGAGGCATCTAGTTTGTAGGGAAATGATGTTCAACTTCTTGGAATTTTTTCCATAATATGGTATCCAAAGACTAGTTTCTGGAATTTTTGTGGTAATTTTGCCTAATTTTTAGCACTTATGACACTTTTGAGTTTTGCAAAATCACTCAAGAGGAGTGCATTTTGATGGGAAAAGGGCCAACGTTCAAGACATGTAACTACGTCACATGGTCCTCAGTTTTTTTAGCAATATTTCTTCGTTTAAGAGGGCAAAAAGGACGTTTCGGTTTTCCAAGCGCTTTGGAGCTCTTTTATGGGTGCTTCCCACAGGCTAGGAAAATGTCTCGTTTTAAACCAAAGACCTGGGATTAGTAAATACACTCTGGAGGCATCTAGTTTCATGGGAAATAGTGTTCAGTATTTTGGAATTTTTTCATGATGTGGTATTCAAAGACCCGTTTTACCGATTTTTGTGGTAATTTTGCCTAATTTTTAGCACATATGGCACTTTTGAGTTCTGCAAAATCACTCAAGAGGAGTGCATTTTGATGGGAAAAGGTCCAATGTTCAAGACATGTAACTACGTCACATGGTCCTCAGTTTTTTAGCAATATTTCTTCGTTTAAGAGGGCAAAAAAGGACGTTTCGGTTTTCCGAGCGCTTTTAAGGGTGCTTCTCACGGGCTAGGAAAATGTCCTGTTTCAAACCAAAGATCTGGGATTAGTAAATACACTCAAGAGGCATCTAGTTTGATAGGAAATGGTGTTCAAATTTTTGGAATTTTTTCCATAATATGGTATCCAAAGACCCGTTTTACCGATTTTTGTGGTAATTTTGCCTAATTTTTAGCACTTATGACACTTTTGAGTTTCGCAAAATCACTCAAGAGGAGTGCATTTTGATGGGAAAAGGGCCAACGTTCAAGACATGTAACTACGTCACATGGTCCTCAGTTTTTTAGCAATATTTCTTCGCTTAAGAGGGCAAAAAAGGACGTTTTCGGTTTTCCGAGCGCTTTTGGAGCGCTTTTATGGGTGCTTCCCACAGGCTAGGAAAATGTCCCGTTTCAAACCAAAGACCTGGGATTAGTAAATACACTAAGGAGGCATCTAGTTTCATGGGAAATGGTGTTCAACTTTTTGGAATTTTTTCATGATATGGTATTCAAAGACCCGTTTTACCGATTTTTGTGATAATTTTGCCTAATTTTTAGCACTTATGACACTTTTGAGTTTCGCAAAATCACTCAAGAGGAGTGCATTTTGATGGGAAAAGGGCCAACGTTCAAGACATGTAACTACGTCACACGGTCCTCAGTTTTTTAGCAATATTTCTTCGCTTAAGAGGGCAAAAAAGGACGTTTTCGGTTTTCCGAGCGCTTTTGGAGCGCTTTTATGGGTGCTTCTCACGAGATAGGAAAATGTCCCGTTACAAACCAAAGACCTGGGATTAGTAAATACACTCAGGAGGCATCTAGTTTGATGGGAAATGATGTTCAACTTCTTGGAATTTTTTCCATAATATGGTATCCAAAGACCCGTTTTACCGATTTTTGTGGTAATTTTGCCTAATTTTTAGCACTTATGACACTTTTGAGTTTCGCAAAATCACTAAAGAGGAGTGCATTTTGATGGGAAAAGGGCCAACGTTCAAGACATGTAACTACGTCACATGGTCATCAGTTTTTTAGCAATATTTCTTCGCTTAAGAGGGTAAAAAAGGACGTTTTCGGTTTCCAAGAGCTTTTGGAGCGCTTTTATGGGTGCTTCCCACATGCTAGGAAAATGTCCCGTTTCAAACCAAAGACCTGGGATTAGTAAATACACTCTGGAGGCATCTAGTTTCATGGGAAATGGTGTTCAGCTTTTTGGAATTTTTTCATGATATGGTATTCAAAGACCCGTTTTATTTTTGTGGTAATTTTGCCTAATTTTTAGCACATATGGAACTTTTGAGTTCCGCAAAATCACTCAAGAGGAGTGCATTTTGATGGGAAATGGGCCAACGTTCAAGACATGTAACTACGTCACATGGTCCTCAGTTTTTTTAGCAATATTTTTCATCGTTTAAGAAGGCAAAAAGGACGTTTTCGGTTTTTCCGAGCGCTTTTGGAGCGCTTTTATATGTGCTTCCCACAGGCTAGGAAAATGTCCCGTTTGAAACCAATAACCTGGGATTAGTAAATACACTGAGGAGGAATCTAGTTTGATGGGAAATGGTGTTCAACTTTTAGGAAGTTTTCCATAATATGGTATCCAAAGACCCGTTTTACCGATTTTTGTGGTAATTTTGCCTAATTTTTAGCACTTATGACACTTTTGAGTTTCGCAAAATCACTCAAGAAGAGTGCATTTTGATGGGAAAAGGGCCAACGGTCAAGACATGTAACTACGTCACACGGTCCTCTGTTTTTTAGCAATATTTCTTCGTTTAAGAAGGCAAAAAATGACGTTTTCGGTTTTCCGAGCGCTTTTGGAGCGCTTTTATGGGTGCTTCTCACGGGCTAGGAAAATGTCCCGTTACAAAAAAAAGACCTGGGATTAGTAAATACACTCAGGAGGCATCTATTTTGATGGGAAATGGTGTTCAACTTCTTGGAATTTTTTCCATAATATGGTATCCAAAGACCCGTTTTACCGATTTTTGTGGTAATTTTGCCTAATTTTTAGCACTTATGACACTTTTGAGTTTCACAAAATCACTCAAGAGGAGTGCATTTTGATGGGAAAAGGGACAACGTTCAAGACATGTAACTACGTCACACGGTCCTCAGTTTTTTAGCAATATTTCTTCGATTAAGAGGGCAAAAAAGGACGTTTTCGGTTTTCCAAGCGCTTTTGGAGCGCTTTTATGGGTGCTTCCCATAGGCTAGGAAAATGTCCCGTTTCAAACCAAAGACCTGGGATTAGTAAATACACTCAGGAGGCATCTAGTTTGATGGGAAATGGTGTTCAACTTTTTGGAATTTTTTCCATAATATGGTATCCAAAGACCCGTTTTACCGATTTTTGTGGTAATTTTGCCTAATTTTTAGCACTTATGACACTTTTGAGTTCCGTAAAATCACTCAAGAGGAGTGCATTTTGATGGGAAAAGGGCCAACGTTCAAGACATGTAACTACGTCACATGGTCCTCAGTTTTTTAGCAATATTTCTTCGTTTAAGAGGGAAAAAAAAGGACGTTTCGGTTTTCCGAGCGCTTTTGGAGCGCTTTTATGGGTGCTTCCCACAGGCTAGGAAAATGTCCCGTTTGAAACCAAAGACCTTGGATTAGTAAATACACTCAGAGGCATCTAGTTTCATGGGAAATGGTGTTCAGCTTTTTGGAATTTTTTCCATGATATGGTATTCAAAGACCCGTTTTACCGATTTTTGTGGTAATTTTGCCTAATTTTTAGCACTTATGACACTTTTGAGTTCCGCAAAATCACTCAAGAGGAGTGCATTTTGATGGGAAAAGGGCCAACGTTCAAGACATGTAACTACGTCACACGGTCCTCAGTTTTTTAGCAATATTTCTTCGTTTAAGAGGGCAAAAAAGGACGTTTTCGGTTTTTCCGAGCGCTTTTGGAGCGCTTTTATGGGTGCTTCCCACAGGCTAGGAAAATGTCCCGTTTGAAACCAAAGACCTGGGATTAGTAAATACACTCGGAGGCATCTAGTTTGATGGGAAATGGTGTTCAACTTCTTGGAATTTTTTCCATAATATGGTATCCAAAGACCCGTTTTACCGATTTTTGTGGTAATTTTGCCTAATTTTTAGCACTTATGACACTTTTGAGTTCTGCAAAATCACTCAAGAGGAGTGCATTTTGATGGGAAATGTGCCAACGGTCAAGACATGTAACTACGTCACACGGTCCTCAGTTTTTTAGCAATATTTCATCGTTTAAGAGGGCAAAAATGACGTTTTCTGTTTTCCGAGCGCTTTTGGAGCGCTTTTATGGGTGCTTCTCACAGGCTAGGAAAATGTCCCGTTTCAAACCAAAGACCTGGGATTAGTAAATACACTCAGGAGGCATCTAGTTTGATGGGAAATGGTGTTCAACTTCTTGGAATTTTTTCCATAATATGGTATCCAAAGACCCGTTTACCGATTTTTGTGGTAATTTTGCCTAATTTTTAGCACTTATGACACTTTTGAGTTTCGCAAAATCACTCAAGAGGAGTGCATTTTGATGGGAAAAGGGCCAACGTTCAAGGCATGTAACTACGTCACACGGTCCTCGTTTTTTAGCAATATTTCTTCGCTTAAGAGGGCAAAAAAGGACGTTTTCGGTTTCCAAGCGCTTTTGGAGCGCTTTTATGGGTGCTTCCCACATGCTAGGAAAATGTCCCGTTTCAAACCAAAGACCTGGGATTAGTAAATACACTCAGGAGGCATCTAGTTTCATGGGAAATGGTGTTCAGCTTTTTGGAATTTTTTCCATGATATGGTATTCAAAGACCCGTTTTACCGATTTTTGTGGTAATTTTGCCTAATTTTTAGCACTTATGGCACTTTTGAATTCCATAAAATCACTCAAGAGGAGTGCATTTTGATGGGAAAAGGGCCAACGGTCAAGACATGTAACTACGTCAGATGGTCCAAAATTTTTTTAGCAATATTTCATCGTTTAAGAGGGAAAAAATGGACGTTTTCGGTTTTCCGAGCGCTTTTGGAGCGCTTTTATGGGTGCTTCCCACAGCTAGGAAAATGTCCCGTTTGAAACCAATGACCTGGGATTAGTAAATACACTCGAGGAGGCATCTAGTTTGATGGGAAATGGTGTTCAACTTTTTGGAATTTTTTTCCATAATATGGTATCCAAAGGCCCGTTTTACCGATTTTTGTGGTAATTTTGCCTAATTTTTAGCACTTATGACACTTTTGAGTTTCGCAAAATCACTCAAGAGGAGTGCATTTTGATGGGAAAAGGGCCAACGTTCAAGACATGTAACTACGTCACACGGTCCTCGGTTTTTTAGCAATATTTCTTCGTTTTAAGAGGGCAAAAAATGACGTTTCGGTTTTCCAAGCGCTTTTGGAGCGCTTTTATGGGTGCTTCCCACAGGCTAGGAAAATGTCCCGTTTGAAACCAATAACCTGGGATTAGTAAATACACTGAGGAGGCATCTAGTTTCATGGGAAATGGTGTTCAACTTTTGGAATTTTTTCCATGAATATGGTATCCAAAGACCCGTTTTACCGATTTTTTGTGGTAATTTTGCCTAATTTTTAGCACATATAGCATTTTTGAGTTCCGCAAAATCACTCAAGAAGAGTGCATTTTGATGGGAAAAGGTCCAACGTTCAAGACATGTAACTACGTCACACGGTCCTCAGTTTTTTAGCAATATTTCTTCGTTTAAGAGGGAAAAAAAAAGGACGTTTCGGTTTTCCGAGCGCTTTTGGAGCGCTTTTATGGGTGCTTCCCACTGGCTAGGAAAATGTCCCGTTACAAACCAAAGACCTGGGATTAGTAAATACACTCGGGAGGCATCTAGTTTCATGGGAAATGGTGTTCAACTTTTGGAATTTTTTTCCATGATATGGTATTCAAAGACCCGTTTTTACCGATTTTTGTGGTAATCTTGCCTAATTTTTAGCACTTATGGCACTTTTGAGTTCCGCAAAATCACTCAAGAGGAGTGCATTTTGATGGGAAAAGGGCCAACGTTCAAGACATGTAACTACGTCACACGGTCCTCGTTTTTTTAGCAATATTTCTTCGTTTAAGAGGGCAAAAATAGGACGTTTCGGTTTTCCGAGCGCTTTTGGAGCGCTTTTATGGGTGCTTCCCACAGGCTAGGAAAATGTCCCGTTTGAAACCAAAGACCTTGGATTAGTAAATACACTCAGGAGGCATCTAGTTTGATGGGAAATGGTGTTCAACTTCTTGGAATTTTTTTCCATAATATGGTATCCAAAGACCCGTTTTACCGATTTTTGTGGTAATTTTGCCTAATTTTTAGCACTTATGACACTTTTGAGTTTCGCAAAATCACTCAAGAGGAGTGCATTTTGATGGGAAAAGGGCCAACGTTCAAGACATGTAACTACGTCACACGGTCCTCAGTTTTTTAGCAATATTTCTTCGTTTAAGAGGGAAAAAAGGACGTTTTTCGGTTTTCCGAGCGCTTTTGGAGCGCTTTTATGGGTGCTTCTCACGGGCTAGGAAAATGTCCCGTTTCAAACCAAAGACCTGGGATTAGTAAATACACTCAGGAGGCATCTAGTTTCATGGGAAATGGTGTTCAGCTTTTTGGAATTTTTTCCATGATATGGTATTCAAAGACCCGTTTTACCGATTTTTGTGGTAATTTTGCCTAATTTTTAGCACTTATGACACTTTTGAGTTTCGCAAAATCACTCAAGAGGAGTGCATTTTGATGGGAAAAGGGCCAACGTTCAAGACATGTAACTACGTCACACGGTCCTCAGTTTTTTAGCAATATTTCTTCGTTTAAGAGGGCAAAAAAGGACGTTTTCGGTTTTCCGAGCGCTTTTGGAGCGCTTTTATGGGTGCTTCCCACAGGCTAGGAAAATGTCCCGTTTCAAACCAAAGACCTGGGATTAGTAAATACACTCAGGAGGCATCTAGTTTCATGGGAAATGGTGCTCAGCTTTTTGGAATTTTTTCCATGATATGGTATTCAAAGACCCGTTTTACCGATTTTTGTGGTAATTTTGCCTAATTTTTAGCACATATGGCACTTTTGAGTTCTGCAAAATCACTCAAGAGGAGTGCATTTTGATGGGAAATGGGACAACGGTCAAGGCATGTAACTACGTCAGATGGTCCTCAGTTTTTTTAGCAATATTTCATCGTTTAAGAAGGCAAAAATTACGTTTTCTGTTTTCCGAGCGCTTTTGGAGCGCTTTTATGGGTGCTTCCCACATGCTAGGAAAATGTCCCGTTTGAAACCAAAGACCTGGGATTAGTAAATACACTCAGGAGGCATCTAGTTTGATGGGAAATGGTGTTCAACTTTTTGGAATTTTTTCCATAATATGGTATCCAAAGACCCGTTTTACCGATTTTTGTGGTAATTTTGCCTAATTTTTAGCACTTATGACACTTTTGAGTTTCGCAAAATCACTCAAGAGGAGTGCATTTTGATGGGAAAAGGGCCAACGTTCAAGACATGTAACTACGTCACACGGTCCTCAGTTTTTTAGCAATATTTCTTCGTTTAAGAGGGCAAAAAGGACGTTTTCGGTTTTCCGAGCGCTTTTGGAGCGCTTTTATGGGTGCTTCCCACAGGCTAGGAAAATGTCCCGTTTCAAACCAAAGACCTGGGATTAGTAAATACAGTCAGGAGGCATATAGTTTCATGGGAAATGGTGTTCAGCTTTTTGTAATTTTTTTTCCATGATATAATATTCAAAGACCCGTTTTACCGATTGTTGTGGTAATTTTGCCTAATTTTTAGCACTTATGACACTTTTGAGTTCCGCAAAATCACTCAAGAGGAGTGCATTTTGATGGGAAAAGGGCCAACGTTCAAGACATGTAACTACGTCACACGGTCCTTAGTTTTTTAGCAATATTTCTTCGTTTAAGAGGGCAAAAAAGGACGTTTTCGGTTTTTCCGAGCGCTTTTGGAGCGCTTTTATATGTGCTTCCCACAGGCTAGGAAAATGTCCCGTTTGAAACCAATAACCTGGGATTAGTAAATACACTCAGGAGGCATCTAGTTTCATGGGAAATGGTGTTCAACTTCTTGTAATTTTTTCCATAATATGGTATCCAAAGACCCGTTTTACCGATTTTTGTGGTAATTTTGCCTAATTTTTAGCACTTATGACACTTTTGAGTTTCGCAAAATCACTCAAGAGGAGTGCATTTTGATGGGAAAAGGGCCAACGTTCAAGACATGTAACTACGTCACACGGTCCTCAGTTTTTTTAGCAATATTTCTTCGTTTAAGAGGGCAAAAAGGACGTCTCGGTTTTCCGAGCGCTTTTGGAGCGCTTTTATGGGTGCTTCTCACGGGCTAGGAAAATGTCCCGTTTCAAACCAAAGACCTGGGATTAGTAAATACACTCATGAGGCATCTAGTTTGATGGGAAATGGTGTTCAAGTTCTTGGAATTTTTTTCCATAATATGGTATCCAAAGACCCGTTTTACCGATTTTTGTGGTAATTTTGCCTAATTTTTAGCACTTATGACACTTTTGAGTTCCGCAAAATCACTCAAGAGGAGTGCATTTTGATGGGAAAAGGGCCAACAGTTCAAGACATGTAACTACGTCACACGGTCCTCAGTTTTTTAGCAATATTTCTTCGTTTAAGAGGGCAAAAAAGGACGTTTTCGGTTTTTCCGAGCGCTTTTGGAGCGCTTTTATGGGTGCTTCCCACAGGCTAGGAAAATGTCCCGTTTCAAACCAAAGACCTGGGATTAGTAAATACACTCAGGAGGCATCTAGTTTCATGGGAAATGGTGTTCAGCTTTTTGGAATTTTTTTCCATGATATGGTATTCAAAGACCCGTTTTACCGATTGTTGTGGTAATTTTGCCTAATTTTTAGCACTTATGACACTTTTGAGTTCCGCAAAATCACTCAAGAGGAGTGCATTTTGATGGGAAAAGGGCCAACGTTCAAGACATGTAACTACGTCACACGGTCCTCAGTTTTTTAGCAATATTTCTTCGTTTAAGAGGGCAAAAAAGGACGTTTTCGGTTTTCCGAGCGCTTTTGGAGCGCTTTTATGGGTGCTTCTCACGGGCTAGGAAAATGTCCCGTTTCAAACCAAAGACCTGGGATTAGTAAATACACTCAGGAGGCATCTAGTTTCATGGGAAATGGTGTACAACTTCTTGTAATTTTTTCCATAATATGGTATCCAAAGACCCGTTTTACCGATTTTTGTGGTAATTTTGCCTAATTTTTAGCACTTATGACACTTTTGAGTTTCGCAAAATCACTCAAGAGGAGTGCATTTTGATGGGAAAAGGGCCAACGTTCAAGACATGTAACTACGTCACACGGTCCTCAGTTTTTTAGCAATATTTCTTCGCTTAAGAGGGCAAAAAAGGACGTTTTCGGTTTTCCAAGCGCTTTTGGAGCGCTTTTATGGGTGCTTCCCACGGGCTAGGAAAATGTCCCGTTTCAAACCAAAGACCTGGGATTAGTAAATACACTCGGGAGGCATCTAGTTTCATGGGAAATGGTGTTCAAGCTTTTTGGAATTTTTTTCATGATATGGTATTCAAAGTCCCGTTTTACCGATTTTTGTGGTAATTTTGCCTAATTTTTAGCACTTATGACACTTTTGAGTTTCGCAAAATCACTCAAGAGGAGTGCATTTTGATGGGAAAAGGGCCAACGTTCAAGACATGTAACTACGTCACACGGTCCTCAGTTTTTTAGCAATATTTCTTCGTTTAAGAGGGCAAAAAGGACGTTTTCGGTTTTCCGAGCGCTTTTGGAGCGCTTTTATGGGTGCTTCCCACATGCTAGGAAAATGTCCCGTTTCAAACCAAAGACCTGGGATTAGTAAATACACTCAGGAGGCATCTAGTTTCATGGGAAATGGTGCTCAGCTTTTTGGAATTTTTTCCATGATATGGTATTCAAAGACCCGTTTTACCGATTTTTGTGGTAATTTTGCCTAATTTTTAGCACTTATGGCACTTTTGAGTTCCGCAAAATCACTCAAGAGGAGTGCATTTTGATGGGAAAAGGGCCAACGGTCAAGACATGTAACTACGTCACATGGTCCTCAGTTTTTTAGCAATATTTCATCGTTTAAGAGGGCAAAAATTACGTTTTCTGTTTTCCGAGCGCTTTTGGAGCGCTTTTATGGGTGCTTCCCACAGGCTAGGAAAATGTCCCGTTTCAAACCAAAGACCTGGGATTAGTAAATACACTCGGGAGGCATCTAGTTTGATGGGAAATGGTGTTCAACTTCTTGTAATTTTTTCCATAATATGGTATCCAAAGACCCGTTTTACCGATTTTTGTGGTAATTTTGCCTAATTTTTAGCACTTATGACACTTTTGAGTTTCGCAAAATCACTCAAGAGGAGTGCATTTTGATGGGAAAAGGGCCAACGTTCAAGACATGTAACTACGTCACACGATCCTCAGTTTTTTAGCAATATTTCTTCGTTTAAGAGGGCAAAAAGGACGTTTTCGGTTTTCCGAGCGCTTTTGGAGCGCTTTTATGGGTGCTTCCCACAGGCTAGGAAAATGTCCCGTTTCAAACCAAAGACCTGGGATTAGTAAATACACTCAGGAGGCATCTAGTTTCATGGGAAATGGTGTTCAGCTTTTTGGAATTTTTTCCATGATATGGTATTCAAAGACCCGTTTTACCGATTTTTGTGGTAATTTTGCCTAATTTTTAGCACTTATGACACTTTTGAGTTTCGCAAAATCACTCAAGAGGAGTGCATTTTGATGGGAAAAGGGCCAACGTTCAAGACATGTAACTACGTCACACGGTCCTCAGTTTTTTAGCAATATTTCTTCGTTTAAGAGGGCAAAAAGGACGTTTTCGGTTTTCCGAGCGCTTTTGGAGCGCTTTTATGGGTGCTTCCCACAGGCTAGGAAAATGTCCCGTTTCAAACCAAAGACCTGGGATTAGTAAATACACTCAGGAGGCATCTAGTTTCATGGGAAATGGTGTTCAGCTTTTTGGAATTTTTTCCATGATATGGTATTCAAAGACCCGTTTTACCGATTTTTGTGGTAATTTTGCCTAATTTTTAGCACTTATGGCACTTTTGAGTTCTGCAAAATCACTCAAGAGGAGTGCATTTTGATGGGAAATGTGCCAACGGTCAAGACATGTAACTACGTCACACGGTCCTCAGTTTTTTAGCAATATTTCATCGTTTAAGAGGGCAAAAAAGGACGTTTTCGGTTTTCCGAGCGCTTTTGGAGCGCTTTTATGGGTGCTTCCCACAGGCTAGGAAAATGTCCCGTTTCAAACCAAAGACCTGGGATTAGTAAATACACTCGGGAGGCATCTAGTTTGATGGGAAATGGTGTTCAACTTTTTGGAATTTTTTCCATAATATGGTATCCAAAGACCCGTTTTACCGATTTTTGTGGTAATTTTGCCTAATTTTTAGCACTTATGACACTTTTGAGTTTCGCAAAATCACTCAAGAAGAGTGCATTTTGATGGGAAAAGGGCCAACGTTCAAGACATGTAACTACGTCACACGGTCCTCGCTTTTTAGCAATATTTCTTCGTTTAAGAGGGCAAAAAGGACGTTTTCGGTTTTCCGAGCGCTTTTGGAGCGCTTTTATGGGTGCTTCCCACAGGCTAGGAAAATGTCCCGTTTCAAACCAAAGACCTTGGATTAGTAAATACACTCAGGAGGCATCTAGTTTCATGGGAAATGGTGTTCAACTTTTTGGAATTTTTTCCATGATATGGTATTCAAAGACCCGTTTTACCGATTTTTGTGGTAATTTTGCCTAATTTTTAGCACTTATGACACTTTTGAGTTTCGCAAAATCACTCAAGAGGAGTGCATTTTGATGGGAAAAGGGCCAACGTTCAAGACATGTAACTACGTCACACGGTCCTCGTTTTTTAGCAATATTTCTTCGTTTAAGAGGGCAAAAAGGACGTTTTCGGTTTTCCGAGCGCTTTTGGAGCGCTTTTATGGGTGCTTCCCACAGGCTAGGAAAATGTCCCGTTTCAAACCAAAGACCTGGGATTAGTAAATACACTCAGGAGGCATCTAGTTTCATGGGAAATGGTGTTCAACTTCTTGTAATTTTTTCCATGATATGGTATCCAAAGACCCGTTTTACCGATTTTTGTGGTAATTTTGCCTAATTTTTAGCACTTATGACACTTTTGAGTTTCGCAAAATCACTCAAGAGGAGTGCATTTTGATGGGAAAAGGGCCAACGTTCAAGACATGTAACTACGTCACACGGTCCTCTGTTTTTTAGCAATATTTCTTCGTTTAAGAGGGCAAAAAAGGACGTTTTCGGTTTTCCGAGCGCTTTTGGAGCGCTTTTATGGGTGCTTCTCACGGATTAGGAAAATGTCCCGTTTCAAACCAAAGACCTGGGATTAGTAAATACACTCAAGAGGCATCTAGTTTGATGGGAAATGGTGTTCAACTTCTTGTAATTTTTTCCATAATATGGTATCCAAAGACCCGTTTTACCGATTTTTGTGGTAATTTTGCCTAATTTTTAGCACTTATGACACTTTTGGGTTTCGCAAAATCACTCAAGAGGAGTGCATTTTGATGGGAAAAGGGCCAACGTTCAAGACATGTAACTACGTCACACGGTCCTCAGTTTTTTTAGCAATATTTCTTCGTTTAAGAGGGCAAAAAAGGACGTTTTCGGTTTTTCCGAGCGCTTTTGGAGCGCTTTTATGGGTGCTTCCCACAGCCTAGGAAAATGTCCCGTTTCAAACCAAAGACCTGGGATTAGTAAATACACTCAGGAGGCATCTAGTTTCATGGGAAATGGTGTTCAGCTTTTTGGAATTTTTTTCCATGATATACTATTCAAAGACCCGTTTTACCGATTGTTGTGGTAATTTTGCCTAATTTTTAGCACTTATGACACTTTTGAGTTCCGTAAAATCACTCAAGAGGAGTGCATTTTGATGGGAAAAGGGCCAACGGTCAAGACATGTAACTACGTCACACGGTCCTCAGTTTTTTAGCAATATTTCTTCGTTTAAGAGGGCAAAAAAGGACGTTTTCGGTTTTTCCGAGCGCTTTTGGAGCGCTTTTATATGTGCTTCCCACAGGCTAGGAAAATGTCCCGTTTGAAACCAATAACCTGGGATTAGTAAATACACTTGAGGAGGAATCTAGTTTGATGGGAAATGGTGTTCAGCTTTTGGAATTTTTTCCATGATATGGTATTCAAAGACCCGTTTTACCGATTTTTGTGGTAATTTTGCCTAATTTTTAGCACTTATGGCACTTTTGAGTTCTGCAAAATCACTCAAGAGGAGTGCATTTTGATGGGAAAAGGGCCAACGGTCAAGACATGTAACTACGTCAGATGGTACTCAATTTTTTTAGTAATATTTCATCGTTTAAGAGGGCAAAAAAGGACGTTTTCGGTTTTCCGAGCGCTTTGGAGCGCTTTTATGGGTGCTTCTCACGGGCTAGGAAAATGTCCCGTTTCAAACCAAAGACCTGGGATTAGTAAATACACTCAGGAGGCATCTAGTTTCATGGGAAATGGTGTTCAACTTCTTGTAATTTTTTCCATGATATGGTATCCAAAGACCCGCTTTACCGATTTTGTGGTAATTTTGCCTAATTTTTAGCACTTATGACACTTTTGAGTTTCGCAAAATCACTCAAGAGGAGTGCATTTTGATGGGAAAAGGGCCAACGTTCAAGACATGTAACTACGTCACACGGTCCTCAGTTTTTTAGCAATATTTCTTCGTTTAAGAGGGCAAAAAGGACGTTTCAGTTTTCCGAGCGCTTTTGAGCGCTTTTATGGGTGCTCCCACAGGCTAGGAAAATGTCCCGTTTCAAACCAAAGACCTGGGATTAGTAAATACACTCAGGAGGCATCTAGTTTCATGGGAAATGGTGTTCAGCTTTTTGGAATTTTTTTCCATGATATGGTATTCAAAGACCCGTTTTACCGATTTTTGTGGTAATTTTGCCTAATTTTTAGCACTTATGGCACTTTTGAATTCCGTAAAATCACTCAAGAAAAGTGCATTTTGATGGGAAAAGGGCCAACGGTCAAGACATGTAAGTACGTCACACGATCCTCAGTTTTTTAGCAATATTTCTTCGTTTAAGAGGGCAAAAAGGACGTTTTCGGTTTTCCGAGCGCTTTTGGAGCGCTTTTATGAGTGCTTCCCACAGGCTAGGAAAATGTCCCGTTTCAAACCAATAACCTGGGATTAGTAAATACACTGAGGAGGCATCTAGTTTGATGGGAAATGGTGTTCAACTTTTTGGAATTTTTTCCATAATATGGTATCCAAAGACCTTGTTTTACCGATTTTTGTGGTAATTTTGCCTAATTTTTAGCACTTATGACACTTTTGAGTTTCGCAAAATCACTCAAGAGGAGTGCATTTTGATGGGAAAAGGGCCAACGTTCAAGACATGTAACTACGTCACACGGTCCTCAGTTTTTTAGCAATATTTCTTCGTTTAAGAGGGCAAAATAGGACGTTTTCGGTTTTCCAAGCGCTTTTGGAGCGCTTTTATGGGTGCTTCTCACGGGCTAGGAAAATGTCCCGTTTCAAACCAAAGACCTGGGATTAGTAAATACACTCAGGAGGCATCTAGTTTGATGGGAAATGGTGTTCAACTTCTTGGAATTTTTTCCATAATATGGTATCCAAAGACCCGTTTTACCGATTTTTGTGGTAATTTTGCCTAATTTTTAGCACTTATGACACTTTTGAGTTTCGCAAAATCACTCAAGAGGAGTGCATTTTGATGGGAAAAGGGCCAACGTTCAAGACATGTAACTACGTCACACGGTCCTCAGTTTTTTAGCAATATTTCTTCGTTTAAGAGGGAAAAAAAGGACGTTTCGGTTTTCCGAGCGCTTTTGGAGCGCTTTTATGGGTGCTTCCCACAGGCTAGGAAAATGTCCCGTTTCAAACCAAAGACCTGGGATTAGTAAATACACTCAGGAGGCATCTAGTTTCATGGGAAATGGTGTTCAGCTTTTTGGAATTTTTTCCATGATATGGTATTCAAAGACCCGTTTGACCGATTTTTGTGGTAATTTTGCCTAATTTTTAGCACTTATGGCACTTTTGAATTCCGTAAAATCACTCAAGAGGAGTGCATTTTGATGGGAAAAGGGCCAACGTTCAAGACATGTAACTACGTCACACGGTCCTCAGTTTTTTAGCAATATTTCTTCGTTTAAGAGGGAAAAAAAGGACGTTTCGGTTTTCCGAGCGCTTTTGGAGCGCTTTTATGGGTGCTTCCCACAGGCTAGGAAAATGTCCCGTTTGAAACCAAAGACCTGGGATTAGTAAATACACTCAGGAGGCATCTAGTTTCATGGGAAATGGTGTACAACTTCTTGTAATTTTTTCCATAATATGGTATCCAAAGACCCGTTTTACCGATTTTTGTGGTAATTTTGCCTAATTTTTAGCACTTATGACACTTTTGGGTTTCGCAAAATCACTCAAGAGGAGTGCATTTTGATGGGAAAAGGGCCAACGTTCAAGACATGTAACTACGTCACACGGTCCTCAGTTTTTTAGCAATATTTCTTCGTTTAAGAGGGCAAAAAGGACGTTTTCGGTTTTCCGAGCGCTTTTGGAGCGCTTTTATGGGTGCTTCCCACAGGCTAGGAAAATGTCCCGTTTCAAACCAAAGACCTGGGATTAGTAAATACACTCAGGAGGCATCTAGTTTGATGGGAAATGGTGTTCAACTTTTGGAATTTTTTTCATAATATGGTATCCAAAGACCCGTTTTATTTTTGTGGTAATTTTGCCTAATTTTTAGCACTTATGGCACTTTTGAGTTCCGCAAAATCACTCAAGAGGAGTGCATTTTGATGGGAAATGGGACAACGGTCAAGACATGTAACTACGTCAGATGGTCCTCTGTTTTTTTAGCAATATTTCATCGTTTAAGAAGGCAAAAATTACGTTTTTTGTTTTCCGAGCGCTTTTGGAGCGCTTTTAATTGTGCTTCCCACAGGCTAGGAAAATGTCCCATTTGAAACCAATAACCTGGGATTAGTAAATACACTCAGGAGGCATCTAGTTTGATGGGAAATGGTGTTCAACTTTTTGGAATTTTTTCCATGATATGGTATTCAAAGACCCGTTTTACCGATTTTTGTGGTAATTTTGCCTAATTTTTAGCACTTATGACACTTTTGAGTTTCGCAAAATCACTCAAGAGGAGTGCATTTTGATGGGAAAAGGGCCAACGTTCAAGACATGTAACTACGTCACACGGTCCTCAGTTTTTAGCAATATTTCTTCGTTTAAGAGGGCAAAAAGGACGTTTTCGGTTTTCCGAGCGCTTTTGGAGCGCTTTTATGGGTGCTTCCCACAGGCTAGGAAAATGTCCCGTTTCAAACCAAAGACCTGGGATTAGTAAATACACTGAGGAGGCATCTAGTTTGATGGGAAATGGTGTTCAACTTTTTGGAAGTTTTCCATAATATGGTATCCAAAGACCCGTTTTACCGATTTTTGTGATAATTTTGCCTAATTTTTAGCACTTATGGCACTTTTGAGTTCTGCAAAATCACTAAAGAGGAGTGCAATTTGATGGGAACGGGCCAATGGTCAGGGCATGTAACTACGTCAGATGGTCCTCAGTTTTTTTATCAATATTTCATCGTTTAAGAAGGCAAAAATTACGTTTTCTGTTTTCCGAGCAATTTTGGAGCGCTTTTATGGGTGCTTCCCACATGCTAGGAAAATGTCCCGTTTTAAACCAAAGACCTGGGATTAGTAAATACACTCAGGAGGCATCTAGTTTCATGGGAAATGGTGTTCAACTTTTTGGAATTTTTTCCATGATATGGTATCCAAAGACCCGTTTTACCGATTTTTGTGGTAATTTTGCCTAATTTTTAGCACTTATGACACTTTTGAGTTTCACAAAATCACTCAAGAGGAGTGCATTTTGATGGGAAAAGGGCCAACGTTCAAGACATGTAACTACGTCACACGGTCCTCAGTTTTTTAGCAATATTTCTTCGTTTAAGAGGGAAAAAAGGACGTTTCGGTTTTCCGAGCGCTTTTGGAGCGCTTTTATGGGTGCTTCCCACAGGCTAGGAAAATGTCCCGTTTCAAACCAAAGACCTGGGATTAGTAAATACACTCAGGAGGCATCTAGTTTCATGGGAAATGGTGTTCAACTTTTTTGAATTTTTTCCATGATATGGTATTCAAAGACCCGTTTTACCGATTTTTGTGGTAATTTTGCCTAATTTTTAGCACTTATGACACTTTTGAGTTCCGCAAAATCACTCAAGAGGAGTGCATTTTGATGGGAAAAGGGCCAACGTTCAAGACATGTAACTACGTCACACGGTCCTCAGTTTTTTAGCAATATTTCTTCGTTTAAGAGGGCAAAAAGGACGTTTCGGTTTTCCGAGCGCTTTGGAGCGCTTTTATGGGTGCTTCTCACGAGCTAGGAAAATGTCCCGTTTCAAACCAAAGACCTGGGATTAGTAAATACACTCAGGAGGCATCTAGTTTCATGGGAAATGGTGTTCAGCTTTTTGGAATTTTTTCCATGATATGGTATTCAAAGACCCGTTTTACCGATTTTTGTGGTAATTTTGCCTAATTTTTAGCACTTATGGCACTTTTGAGTTCCGCAAAATCACTCAAGAGGAGTGCATTTTGATGGGAAAAGGGCCAAAGGTCAAGACATGTAACTACGTCACATGGTCCTCGCTTTTTAGCAATATTTCATCGTTTAAGAGGGCAAAAAGGACGTTTCGGTTTTCCGAGCGCTTTTGGAGCGCTTTTATGGGTGCTTCCCACAGTGCTAGGAAAATGTCCCGTTTCAAACCAAAGACCTGGGATTAGTAAATACACTCGAGGAGGCATCTAGTTTCATGGGAAATGGTGTTCAACTTTTTGGAATTTTTTTCCATAATATGGTATCCAAAGACCCGTTTTACCGATTTTTGTGGTAATTTTGCCTAATTTTTAGCACTTATGGCACTTTTGAGTTCCGCAAAATCACTCAAGAGAAGTGCATTTTGATGGGAAAAGGGCCAACGTTCAAGACATGTAACTACGTCACACGGTCCTCGCTTTTTAGCAATATTTCTTCGTTTAAGAGGGCAAAAAGGACGTTTTCTTTTTCCGAGCGCTTTTGGAGCGCTTTTATGGGTGCTTCCCACAGGCTAGGAAAATGTCCCGTTTCAAACCAAAGACCTGGGATTAGTAAATACACTCAGGAGGCATCTAGTTTGATGGGAAATGGTGTTCAACTTTTTGGAATTTTTTCCATAATATGGTATCCAAAGACCCGTTTTACCGATTTTTGTGGTAATTTTGCCTAATTTTTAGCACTTATGACACTTTTGAGTTCCGCAAAATCACTCAAGAGGAGTGCATTTTGATGGGAAAAGGTCCAACGTTCAAGACATGTAACTACGTCACACGGTCCTCAGTTTTTTAGCAATATTTCTTCGTTTAAGAGGGCAAAAAAGGACGTTTTCGGTTTTCCGAGCGCTTTTGGAGCGCTTTTATGGGTGCTTCCCACAGGCTAGGAAAATGTCCCGTTTGAAACCAAAGACCTGGGATTAGTAAATACACTCAGGAGGCATCTAGTTTCATGGGAAATGGTGTTCAGCTTTTTGGAATTTTTTTCCATGATATGGTATCCAAACACTTGTTTTACCGATTTTTGTGGTAATTTTGCCTAATTTTTAGCACTTATGACACTTTTGAGTTCCGCAAAATCACTCAAGAAGAGTGCATTTTGATGGGAAAAGGGCCAACGTTCAAGACATGTAACTACGTCACACGGTCCTCAGTTTTTTAGCAATATTTCTTCGTTTAAGAGGGAAAAAAGGACGTTTTCGGTTTTCCGAGCGCTTTTGGAGCGCTTTTATGAGTGCTTCCCACAGGCTAGGAAAATGTCGCGTTTCAAACCAAAGACATGTGATTAGTAAATACACTCAGGAGGCATCTAGTTTCATGGGAAATGGTGCTCAGCTTTTTGGAATTTTTTCATGATATGGTATTCAAAGACCCGTTTTACCGATTTTTGTGGTAATTTTGCCTAATTTTTAGCACTTATGACACTTTTGAGTTCCGCAAAATCACTCAAGAGGAGTGCATTTTGATGGGAAAAGGGCCAACGTTCAAGACATGTAACTACGTCACACGTTCCTCAGTTTTTTAGCAATATTTCTTCGCTTAAGAGGGCAAAAAAGGACGTTTTCGGTTTTCCAAACGCTTTTGGAGCGCTTTTATGGGTGCTTCCCACAGGCTAGAAAAATGTCCCGTTTGAAACCAATGACATGGGATTAGTAAATACACTCGGGGGGCATCTATTTTGATGGGAAATGGTGTTCATCATTTTGGAATTTTTTTCCATAATATGGTATCCAAAGACCCGTTTACCGATTTTTGTGGTAATTTTGCCTAATTTTTAGCACTTATCGACACTTTTGATTTCCGTAAAATCACTCAAGAGGAGTGCATTTTGATGGGAAAAGTTCCAAAGTTCAAGACATGTAACTAAGTCACACGGTCCTCGTGTTTTTAGCAATATTCCATTTGTTAAGAGGGCTAAAAGGAAATTTTCTGTTTTCCGAGCGCTTTTGGAGCGCTTTTATGGATGCTTCCCACAGGCTAGGAAAATGTCCCGTTTGAAACCAATGACCTGGGATTGATAAATACACTCGGGAGGCATATATTTTGATCAGAAATGGTGTTCAACTTTTTGGAATTTTTCCCATAACATGGTATCCAAAGACCCGTTTTACCGATTTTTGTGGTAATTTTATATAATTTTTAGCACATATGGCACTTTTGAGTTCCGCAAAATCACTCAAGAAGAGTGCATTTTGATGGGAAAAGGTCCAACGTTCAAGACATGTAACTACGTCACACGGTCCTCAGTTTTTTAGCAATATTTCTTCGTTTAAGAGGGCAAAAAGGACGTTTTCGGTTTTCCGAGCGCTTTTGGAGCGCTTTTATGGGTGCTTCCCACAGGCTAGGAAAATGTCCCGTTTGAAACCAAAGACCTGGGATTAGTAAATACACCCAGGAGGCATCTAGTTTGATGGGAAATGGTGTTCAACTTTTTGGAATTTTTTCCATAATATGGTATCCAAAGACCCGTTTTACCGATTTTTGTGGTAATTTTGCCTAATTTTTAGCACTTATGACACTTTTGAGTTCCGCAAAATCACTCAAGAGGAGTGCATTTTGATGGGAAAAGGTCCAACGTTCAAGACATGTAACAACGTCACACGGTCCTCGTTTTTAGCAATATTTCTTCGTTTAAGAGGGCAAAAAGGACGTTTTCGCTTTCCGAGCGCTTTTGGAGCGCTTTTATGGGTGCTTCCCACAGGCTAGGAAAATGTCCCGTTTAAAACCAAAGACATGGGATTAGTAAATACACTCAGGAGGCATCTAGTTTCATGGGAAATGGTGTTCAACTTTTTGTAATTTTTCCATGATATGGTATTCAAAGACCCGTTTTACTGATTTTTGAGGTAATTTTTCTTAATTTTTAACACTTATGACACTTTTGAGTTCCGCAAAATCACTCAAGAGGAGTGCATTTTGATGGGAAAAGGGCCAACGTTCAAGACATGTAACTACGTCACACGGTCCTCGTTTTTTAGCAATATTTCTTCGCTTAAGAGGGCAAAAAGGACGTTTCGGTTTTCCGAGCGCTTTTGGAGCGCTTTTATGGGTGCTTCCACAGGCTAGAAAAATGTCCCGTTTGAAACCAATGACATGGGATTAGTAAATACACTTAGGAGGCATCTAGTTTGATGGGAAATGGTGTTCATCATTTTGGAATTTTTTCCATAATATGGTATCCAAAGACCCGTTTTACCGATTTTTGTGGTAATTTTGCCTAATTTTTAGCACTTATCGCACTTTTGATTCCCGTAAAATCACTCAAGAGGAGTGCATTTTGATGGGAAAAGTTCCAACGGTCAAGACATGTAACTACGTCACACGGTCCTCGGTTTATAGCAATATTTCATCGTTTAAGAGGGCAAAAAAATGACGTTTTCTGTTTTCCGAGCGCTTTTGGAGCGCTTTTATGGGTGCTTCTCACGGATTAGGAAAATGTCCCGTTTCAAACCAAAGAACTGGGATTAGTAAATACACTCAGGAGGCATCTAGTTTGATCGAAATGGTGTTCAACTTTTTGGAATTTTTCCCATAACATGGTATCCAAAGACCCGTTTTACCGATTTTTGTGGTAATTTTGCCTAATTTTTAGCACATATGGCACTTTTGAGTTCCGCAAAATCACTCAAGAGGAGTGCATTTTGATGGGAAAAGGGCCAACGTTCAAGACATGTAACTACGTCACACGGTCCTCTGTTTTTTAGCAATATTTCTTCTTTTAAGAGGGTAAAAAGGACGTTTTCGGTTTTCCGAGCGCTTTTTGAGCGCTTTTATGGGTGCTTCCCACAGGCTAGGAAAATGTCCCGTTTGAAACCAATGACCTGGGATTAGTAAATACACTCGAGGAGGCATCTAGTTTGATGGGAAATGGTGTTCATCTTTTTGAATTTTTTCCATAATATGGTATCTAAAGACCCGTTTTACCGATTTTTGTGGTAATTTTATATAATTTTTAGCACTTATAACACTTTTGAGTTCCGCAAAATCACTCAAGAAGAGTGCATTTTGATGGGAAAAGGTCCAACGTTCAAGACATGTAACTACGTCACACGGTCCTCAGTTTTTTAGCAATATTTCTTCGTTTAAGAGGGCAAAAAGGACGTTTTCGGTTTTCCGAGCGGTTTTGGAGCGCTTTTATGGGTGCTTCTCACAGGCTAGGAAAATGTCCCGTTTCAAACCAAAGACCTGGGATTAGTAAATACACTCAGGAGGCATCTAGTTTCATGGGAAATGGTGTTCAGATTTTTATAATTTATTCCATGATATGGTATTCAAAGACCCGTTTTACTGATTTTTGAGGTAATTTTTCTTAATTTTTAACACTTATGACACTTTTGAGTTCCGCAAAATCACTCAAGAGGAGTGCATTTTGATGGGAAAAGGGCCAACGTTCAATACATGTAACTACGTCACACGTTCCTCAGTTTTTTAGCAATATTTCTTCGTTTAAGAGGGCAAAAAAGGACGTTTTCGGTTTTCCAAGCGCTTTTGGAGCGCTTTTATGGGTGCTTCCCACAAAACTAGAAAATGTCCCGTTTGAAACCAATGACATGGGATTAGTAAATACACTCGGGGGGCATCTATTTTGATGGGAAATGGTGTTCATCATTTTGGAATTTTTTCCATAATATGGTATCCAAAGACCCATTTTAACGATTTTTGTGGTAATTTTGCCTAATTTTTAGCACTTATCGCACTTTTGATTTCCGTAAAATTACTCAAGAGGAGTGCATTTTGATGGGAAAAGTTTCAAAGGTCAAGACATGTAACTACGTCACATGGTCGTCAGTTTTTTAGCAATATTCCATCGTTAAGAGGGCAAAAGGAAATTTTCTCGCTTTTGGAGCGCTTTTATGGGTGCTTCCCACATGCTAGGAAAATGTCCCGTTTGAAACCAATGACCTGGGATTGATAAATACACTCGGGAGGCATCTATTTTGATCAGAAATGGTGTTCAACTTTTTGGAATTTTTCCCATAACATGGTATCCAAAGACCCGTTTTACCGATTTTTGTGGTAATTTTGCCTAATTTTTAGCACATATGGCACTTTTGAGTTCCGCAAAATCACTCAAGAGGAGTGCATTTTGATGGGAAAAGGGCCAACGTTCAAGACATGTAACTACGTCACACGGTCCTCAGTTTTTTAGCAATATTTCTTCGCTTAAGAGGGTAAAAAGGACGTTTTCGGTTTTTCCGAGCGCTTTTGGAGCGCTTTTATGGGTGCTTCCCACGGGCTAGGAAAATGTCCCGTTTCAAACCAAAGACACTGGGATTAGTAAATACACTGAGGAGGCATCTAGTTTGATGGGAAATGGTGTTCATCTTTTTGGAATTTTTTCCATAATATGGTATCTAAAGACCCGTTTTACCGATTTATGTGATAATTTTGCCTAATTTTTAGCACTTATGACACTTTTGAGTTCCGAAAAATCACTCAAGAGGAGTGCATTTTGATGGGAAAAGGTCCAACGTTCAAGACATGTAACTACGTCACACGGTCCTCAGTTTTTTAGCAATATTTCTTCGTTTAAGAGGGCAAAAAAGGACGTTTTCGGTTTTCCGAGCGCTTTTGGAGCGCTTTTATGGGTGCTTCCCACAGGCTAGGAAAATGTCCCGTTTGAAACCAATAACCTGGGATTAGTAAATACACTGAGGATGCATCTAGTTTGATGGGAAATGGGGTTCAACTTTTTGGATTTTTTTCCATAATATGGTATCCAAAGACCCGTTTTACCGATTTTTGTGGTAATTTTGCCTAATTTTTAGCACTTATGACACTTTTGAGTTTCGCAAAATCACTCAAGAGGAGTCCATTTTGATGGGAAAAGGGCCAACGTTCAAGACATATAACTACGTCACACGGTCCTCAGTTTTTTAGCAATATTTCTTCGTTTAAGAGGGAAAAAAAGGACGTTTTCGGGTTTCCGAGCGCTTTTGGAGCGCTTATATGGGTGCTTGCTTCCCACAGGCTAGGAAAATGTCCGTTTGAAACCAAAGACCTTGGATTAATAAATAAACTCAGGAGGCATCTAGTTTCATGGGAAATGGTGTTCAGCTTTTTGGAATTTTTTCCATGATATAGTATCCAAAGACCCGTTTTACCGATTGTTGTGGTAATTTTGCCTAATTTTTAGCACTTATGATACTTTTGAGTTCCGCAAAATCACTCAAGAGGAGTTCATTTTGATGGGAAAAGCTCCAATGTTGAAGACATGTAACTACGTCACACGGTCCTCAGTTTTTTAGCAATATTTCTTCGTTTAAGAGGGCAAAAAAAGACGTTTTCGGTTTTCCGAGCGCTTTTGGAGCGCTTTTATGGGTGCTTCCCACAGGCTAGAAAATGTCCCGTTAGAAACCAATGACATGGGATTAGTAAATACACTCAGGAGGCGTCTATTTTGATGGGAATTGGTGTTCATCTTTTTGTAATTTTTTCCATAATATTGTATCCAAAGACCCGTTTTACCGATTTTTTGATAATTTTGCCTAATTTTTAGCACTTATGGCAATTTTGAGTTCCGCAAAATCACTCAAGAGGAGTTCATTTTGATGGGAAAAGGTCCAATGTTGAAGACATGTAACTACGTCACACGGTCCTCAGTTTTTTAGCAATATTTCTTCGTTTAAGAGGGCAAAAAAAGACGTTTTCGGTTTTCCGAGCGCTTTTGGAGCGCTTTTATGGGTGCTTCCCACAGGCTAGGAAAATGTCCCGTTAGAAACCAATGACCTGGGATTTGTAAATACACTCAGGAGGAGTCTATTTTGATGGGAATTGGTGTTCATCTTTTTCGAATTTTTCCATAATATTGTATCCAAAGACCCGTTTTACCGATTTTTGTGATAATTTTGCCTAATTTTTAGCACATATGGCACTTTTGAGTTCTGCAAAATCACTCAAGAGGAGTGCATTTTGATGGGAACGGGCCAACGGTCAAGGCATGTAACTACGTCAGATGGTCCTCAGTTTTTTTATCAATATTTCATCGTTTAAGAAGGCAAAAATTACGTTTTCTGTTTTTTAGCAATAGCGCTTTTGGAGCGTTTTTAATTGGTGCTTCCCACGAGGCTAGGAAAATGTCCCATTTGAAACCAATAGACATGGGATTAGTAAATACACTTGAGGAGGCATCTAGTTTGATGGGAAATGGTGTTCAACTTTTTGGAATTTTTTCCATAATATGGTATCCAAAGACCCGTTTTACAGATTTTTGTGGTAATTTTGCCTAATTTTTAGCACATCTGGCACTTTTGGGTTCCGCAAAATCACTCAAGAGGAGTGAATTTTGATGGGAAAAGGGCCAACCATCAAGACATGTAACTACGTCAGATGGTCCTCAGTTTTTTTAGTAATATTTCATCGTTTAAGAGGGCAAAAATTACGTTTTATGTTTTCCGAGCGCTTTTGGAGCGCTTTTATTTGTGCTTCCCACAGGCTAGGAAAATGTCCCGTTTGAAACCAATAACCTGGGATTAGTAAATACACTGAGGAGGCATCTAGTTTGATGGGAAATGGTGTTCAACTTCTTGGAATTTTTTCCATAATATGGTATCCAAAGACCCGTTTTTTTACCGATTTTTTGGTAATTTTGCCTAATTTTTAGCACTTATGACACTTTTGAGTTCCGCAAAATCACTCAAGAGGAGTGAATTTTGATGGGAAAAGGGCCAACGTCAAGACATATAACTACGTCACACGGTCCTCAGTTTTTAAGCAATATTTCTTCGTTTAAGAGGGCAAAAAGGACGTTTTCGGCGCTTTTGGAGCGCTTTTATGGGTGCTTCCCAGGCTAGGAAAATGTCCGTTCAAACCAAAGACCTGGGATTAGTAAATACACTCAGGAGGCATCTAGTTT
The DNA here is from genome assembly GCA_023531295.1 of Papaver armeniacum. Taxonomy (NCBI): domain Eukaryota; kingdom Viridiplantae; phylum Streptophyta; class Magnoliopsida; order Ranunculales; family Papaveraceae; genus Papaver; species Papaver armeniacum. Next base: position 1,828,349 of record JAJJWW010004015.1, on the reverse strand, counting down.
CATGGGAAATGGTGTTCAGCTTTTTATAATTTATTCCATGATATGGTATTCAAAGACCCGTTTTACCGATTTTTGAGGTAATTTTGCCTAATTTTTAGCACTTATGACCACTTTTGAGTTCCGCAAAATCACTCATGAGGAGTGCATTTCGATGGGAAAAGGGCCAACGTTCAAGACATGTAACTACGTCACACGGTCCTCGTTTTTAGCAATATTTCTTCGTTTAAGAGGGCAAAAAGGACGTTTCGGTTTTCCGAGCGGTTTTGGAGCGCTTTTATGGGTGCTTCCCACAGGCTAGGAAAATGTCCCGTTTCAAACCAAAGACCTGGGGGATTAGTAAATACACTCGGAGGCATCTAGTTTCATGGGAAATGGTGTTCAGCTTTTTATAATTTATTCCATGATATGGTATCCAAAGACCCGTTTTACCGATTTTTGTGGTAATTTTGCCTAATTTTTAGCACATATGGCACTTTTGAGTTCCGCAAAATCACTTAAGAGGAGTGCATTTTGATGGGAAAAGGGCCAACGGTCAAGACATGTAACTATGTCGATGGTCCTCGGTTTTTTAGTAATATTTCATCGTTTAAGAGGGCAAAAAAAGGACGTTTTTGTTTCCGAGCGCTTTTGAGCGCTTTTATGGGTGCTTCCCACAGGCTAGGAAAATGTCCCGTTAGAAACCAATGACCTGGGATTAGTAAATACACTGAGGAGGCATCTAGTTTGATGGGAAATGGTGTTCATCTTTTTGGAATTTTTTCCATAATATGGTATCTAAAGACCCGTTTTACCGATTTTTGTGATAATTTTGCCTAATTTTTAGCACTTATGACACTTTTGAGTTCCGAAAAATCACTCAAGAGGAGTGCATTTTGATGGGAAAAGGTCCAACGTTCAAGACATGTAACTACGTCACACGGTCCTCAGTTTTTTAGCAATATTTCTTCGTTTAAGAGGGAAAAAAGGACGTTTTCGGTTTTCCGAGCGCTTTTGGAGCGCTTTTATGGGTGCTTCCCACAGGCTAGGAAAATGTCCCGTTAGAAAATAATGACCTGGGATTAGTAAATACACTGAGGAGGCATCTAGTTTGATGGGAAATGGTGTTCATCTTTTTGGAATTTTTTCCATAATATGGTATCTAAAGACCCGTTTTACCGATTTTTGTGATAATTTTGCCTAATTTTTAGCACTTATGACACTTTTGAGTTCAAAAAATCACTCAAGAGGAGTGCATTTTGATGGGAAAAGGTCCAACGTTCAAGACATGTAACTACGTCACACGGTCCTCGTTTTTTAGCAATATTTCTTCGTTTAAGAGGGCAAAAAGGACGTTTCGGTTTCCGAGCGCTTTTGGAGCGCTTTATGGGTGCTTCCACAGGCTAGGAAAATGTCCCGTTTCAAACCAATGACCTGGGATTAGTAAATACACTGAGGAGGCATCTAGTTTGATGGGAAATGGTGTTCATCTTTTTGAATTTTTTCCATAATATGGTATCTAAAGACCCGTTTTACCGATTTTTGTGATAATTTTGCCTAATTTTTAGCACTTATGACACTTTTGAGTTCCGTAAAATCACTCAAGAAGAGTGCATTTTGATGGGAAAAGGTCCAACGTTCAAGACATGTAACTACGTCACACGGTCCTCAGTTTTTTAGCAATATTTCTTCGTTTAAGAGGGCAAAAAAGGACGTTTCGGTTTTCCGAGCGCTTTTGGAGCGCTTTTATGGGTGCTTCCCACAGGCTAGGAAAATGTCCCTTTTGAAACCAATAACCTGGGATTAGTAAATACACTGAGGAGGCATCTAGTTTGATGGGAAATGGTGTTCAACTTTTTGGAATTTTTCCATAATATGGTATCCAAAGACCCGTTTTTTTTACCGATTTTTGTGGTAATTTTGCCTAATTTTTAGCACTTATGACACTTTTGAGTTCCGCAAAATCACTCAAGAGGAGTGCATTTTGATTGGAAAAGGTCCAACGTTCAAGACATGTAACTACGTCACACGGTCCTCAGTTTTTTAGCAATATTTATTCGTTTAAGAGGGCAAAAAAGGACGTTTTCGAATTTTCCGAGCGCTTTTGGAGCTCTTTTATGTGTGCTTCCCACAGGCTAGGAAAATGTCCCGTTTCAAACCAAAGACCTGGGATTAATAAATACACTCAGGAGGCATCTAGTTTCATGGGAAACGGTGTTCAGATTTTTGGAATTTTTTCATGATATGGTATTCAAAGACCCGTTTCTGGGTTGTTGTGGTAATTTTGCCTAATTTTTTAGCACTTATGACACTATTGAGTTCCGCAAAATCACTCAAGAGGAGTGCATTTTGATGGGAAAAGGTCCAATGTTGAAGACATGTAACTACGTCACACGGTCCTCAGTTTTTAGCAATATTTCTTCGTTTAAGAGGGCAAAAAAGACGTTTCGGTTTTCCGAGCAATTTTGGAGCGCTTTTATGGGTGCTTCCCACAGCTAGAAAATGTCCCGTTTCAAACCAATGACCTGGGATTAGTAAATACACTCGGGAGGCATCTATTTTGATGGGAATTGGTGTTCATCTTTTTGAATTTTTCCATAATATTGTATCCAAAGACCCGTTTTACCGATTTTTTGATAATTTTGCCTAATTTTTAGCACTTATGGCAATTTTGAGTTCCGCAAAATCACTCAAGAGGAGTGCATTTTGATGGGAAAAGGGCAACGTTCAAGACATGTAACTACGTCACATGGCCCTCAGTTTTTTTAGCAATATTTCTTCATTTAAGAAGGCAAAAATTACGTTTTTTTTTTTAGCAATATTCCGAGCGCTTTTGGAGCGTTTTTAATTGTGCTTCCCACAGGCTAGGAAAATGTCCCATTTGAAACCAATAGCCTGGTATTAGTAAATACACTGAGGAGGCATCTAGTTTGATGGGAAATGGTGTTCAACTTTTTGGAATTTTTTCCATAATATGGTATCCAAAGACCCGTTTTACCGATTTTTGTGGTAATTTTGCCTAATTTTTAGCACTTATGACACTTTTGAGTTTCGCAAAATCACTCAAGAGGAGTGAATTTTGATGGGAAAAGGGCCAACGTTCAAGACATATAACTACGTCACACGGTCCTCAGTTTTTTAGCAATATTTCTTCGTTTAAGAGGGCAAAAAGGACGTTTTCGGTTTTCCGAGTTTTGGAGCGCTTTTTATGGGTGCTTCCCACAGGCTAGGAAAATGTCCCGTTAGAAACCAATGACCTGGGATTAGTAAATACACTCAGGAGGCGTCTATTTTGATGGGAATTGGTGTTCATCTTTTTCGAATTTTTCCATAATATTGTATCCAAAGACCCGTTTTACCGATTTTTTGATAATTTTGCCTAATTTTTAGCACTTATGGCAATTTTGAGTTCCGCAAAATCACTCAAGAGGAGTGCATTTTGATGGGATACGGGCCAACGGTCAAGACATGTAACTACGTCACATGGCCCTCAGTTTTTTTACCAATATTTCAGCATTTAAGAAGGCAAAAATTACGTTTTCTGTTTTTTAGCAATATTTCAGCCGCTTTTGGAGCGCTTTTAATTGTGCTTTCACGGTGCTAGGAAAATGTCCCATTTGAAACCAATAGACTTGGGATTAGTAAATACACTTAGGAGGCATCTAGTTTGATGGGAAATGGTGTTCAACTTTTTGGAATTTTTTCCATAATATGGTATCCAAAGACCCGTTTTACCGATTTTTGTGGTAATTTTGCCTAATTTTTAGCACTTATGACACTTTTGAGTTTCGCAAAATCACTCAAGAGGAGTGAATTTTGATGGGAAAAGGGCCAACGTTCAAGACATATAACTACGTCACACGGTCCTCAGTTTTTAAGCAATATTTCTTCGTTTAAGAGGGCAAAAAGGACGTTTTCGGTTTTGGAGCGCTTTTATGGGTGCTTCCCACAGGCTAGGAAAATGTCCCGTTAGAAACCAATGACCTGGGATTAGTAAATACACTCAGGAGGCGTCTATTTTGATGGGAATTGGTGTTCATCTTTTTCGAATTTTTCCATAATATTGTATCCAAAGACCCGTTTTACCGATTTTTTGATAATTTTGCCTAATTTTTAGCACTTATGGCAATTTTGAGTTCTGCAAAATCACTCAAGAGGAGTGCATTTTGATGGGAAACGGGCCAATGGTCAAGACATGTAACTACGTCACATGGCCCTCAGTTTTTTTATCAATATTTCATCGTTTAAGAAGGCAAAAATTACGTTTTCTGTTTTTTAGCAATATTTCAGCGCTTTTGGAGCGTTTTTAATTGTGCTTCCCACAGGCTAGGAAAATGTCCCATTTGAAACCAAAGACCTGATTAGTAAATACACTGAGGAGGCATCTAGTTTGATGGGAAATGGTGTTCAACTTTTTGGAATTTTTTCCATAATATGGTATCCAAAGACCCGTTTTAACGATTTTTGTGGTAATTTTGCCTAATTTTTAGCACTTATGACACTTTTGAGTTCCGCAAAATCACTCAAGAGGAGTGCATTTTGATGGGAAAAGGTCCAATGTTGAAGACATGTAACTACGTCACACGGTCCTCAGTTTTTTAGCAATATTTCTTCGTTTAAGAGGGAAAAAACGCGTTTTCCGAGCGCTTTGGAGCGCTTTTATGGGTGCTTCCCACAGGCTAGGAAAATGTCCCGTTAGAAACCAATGACCTGGGATTAGTAAATACACTGAGGAGGCATCTAGTTTGATGGGAAATGGTGTTCATCTTTTAGGAATTTTTTTCCATAATATGGTATCCAAAGACCCGTTTTACCGATTTTTGTGATAATTTTGCCTAATTTTTAGCACTTATGGCAATTTTGAGTTCCGCAAAATCACTCAAGAGGAGTGCATTTTGATGGGATACGGGCAACGGTCAAGACATGTAACTACGTCACATGGCCCTCGCTTTTTTTTAGCAATATTTCAGCATTTAAGAAGGCAAAAATTACGTTTTCTGTTTTTTAGCAATATTTCAGCGCTTTTGGAGCGTTTTTAATTGTGCTTCCCACAGGCTAGGAAAATGTCCCATTTGAAACCAATAGCCTGGTATTAGTAAATACACTCAGGAGGCATCTAGTTTGATGGGAAATGGTGTTCAACTTTTTGGAATTTTTTCCATAATATGGTATCCAAAGACCCGTTTTACCGATTTTTGTCGTAATTTTGCCTAATTTTTAGCACTTATGACACTTTTGAGTTTCGCAAAATCACTCAAGAGGAGTGAATTTTGATGGGAAAAGGGCCAACGTTCAAGACATATAACTACGTCACACGGTCCTCGGTTTTTAGCAATATTTCTTCGTTTAAGAGGGCAAAAAGGACGTTTTCGGTTTTGGAGCGCTTTTATGGAGCGCTTCCACTTCCACAGGCTAGGAAAATGTCCCGTTTCAAACCAATGACCTGGGATTAGTAAATACACTCGGAGGCATCTAGTTTCATGGGAAATGGTGTTCAACTTTTTGGAATTTTTTCCATAATATTGTATCCAAAGACCCGTTTTACCGATTTTTTTGATAATTTTGCCTAATTTTTAGCACTTATGGCAATTTTGAGTTCCGCAAAATCACTCAAGAGGAGTGCATTTTGATGGGAAATGTGCCAACGGTCAAGAAATATAACTACGTCACATGGTCCTCAGTTTTATAGCAATATTTCATCGTTTAAGAAGGCAAAAATTACGTTTTCTGTTTTTTAGCAATATTTCAGCGCTTTTGGAGCGTTTTTAATTGTGCTTCCCACAGGCTAGGAAAATGTCCCATTTGAAACCAATAGCCCGGTATTAGTAAATACACTGAGGAGGCATCTACTTTGATGGGAAATGGTGTTCAACTTTTTGGAATTTTTTCCATAATATGGTATCCAAAGACCCGTTTACTTGATTTTTGTGGTAATTTTGCCTAATTTTTAGCACTTATGACACTTTTGAGTTCCGCAAAATCACTCAAGAGGAGTGCATTTTGATGGGAAAAGGTCCAATGTTGAAGACATGTAACTACGTCACACGGTCCTCAGTTTTTTAGCAATATTTCTTCGTTTAAGAGGGCAAAAAAGGACGTTTTCGGTTTTGGAGCGCTTTTATGGGTGCTTCCCACAGGCTAGGAAAATGTCCCGTTAGAAACCAATGACCTGGGATTAGTAAATACACTCAGGAGGCGTCTATTTTGATGGGAATTGGTGTTCATCTTTTTCGAATTTTTCCATAATATTGTATCCAAAGACCCGTTTTACCGATTTTTTTGATAATTTTGCCTAATTTTTAGCACTTATGGCAATTTTGAGTTCCGCAAAATCACTCAAGAGGAGTGCATTTTGATGGGATACGGGCCAACGGTCAAGACATGTAACTACGTCACATGGCCCTCAGTTTTTTTAGCAATATTTCAGCATTTAAGAAGGCAAAAATTACGTTTTCTGTTTTTTAGCAATATTTCAGCGCTTTTGGAGCGTTTTTAATTGTGCTTCCCACAGGCTAGGAAAATGTCCCATTTGAAACCAATAGACCTGGGATTAGTAAATACACTCGAGGAGGCATCTAGTTTGATGGGAAATGGTGTTCAACTTTTAGGAATTTTTTCCATAATATGGTATCCAAAGACCCGTTTTACCGATTTTTGTGGTAATTTTGCCTAATTTTTAGCACTTATGACACTTTTGAGTTTCGCAAAATCACTCAAGAGGAGTGAATTTTGATGGGAAAAGGGCCAACGTTCAAGACATATAACTACGTCACACGGTCCTCGCTTTTTAGCAATATTTCTTCGTTTAAGAGGGCAAAAAGGACGTTTTTCGGTTTTGGAGCGCTTTTATGGGTGCTTCCACAGGCTAGGAAAATGTCCCGTTTTCAAAACCAATGACCTGGGATTAGTAAATACACTCAGGAGGCGTCTATTTTGATGGGAATTGGTGTTCATCTTTTTCGAATTTTTCCATAATATTGTATCCAAAGACCCGTTTTACCGATTTTTTTGATAATTTTGCCTAATTTTTAGCACTTATGGCAATTTTGAGTTCCGAAAAATCACTCAAGAGGAGTGCATTTTGATGGGAAACGGGCCAACGGTCAAGACATGTAACTACGTCACATGGCCCTCAGTTTTTTTAGCAATATTTCATCGTTTAAGAAGGCAAAATTACGTTTCGTTTTTTTAGCAATATTTCAGCGCTTTTGGAGCGTTTTTAATTGTGCTTCCCACAGGCTAGGAAAATGTCCCATTTGAAACCAATATCCCGGTATTAGTAAATACACTGAGGAGGCATCTACTTTGAAGGGAAATGGTGTTCAACTTTTTGGAATTTTTTCCATAATATGGTATCCAAAGACCCGTTTTAACGATTTTTGTGGTAATTTTGCCTAATTTTTAGCACTTATGACACTTTTGAGTTCCGCAAAATCACTCAAGAGGAGTGCATTTTGATGGGAAAAGGTCCAATGTTGAAGACATGTAACTACGTCACACGGTCCTCAGTTTTTTAGCAATTTTTCTTCGTTTAAGAGGGCAAAAAAAGACGTTTTCGGTTTTCCGAGCGCTTTTATGGGTGCTTCCCACAGGCTAGGAAAATGTCCCGTTAGAAACCAATGACCTGGGATTAGTAAATACACTCAGGAGGCGTCTATTTTGATGGGAATTGGTGTTCATCTTTTTCGAATTTTTCCATAATATTGTATCCAAAGACCCGTTTTACCGATTTTTTTGATAATTTTGCCTAATTTTTTGCACTTATGGCAATTTTGAGTTCCGCAAAATCACTCAAGAGGAGTGCATTTTGATGGGATACGGGCCAACGGTCAAGACATGTAACTACGTCACATGGCCCTCAGTTTTTTTAGCAATATTTCAGCATTTAAGAAGGCAAAAATTACGTTTTCTGTTTTTTAGCAATATTTCAGCGCTTTTGGAGCGTTTTTAATTGTGCTTCCCACAGGCTAGGAAAATGTCCCATTTGAAACCAATAGCCTGGTATTAGTAAATACACTGAGGAGGCATCTAGTTTGATGGGAAATGGTGTTCAACTTTTTGGAATTTTTTCCATAATATGGTATCCAAAGACCCGTTTTACCGATTTTTGTGGTAATTTTGCCTAATTTTTAGCACTTATGACACTTTTGAGTTTCGCAAAATCACTCAAGAGGAGTGAATTTTGATGGGAAAAGGGCCAACGTTCAAGACATATAACTACGTCACACGGTCCTCACTTTTTTTAGCAATATTTCTTCGTTTAAGAGGGCAAAAAGGACGTTTCGGTTTTGGAGCGCTTTTATGGGTGCTTCCCACGAGCTAGAAAATGTCCGTTAGAAACCAATGACCTGGGATTAGTAAATACACTCGGGAGGCGTCTATTTTGATGGGAATTGGTGTTCATCTTTTTTCGAATTTTTCCATAATATTGTATCCAAAGACCCGTTTTACCGATTTTTTTGATAATTTTGCCTAATTTTTAGCACTTATGGCAATTTTGAGTTCCGCAAAATCACTCAAGAGGAGTGCATTTTGATGGGAAACGGGCCAACAGTCAAGACATGTAACTACGTCACATGGCCCTCAGTTTTTTTAGCAATATTTCAGCGTTTAAGAAGGCAAAAATTACGTTTTCTGTTTTTTAGCAATATTTCAGCGCTTTTGGAGCGTTTTTAATTGTGCTTCCCACAGGCTAGGAAAATGTCCCATTTGAAACCAATAGCCCGGTATTAGTAAATACACTGAGGAGGCATCTAGTTTGATGGGAAATGGTGTTCAACTTTTTGGAATTTTTTCCATAATATGGTATCCAAAGACCCGTTTTAACGATTTTTGTGGTAATTTTGCCTAATTTTTAGCACTTATGACACTTTTGAGTTTCACAAAATCACTCAAGAGGAGTGCATTTTGATGGGAAAAGGGCCAACGTTCAAGACATATAACTACGTCACACGTTCCTCGCTTTTGGAACAATATTTCTTCGCTTAAGAGGGCAAAAAAGACGTTTCGATTTTCCAATCGCTTTTATCGGTGCTTCCCACAGGCTAGGAAAATGTCCCGTTAGAAACCAATGACCTGGGATTAGTAAATACACTCAGGAGGCGTCTATTTTGATGGGAATTGGTGTTCATCTTTTTCGAATTTTTCCATAATATTGTATCCAAAGACCCGTTTTACCGATTTTTTTGATAATTTTGCCTAATTTTTAGCACTTATGGCAATTTTGAGTTCCGCAAAATCACTCAAGAGGAGTGCATTTTGATGGGAAACGGGCCAACGGTCAAGACATGTAACTACGTCACATGGCCCTCAGTTTTTTTTAGCAATATTTCAGCGTTTAAGAAGGCAAAAATTACGTTTTCTGTTTTTTAGCAATATTTCAGCGCTTTTGGAGCGTTTTTAATTGTGCTTCCCACAGGCTAGGAAAATGTCCCATTTGAAACCAATAGCCCGGTATTAGTAAATACACTAAGGAGGCATCTATTTTCATGGGAAATGGTGTTCAGCTTTTTGGAATTTTTTCCATGATATGGTATTCAAAGTCCCGTTTTACCGATTTTTGTGGTAATTTTGCCTAATTTTTAGCACTTATGGCATTTTTGAATTCCGTAAAATCACTCAAGAGGAGTGTATTTTGATGGGAAAAGTGCCAAAGGTCAAGACATGTAACTAAGTCACATGGTCCTCAGTGTTTTAGCAATATTCCATCGGTTAAGAGGGCAAAAAGGACATTTTCTGTTTTCCGAGCGCTTTTGGAGCGCTTTTATGGATGCTTCCCACAGGCTAGGAAAATGTCCCGTTTGAAACCAAAGACCTTGGATTAGTAAATACACTGAGGAGGCATCTAGTTTCATGGGAAATGGTGTTCAGCTTTTTGGAATTTTTCCCATAACATGGTATCCAAAGACCCGTTTTACAGATTTTTGTGGTAATTTTGCCTAATTTTTAGCACATCTGGCACTTTTGGGTTCCGCAAAATCACTCAAGAGGAGTGAATTTTGATGGGAAAAGGGCCAACCGTCAAGACATGTAACTACGTCAGATGGTCCTCAGTTTTTTTAGTAATATTTCATCGTTTAAGAGGGCAAAAAGAACGTTTTCTATTTTCCGAGCGCTTTTGGAGCGCTTTGATTTGTGCTTCCCACAGGCTAGGAAAATGTCCCGTTTGAAACCAATAACCTGGGATTAGTAAATACACTAAGGAGGCATCTAGTTTGATGGGAAATGGTGTTCAACTTTTTGGAATTTTTCCATAATATGGTATCCAAAGACCCGTTTTTTTACCGATTTTTTTGGTAATTTTGCCTAATTTTTAGCACTTATGACACTTTTGAGTTCCGCAAAATCACTCAAGAGGAGTGCATTTTGATGGGAAAAGGTCCAACATTCAAGACATGTAACTACGTCACACGGTCCTCAGTTTTTTAGCAATATTTCTTCGTTTAAGAGGAAAAAAAAAGGACGTTTTCAGTTTTCCAATCGCTTTTATGGGTGCTTCCCACAGGCTAGGAAAATGTCCCGTTTGAAACTAAAGACCTTGGATTAGTAAATACACTCAGGAGGCATCTAGTTTCATGGGAAATGGTGTTCAGCTTTTTGGAATTTTTTCCATGATATGGTATTCAAAGACCCGTTTTACCGATTTTTGTAGTAATTTTTCCTAATTTTTAGCACTTATGACCACTTTTGAGTTCCGCAAAATCACTCAAGAGGAGTGCATTTCGATGGGAAAAGGGCCAACGTTCAAGACATGTAACTACGTCACACGGTCCTCAGTTTTTTAGCAATATTTCTTCGTTTAAGAGGGCAAAAAGGACGTTTTCGGTTTTCCGAGCGGTTTTGGAGCGCTTTTATGGGTGCTTCTCACGGGCTAGGAAAATGTCCCGTTTCAAACCAAAGACATGGGATTAGTAAATACACTCAGGAGGCATCTAGTTTCATGGGAAATGGTGTTCAGCTTTTTATAATTTATTCCATGATATGGTATTCAAAGACCCGTTTTACCGATTTTTGAGGTAATTTTGCCTAATTTTTAGCACTTATCGCACTTTTGATTTCCGTAAAATTACTCAATAGGAGTGCATTTTGATGGGAAAAGTTCCAAAGGTCAAGACATGTAACTACGTCACATGGTCGTCAGTGTTTTAGCAGTATTCCATCTGTTAAGAGGGCTAAAAGGAAATTTTCTGTTTTCCGAGCGCTTTTGGAGCGCTTTTATGGATGCTTCCCACAGTGCTAGAAAATGTCCCGTTTGAAACCAATGACCGGGTATTGATAAATACACTTGGGACGCATCTATTTTGATCGGAAATGGTGTTCAACTTTTTGGAATTTTTCCCATAACATGGTATCTAAAGACCCGTTTTACCGATTTTTGTGATAATTTTGCCTAATTTTTAACACTTATGACACTTTTGAGTTCCGCAAAATCACTCAAGAGGAGTGCATTTTGATGGGAAAAGGGCCAACGTTCAAGACATGTAACTACGTCACACGTTCCTCAGTTTTTTAGCAATATTTCTTCGCTTAAGAGGGCAAAAAAGGACGTTTTCGGTTTTCCAAGTGCTTTTGGAGCGCTTTTATGGATGCTTCCCACAGGCTAGAAAAATGTCCCGTTTGAAACCAATTACATGGGATTAGTAAATACACTCGGGGGGCATCTATTTTGATGGGAAATGGTGTTCATCATTTTGGAATTTTTTCCATAATATGGTATCCAAAGACCCGTTTTAACGATTTTTGTGGTAATTTTGCCTAATTTTTAGCACTTATCGCACTTTTGATTTCCGTAAAATTACTCAAGAGGAGTGCATTTTGATGGGAAAAGTTCCAAAGGTCAAGACATGTAACTACGTCACATGGTCGTCAGTGTTTTAGCAATATTCCATCTCGTTAAGAGGGCTAAAAGGAAATTTTCTCGCTTTTTTAGAGCGCTTTTGGAGCGCTTTTATGGATGCTTCCCACAGGCTAGGAAAATGTCCCGTTTGAAACCAATGACCGGGTATTGATAAATACACTTGGGACGCATCTATTTTGATCGGAAATGGTGTTCAACTTTTTGGAATTTTTCCCATAACATGGTATCCAAAGACCCGTTTTACCGATTTTTGTGGTAATTTTGCCTAATTTTTAGCACATATGACACTTTTGAGTTCCGCAAAATCACTCAAGAGGAGTGCATTTTGATGGGAAAAGGGCCAACGGTCAAGACATGTAACTACGTCAGATGGTCCTCAGTTTTTTTAGTAATATTTCATCGTTTAAGAGGGCAAAAAGGACGTTTTCTGTTTTCCGACCGCTTTTGGAGCGCTTTTATTTGTGCTTCCCACAGGCTAGGAAAATGTCCCGTTTGAAACACATAACCTGCGATTAGTAAATACACTGAGGAGGCATCTAGTTTGATGGGAAATGGTGTTCATCTTTTTGGAATTTTTTCCATAATATGGTATCTAAAGACCCGTTTTACCGATTTTTGTGATAATTTTGCCTAATTTTTAGCACTTATGACACTTTTGAGTTCAAAAATCACTCAAGAGGAGTGCATTTTGATGGGAAAAGGTCCAACGTTCAAGACATGTAACTACGTCACACGGTCCTCGCTTTTTAGTAATATTTCTTCGTTTAAGAGGGCAAAAGGACGTTTCGGTTTTCCGAGCGCTTTCGGAGCGCTTTTATGGGTGCTTCCCATAGGCTAGGAAAATGTCCCGTTAGAAACCAATGACCCGGTATTAGTAAATACACTCAGGAGGCGTCTATTTTGATGGGAATTGGTGTTCATCTTTTTCGAATTTTTCCATAATATTGTATCCAAAGACCCGTTTTACCGATTTTTGTGGTAATTTTGCCTAATTTTTAGCACTTATGACACTTTTGAGTTTCACAAAATCACTCAAGAGGAGTGCATTTTGATGGGAAAAGGGCCAACGTTCAAGACATATAACTACGTCACACGTTCCTCAGTTTTGGAACAATATTTCTTCGCTTAAGAGGGCAAAAAAGGACGTTTTCAGTTTTCCAATCGCTTTTATCGGTGCTTCCCACAGGCTAGGAAAATGTCCCGTTAGAAACCAATGACCTGGGATTAGTAAATACACTCAGGAGGCGTCTATTTTGATCGGAAATGGTGTTCAACTTTTTTGAATTTTTCCCATAACATGGTATCTAAAGACCCGTTTTACCGATTTTTGTGATAATTTTGCCTAATTTTTAACACTTATGACACTTTTGAGTTCCGCAAAATCACTCAAGAGGAGTGCATTTTGATGGGAAAAGGGCCAACGTTCAAGACATGTAACTACGTCACACGTTCCTCAGTTTTTTAGCAATATTTCTTCGCTTAAGAGGGCAAAAAGGACGTTTCGGTTTTCCAAGTGCTTTTGGAGCTCTTTTATGGATGCTTCCCACAAAGAAAAATGTCCCGTTTGAAACCAATTACATGGGATTAGTAAATACACTCGGGGGGCATCTATTTTGATGGGAAATGGTGTTCATCATTTTGGAATTTTTCCATAATATGGTATCCAAAGACCCGTTTTAACGATTTTTGTGGTAATTTTGCCTAATTTTTAGCACTTATCGCACTTTTGATTTCCGTAAAATTACTCAAGAGGAGTGCATTTTGATGGGAAAAGTTCCAAAGGTCAAGACATGTAACTACGTCACATGGTCGTCAGTGTTTTAGCAGTATTCCATCTCGTTAAGAGGGCTAAAAGGAAATTTTCGCTTTCCGAGCGCTTTGGAGCGCTTTTATGGATGCTTCCCACAAAGCTAGGAAAATGTCCCGTTTGAAACCAATGACCGGGTATTGATAAATACACTTGGGACGCATCTATTTTGATCGGAAATGGTGTTCAACTTTTGGAATTTTTTCCATAATATGGTATCCAAAGACCCGTTTTACCGATTTTTGTGGTAATTTTGCCTAATTTTTAGCACATATGACACTTTTGAGTTCCGCAAAATCACTCAAGAGGAGTGCATTTTGATGGGAAAAGGGCCAACGGTCAAGACATGTAACTACGTCAGATGGTCCTCAGTTTTTTTAGTAATATTTCATCGTTTAAGAAGGCAAAAAGGACGTTTTCTGTTTTCCGACCGCTTTTGGAGCGCTTTTATTTGTGCTTCCCACAGGCTAGGAAAATGTCCCGTTTGAAACACATAACCTGCGATTAGTAAATACACTGAGGAGGCATCTAGTTTGATGGGAAATGGTGTTCATTTTTTTTGAATTTTTTCCATAATATGGTATCTAAAGACCCGTTTTACCGATTTTTGTGGTAATTTTGCCTAATTTTTAGCACTTATGTCAATTTTGAGTTCCGAAAAATCACTCAAGAGGAGTGCATTTTGATGGGAAAAGGTCCAACGTTCAAGACATGTAACTACGTCACACGGTCCTCAGTTTTTTAGTAATATTTCTTCGTTTAAGAGGGCAAAAAGGACGTTTCGGTTTCCGAGCGCTTTTGGAGCGCTTTTATGGGTGCTTCCCATAGGCTAGGAAAATGTCCCGTTAGAAACCAATGACCCGGTATTAGTAAATACACTCAGGAGGCGTCTATTTTGATGGGAATTGGTGTTCATCTTTTTGAATTTTTCCATAATATTGTATCCAAAGACCCGTTTTACCAATTTTTGTGGTAATTTTGCCTAATTTTTAGCACTTATGACACTTTTGAGTTTCACAAAATCACTCAAGAGGAGTGCATTTTGATGGGAAAAGGGCCAACGTTCAAGACATATAACTACGTCACACGTTCCTCAGTTTTGGAGCAATATTTCTTCGCTTAAGAGGGCAAAAAAGGACGTTTTCAGTTTTCCAATCGCTTTTATCGGTGCTTCCCACAGGCTAGGAAAATGTCCCGTTAGAAACCAATGACCTGGGATTAGTAAATACACTCAGGAGGCGTCTATTTTGATCGGAAATGGTGTTCAACTTTTTTGAATTTTTCCCATAACATGGTATCTAAAGACCCGTTTTACCGATTTTTGTGGTAATTTTGCCTAATTTTTAACACTTATGACACTTTTGAGTTCCGCAAAATCACTCAAGAGGAGTGCATTTTGATAGGAAAAGGGCCAACAGTCAAGACATGTACTACGTCACATGGTCCTCAGTTTTTTAGCAATATTTCTTCGCTTAAGAGGGCAAAAAGGACGTTTTCGGTTTTCCAAGTGCTTTTGGAGCTCTTTTATGGATGCTTCCCACAGGCTAGAAAAATGTCCCGTTTGAAACCAATTACATGGGATTAGTAAATACACTCGGGGGCATCTATTTTGATGGGAAATGGTGTTCATCATTTTGGAATTTTTTCCATAATATGGTATCCAAAGACCCGTTTAACGATTTTTGTGGTAATTTTGCCTAATTTTTAGCACTTATCGCACTTTTGATTTCCGTAAAATTACTCAAGAGGAGTGCATTTTGATGGGAAAAGTTCCAAAGGTCAAGACATGTAACTACGTCACATGGTCGTCATTGTTTTAGCAATATTCCATCTGTTAAGAGGGCTAAAAGGAAATTTTCTTTTCCGAGCAATTTTGGAGCGCTTTTATGGGTGCTTCCCACATGCTAGGAAAATGTCCCGTTTGAAACCAATGACCTGGGATTGATAAATACACTCGGGAGGCATCTAATTTGATCAGAAATGGTGTTCAACTTTTTGGAATTTTTCCCATAACATGATATCCAAAGACCCGTTTTACCGATTTTTGTGGTAATTTTGCCTAATTTTTAGCACATATGACACTTTTGAGTTCCGCAAAATCACTCAAGAGGAGTGCATTTTGATGGGAAATGGGCCAACGGTCAAGATATGTAACTATGTCACATGGTCCTCAGTTTTTTTAGTAATATTTCATCGTTTAAGAGGGCAAAAAGGACGTTTTCTGTTTTCCGACCGCTTTTGGAGCGCTTTTATTTGTGCTTCCCACAGGCTAGGAAAATGTCCCGTTTGAAACACATAACCTGCGATTAGTAAATACACTGAGGAGGCATCTAGTTTGATGGGAAATGGTGTTCATCTTTTTGGAATTTTTTCCATAATATGGTATCTAAAGACCCGTTTTACCGATTTTTGTGATAATTTTGCCTAATTTTTAGCACTTATGACACTTTTGAGTTCCGAAAAATCACTCAAGAGGAGTGCATTTTGATGGGAAAAGGTCCAACGTTCAAGACATGTAACTACGTCACACGGTCCTCAGTTTTTTAGTAATATTTCTTCGTTTAAGAGGGCAAAAAAGGACGTTTTCGGTTTTCCGAGCGCTTTTGGAGCGCTTTTATGGGTGCTTCCCATAGGCTAGGAAAATGTCCCGTTAGAAACCAATGACCCGGTATTAGTAAATACACTCAGGAGGCGTCTATTTTGATGGGAATTGGTGTTCATCTTTTTCGAATTTTTCCATAATATTGTATCCAAAGACCCGTTTTACCGATTTTTGTGGTAATTTTGCCTAATTTTTAGCACTTATGACACTTTTGAGTTTCACAAAATCACTCAAGAGGAGTGCATTTTGATGGGAAAAGGGCCAACGTTCAAGACATATAACTACGTCACACGTTCCTCGCCTTTGAGCAATATTTCTTCGCTTAAGAGGGCAAAAAGGACGTTTTCGATTTTCCAATCGCTTTATCTGCTTCCCACAAAGTTAGGAAAATGTCCTGTTAGAAACCAATGACCTGGGATTAGTAAATACACTCAGGAGGCGTCTATTTTGATCGGAAATGGTGTTCAACTTTTTTGAATTTTTCCCATAACATGGTATCTAAAGACCCGTTTTACCGATTTTTGTGATAATTTTGCCTAATTTTTAACACTTATTACACTTTTGAGTTCCGCAAAATCACTCAAGAGGAGTGCATTTTGATGGGAAAAGGGCCAACGTTCAAGACATGTAACTACGTCACACGTTCCTCAGTTTTTTAGCAATATTTCTTCGCTTAAGAGGGCAAAAAAGGACGTTTTCGGTTTTCCAAGTGCTTTTGGAGCTCTTTTATGGATGCTTCCCACAGGCTAGAAAAATGTCCCGTTTGAAACCAATTACATGGGATTAGTAAATACACTCGGGGGGCATCTATTTTGATGGGAAATGGTGTTCATCATTTTGGAATTTTTTCCATAATATGGTATCCAAAGACCCGTTTTAACGATTTTTGTGGTAATTTTGCCTAATTTTTAGCACTTATCGCACTTTTGATTTCCGTAAAATTACTCAAGAGGAGTGCATTTTGATGGGAAAAGTTGCAAAGGTCAAGACATGTAACTACGTCACATGGTCGCGTTGTTTTAGCAGTATTCCATCTGTTAAGAGGGCTAAAAGGAAATTTTCTGTTTTCCGAGCGCTTTTGGAGCGCTTTTATGGATGCTTCCCACAGGCTAGGAAAATGTCCCGTTTGAAACCAATGACCGGGTATTGATAAATACACTTGGGACGCATCTATTTTGATCAGAAATGGTGTTCAACTTTTTGGAATTTTTCCCATAACATGATATCCAAAGACCCGTTTTACCGATTTTTGTGGTAATTTTGCCTAATTTTTAGCACATATGACACTTTTGAGTTCCGCAAAATCACTCAAGAGGAGTGCATTTTGATGGGAAATGGGCCAACGGTCAAGACATGTAACTACGTCGATGGTCCTCGGTTTTTTAGTAATATTTCATCGTTTAAGAGGGCAAAAAGGACGTTTCTGTTTTCCGACCGCTTTTGGAGCGCTTTTATTTGTGCTTCCCACAGGCTAGGAAAATGTCCCGTTTGAAACACATAACCTGCGATTAGTAAATACACTGAGGAGGCATCTAGTTTGATGGGAAATGGTGTTCATCTTTTTGGAATTTTTTCCATAATATGGTATCTAAAGACCCGTTTACCGATTTTTGTGATAATTTTGCCTAATTTTTAGCACTTATGACACTTTTGAGTTCCGAAAAATCACTCAAGAGGAGTGCATTTTGATGGGAAAAGGTCCAACGTTCAAGACATGTAACTACGTCACACGGTCCTCGCTTTTTAGTAATATTTCTTCGTTTAAGAGGGCAAAAAGGACGTTTTCGGTTTTTCCGAGCGCTTTTGGAGCGCTTTTATGGGTGCTTCCCATAGGCTAGGAAAATGTCCGTTAGAAACCAATGACCCGGTATTAGTAAATACACTCGGAGGCGTCTATTTTGATGGGAATTGGTGTTCATCTTTTTTCGAATTTTTCCATAATATTGTATCCAAAGACCCGTTTTACCGATTTTTGTGGTAATTTTGCCTAATTTTTAGCACTTATGACACTTTTGAGTTTCACAAAATCACTCAAGAGGAGTGCATTTGGATGGGAAAAGGGCTAACGTTCAAGACATATAACTACGTCACACGTTCCTCGCCTTGGAGCAATATTTCTTCGCTTAAGAGGGCAAAAAAGGACGTTTTGTTTTCCAATCGCTTTTATCGGAGCTTCCTCACAGGCTAGGAAAATGTCCCGTTAGAAACCAATGACCTGGGATTAGTAAATACACTCAGGAGGCGTCTATTTTGATGGGAATTGGTGTTCATCTTTTTTTGAATTTTTCCATAATATTTTATCCAAAGACCCGTTTTACCGATTTTTTGATAATTTTGCCTAATTTTTAGCACTTATGGCACTTTTGAGTTCCGCAAAATCACTCAAGAGGAGTGCATTTTGATGGGAAAAGGGCCAACTGTCAAGACATGTCACTACGTCACATGGCCCTCGCTTTTTTTAGCAATATTTCGGGCGTTTAAGAAGGCAAAATTACGTTTTCTGTTTTTTTAGCAATATTTCAGCGCTTTTGGAGCGTTTTTAATTGTGCTTCCCACAGGCTAGGAAAATGTCCTGTTTGAAACCAATAACCTGGGATTAGTAAATACACTCAGGAGGCATCTATTTTCATGGGAAATGGTGTTCAGCTTTTTGGAATTTTTTCCATGATATGGTATTCAAAGTCCCGTTTTACCGATTTTTGTGGTAATTTTGCCTAATTTTTAGCACTTATGGCATTTTTTGAATTCGTAAAATCACTCAAGAGGAGTGTATTTTGATGGGAAAAGTGCCAAAGGTCAAGACATGTAACTAAGTCACATGGTCCTCAGTGTTTTAGCAATATTCCATCGGTTAAGAGGGCAAAAAGGACATTTTCTGTTTTCCGAGCGCTTTTGGAGCGCTTTTATGGATGCTTCCCACAAAGCTAGAAAATGTCCCGTTTGAAACCAAAGACCTTGGATTAGTAAATACACTGAGGAGGCATCTAGTTTCATGGGAAATGGTGTTCAGCTTTTTGGAATTTTTCCCATAACATGGTATCCAAAGACCCGTTTTACAGATTTTTTGTGGTAATTTTGCCTAATTTTTAGCACATCTGGCACTTTTGGGTTCCGCAAAATCACTCAAGAGGAGTGAATATGGGAAAAGGGCCAACCGTCAAGACATGTAACTACGTCGATGGTCCTCGGTTTTTTAGTAATATTTCATCGTTTAAGAGGGCAAAAGAACGTTTTCTATTTTCCGAGCGCTTTTGGAGCGCTTTGATTTGTGCTTCCCACAGGCTAGGAAAATGTCCCGTTTGAAACCAATAACCTGGGATTAGTAAATACACTAAGGAGGCATCTAGTTTGATGGGAAATGGTGTTCAACTTTTTGGAATTTTTCCATAATATGGTATCCAAAGACCCATTTTTTTACCGATTTTTTGGTAATTTTGCCTAATTTTTAGCACTTATGACACTTTTGAGTTCCGCAAAATCACTCAAGAGGAGTGCATTTTGATGGGAAAAGGTCCAACATTCAAGACATGTAACTAAGTCACACGGTCCTCAGTTTTTTAGCAATATTTCTTCGTTTAAGAGGGAAAAAAAAGGACGTTTTCAGTTTTCCAATCGCTTTTATGGGTGCTTCCCACAAAGCTAGAAAATGTCCCGTTTGAAACTAAAGACCTTGGATTAGTAAATACACTCGGAGGCATCTAGTTTCATGGGAAATGGTGTTCAGCTTTTGGAATTTTTTCCATGATATGGTATTCAAAGACCCGTTTTTTTACCGATTTTTGTAGTAATTTTTCCTAATTTTTAGCACTTATGACCACTTTTGAGTTCCGCAAAATCACTCAAGAGGAGTGCATTTCGATGGGAAAAGGGCCAACGTTCAAGACATGTAACTACGTCACACGGTCCTCAGTTTTTTAGCAATATTTCTTCGTTTAAGAGGGCAAAAAAGGACGTTTTCGGTTTTCCGAGCGGTTTTGGAGCGCTTTTATGGGTGCTTCTCACGGGCTAGGAAAATGTCCCGTTTCAAACCAAAGACCTGGGATTAGTAAATACACTCAGGAGGCATCTAGTTTCATGGGAAATGGTGTTCAGCTTTTTATAATTTATTCCATGATATGGTATTCAAAGACCCGTTTTACCGATTTTTGAGGTAATTTTGCCTAATTTTTAGCACTTATCGCACTTTTGATTTCCGTAAAATTACTCAAGAGGAGTGCATTTTGATGGGAAAAGTTCCAAGGTCAAGACATGTAACTACGTCACATGGTCGTCAGTGTTTTAGCAATATTCCATCTGTTAAGAGGGCTAAAAAGAAATTTTCTGTTTTCCGAGCGCTTTTGGAGCGCTTTTATGGATGCTTCCCACAGGCTAGGAAAATGTCCCGTTTGAAACCAATGACCGGGTATTGATAAATACACTTGGGACGCATCTATTTTGATCGGAAATGGTGTTCAACTTTTTGGAATTTTTCCCATAACATGGTATCTAAAGACCCGTTTTACCGATTTTTGTGATAATTTTGCCTAATTTTTAACACTTATGACACTTTTGAGTTCCGCAAAAATCACTCAAGAGGAGTGCATTTTGATGGGAAAAGGGCCAACGTTCAAGACATGTAACTACGTCACACGTTCCTCGCCTTTTTAGCAATATTTCTTCGCTTAAGAGGGCAAAAAGGACGTTTCGGTTTTCCAAGTGCTTTTGGAGCGCTTTTATGGATGCTTCCCACAGGCTAGAAAAATGTCCCGTTTGAAACCAATTACATGGGATTAGTAAATACACTCGGGGGGCATCTATTTTGATGGGAAATGGTGTTCATCATTTTGGAATTTTTTCCATAATATGGTATCCAAAGACCCGTTTTAACGATTTTTGTGGTAATTTTGCCTAATTTTTAGCACTTATCGCACTTTTGATTTCCGTAAAATTACTCAAGAGGAGTGCATTTTGATGGGAAAAGTTCCAAAGGTCAAGACATGTAACTACGTCACATGGTCGTCAGTGTTTTAGCAATATTCCATCTGTTAAGAGGGCTAAAAGGAAATTTTCTGTTTTCCGAGCGCTTTTGGAGCGCTTTTATGGATGCTTCCCACAGGCTAGGAAAATGTCCCGTTTGAAACCAATGACCGGGTATTGATAAATACACTTGGGACGCATATATTTTGATCGGAAATGGTGTTCAACTTTTTGGAATTTTTCCCATAACATGGTATCCAAAGACCCGTTTTACCGATTTTTGTGGTAATTTTGCCTAATTTTTAGCACATATGACACTTTTGAGTTCCGCAAAATCACTCAAGAGGAGTGCATTTTGATGGGAAAAGGGACAACGGTCAAGACATGTAACTACGTCAGATGGTCCTCAGTTTTTTTAGTAATATTTCATCTTTTAAGAAGGCAAAAGGACGTTTCGTTTTCCGACCGCTTTTGAGCGCTTTTTATTTGTGCTTCCCACAAAGCTAGAAAATGTCCCGTTTGAAACACATAACCTGCGATTAGTAAATACACCGAGGAGGCATCTAGTTTGATGGGAAATGGTGTTCATCTTTTTGGAATTTTTTCCATAATATGGTATCTAAAGACCCGTTTTACCGATTTTTGTGATAATTTTGCCTAATTTTTAGCACTTATGACACTTTTGAGTTCCGAAAAATCACTCAAGAGGAGTGCATTTTGATGGGAAAAGGTCCAACGTTCAAGACATGTAACTACGTCACACGGTCCTCAGTTTTTTAGTAATATTTCTTCGTTTAAGAGGGCAAAAAAGGACGTTTTCGGTTTTCCGAGCGCTTTTGGAGCGCTTTTATGGGTGCTTTCCATAGGCTAGGAAAATGTCCCGTTAGAAACCAATGACCTGGGATTAGTAAATACACTCAGGAGGCGTCTATTTTGATGGGAATTGGTGTTCATATTTTTGGAATTTTTCCATAATATTGTATCCAAAGACCTGTTTTACCGATTTTTTTGATAATTTTGCCTAATTTTTAGCACTTATGGCAATTTTGAGTTCCGCAAAATCACTCAAGAGGAGTGCATTTTGATGGGAAAAGGTCCAACAGTCAGGAAATATAACTACGTCACATGGCCCTCAGTTTTTTGATCCGAGCGTCCATGTCGCTCTTGATCTTTTGGTAAGTATTCCTTTGCTTACACTTTTTTCTTCGAACTGTCTTTCTTCATATTTATATTCATCTTATTTATCTTTTTAGAAAACTCGTCGCCGCATGGTTTTGGCTGAAGGATTTTCTGAATTTAGTAATACCATACTAGAACTTTCTCGTCATAATGCCGCATTAAAAGGAGAACTTAGCAAGTTGAAGGGGGACTCCAGACTGTGACTCTTGAATCCGAGGGTCTTCGCAGTAAGAATCAAGATCTCAAAGGTTCTTATCTCTTCACTTTTATAACTCATTTTAGGAGTATCTTGCTTTTTGTTTCCATGTTTTTTGAATTTCTTTGTGCGTTATTAAGATTTAAACCAGAAGCGCGTTATGGAGAGGTTTGATTTTCAATTTTCCGCTGAAGATGCTCGCGCGGATAATAAGAAGTTGCAGAACCAGATAAATTAATTAAATAATGAGCATTAATATTCTCTTGATCAGATTGAAAACTTAACAAACGAGAATATTTATTTAGCTCAACAAAATGAGACATTGGGTTTCCAAGTTTCCCATCTATCTGAATTGTTGTACAATGTTGATTTAAGGCATCAAAATTTGTCAGATGAGAATCAAGGTCTATCTATGGAGAAGCGATCTTTCTTAAAGAAAGAAGCGATGTTTTCGTGTCAGTACCTTATTCTACAGAAAATTTGTGATAATCAAGAGGAATCCCTTCGCACACTAAAAAGTCAGCATGACGAATAATCGAAGATACTAACCGCGAATAATGAAAAGATCATCCAAAGTAAAATAAATCTAATTGTGAAAATGAACCAGCTTAAAGAGCAACACGTGTAACTAAAAGAATCTCATGATGCCCTTATGAAATAAAAGGTCTCCTTTTATCAGGATGAAAAGAAAATTTGATCTCGTCTTAAGGGTTTGGTTGGTGATGATTTTGATAAGGCTATGGAGAATAGGAAGGATAGTGGTTTCGCTTTATCTCAATACCTTCTTTCTCAGAGGGAAGGTAGTCACATGGAGCTGACTGCTTCAGTTTACTTGTTATTTTTGATTGTTTACATTTTGATTCTGCGAAAGTTTCGCTTTAACTATAATTCCATATTTATTTTGCAGAATATGAGAAATTGCATCAGTCCACCATCTCTCAGTTAAGATCTGATCTGGCTAAGGTTTGTAGAGAACATGTGAAGCTCTCAGTTGCTCTTACCTCTTCTCGAGACCGAGCGAATAGGAGATGTTCGTATCTTGAAAGCTTCATGGAGATTGGCATAAGGAATACTGAGAAAGGTGTCGCTCGTGAAGTGCGTGTTAAGGCTCAAGATCTGTTAAACAAAATTCTCCAAGGCAAGTCACTTCCTTTGGTAAATGTAGCGCCTCTTGATATAAGCGAAGATGAGAAGCTTCCTGATCCTGCAGTGATTATGAGCTGGTAAGCGATGATGAGGAAGATCCTGAGGTTCCCCTTCAAGAAAATCAGCCTGAGAAGGACAAAGCTGGTGGTGACTTATCTAAAGATCCAAGCGCTGATATCAATTCTGGCAATGAAGCTGTTGCTGAAGCTTCTGCGATTAACCAAGATGCGCCTTCTACCAATGCTTAGCTTTTCCATTTCCTTAGTCTTTTGTGCCTTTGCATATGTATTTTTGAAGCATAATTTTATTCGTGACATTTGTTTCTTGACAAGGAGGATAATATTTCCTTTGTTTTAATTCCCATACTTGTATCTTATTATATTACTTGTAAGAAACATGCTGGTAAGTTCGTGCGGGATTTTCCCTTTTAATATCTCCCGCAAAAACAATGTTAATGTGAGTTTTATTTTTCTCATGAGGTCTTATTGAGCCTTCCTAAGTAAAGGTCTTATTTAGCCTAAAATAAATTTTTGTTTCTGTGCGACGAAATCGCAGGCGGTCTTTACATTTTCATGTAACGACCCATTGATTTCGCCTTATTATTTTCTCGTATTATGCCTCTGCAGGTTGTATTGACGCGCAAATACGACAAATATTAATACTCCCGTGAGTAAAAAGTCTCATGATATTTGCGTCTTTTGACACAATTCAGCTCCCTAATGGAAGGTGTCGTCCTTATATTCCCCCTGATTGCCCCTTCAAGGAAGATTACCCCTACCGGGTTAGGGTGGGCTCCTCTCATCCAGTGATGCAACAACCAGTTGTTTTCGCGGACTTTTATCCCTCCGCCGATATGGCTTATGGTTACAAGACCACACCCTAAGTGGGGTTTCTTCGGACCTAGTGCATCATAGTCAAGAATTGTCAAGAGCGCCTGTGTACGCTCCGGGCCCCGCACTCTTGACTCAACCGTGTACCTCTGGCGCCTTGATCGAGTTTCTGCACTCCTTAGGAGAGACCTTCTCACCTTAATCTTTCGACTTAGGCGCCTCTCCTGGATGGGCTTTCGTTTCACCCCAAATCTCCATGACTCAAGCTCCAGGGGTCGATAAATTTTCCGCAGGTTGTACCGTTAACGAGAATTGAGAAAGCAATTTTTCGGATGCAACCATTTATCCATTTTATCCATTTAATTCCAAAGCCCATGCATTTCAACACCTCGTTCATGAATGACCAGTTGACGTTGTCGAAAGATTTCTCAAGGTCGATTTTGTAGATGATATCTGGCACTTTAGACTTTATTTTCGAATCAACACACTCATTGGCGATAAGGATACTATTGAGGATTTGTCTATCTTTGACAAATGCCGACTGGTGGTTGGATATCAGCTTAGGTAAGAGGATTTTCAATCTGTCTGCAAGGACTTTGGATATAGCTTTATACATGGTACCGTTAAAACTAATTGGACTGAGGTCTTTATCTTCTTCGACGCATTGTTTCTTGGGTCCAAGAGATAAAAAGTAGTTTTAGGCGCCAATCAATGTAACCATTTCTTTCGAATTCGCGACCTACTTTCATGATATCTTCTTTCATAAAGTCCCAACTTTTGATAAAAATACTAACTTGGAAACCGTCGGGGCCAGGGGCTTTTCCTTGGCATAAATTGGAGAGAGCTAAAAGAACTTCATCGGGTTCAATTTTGCGTTCGAGACAAGAAGAATCAGAAGTAGACAATATCTTGAAGTTCATACCAGTTAGAGAAATGTTGGTGTCAGAATCTTTCTCAAACCTAGTTTTAAAGTACGAGACTAAGTGCTCTTTAATAGTAGTCTTGTCCTCAATCCAAGAGTCATTGATCCGAAGCTTAGAAACATTGTTCCTTCTCCTTCAGTCCTTATACATCTTGTGAAAGAATTTTGTATTTAAATATCCCCTTTCTGGACCCATTGAGCTCGAGATTTATTTAACCAGTAAAGATAGAACATATCAGCGGCTTGTTCGTATTGTAGACGAAGAGTGGCTCTAGTGTTAAGTTGGGCAGCAGTAATAACTCTGTCATCGTCAAGCTGATCCAAAATAGCAATATCAGCGAGAACTTTTTCATCTTTTCGATCAATTCTGCCGAACGACTCTTTATTCCATAATTTGATATCTTCTTTGAGCAGTTGAAGTTTATTTTCCATAACGTAACTTGCAGAGCCAGAAATAGAAAAAGACTGCCACCATTGCTTAAGCAATGGAAGAAAAGATGGTTCCAAGAACCACATGGCCTCGCAGCGAAATGGAGGAGCACCCCAATATTCAAAGGAACATAACGGGCTAAAGCCATATCATTGATTGTGGGGAAATGGTCCTCCTGGCTTGGAGGATACAAAAAATCTGTCTATCTTACCAAGGAGAGGATTAGGAAAACAGAAGTTGCTTATCCAAGTGTATTTAGCACCACTGATTGGTAAATCGATGAGTTCGTGGTTATAACAGAAATTTCTCGAACTCCCGCATGCCTCTGTTGATTCTTCCCGCACCCTTTCCTTTCAAACATGTAAAGAACTTCATTCATGTCGCCACCAACGACCCAAGGAAGACCCCAAATGTCATTCATGATAGAAAATTCATTCCATAATTGTTTTCCTTCGTCAGTGTCACAAGAGCCATAAACACCGGATAAGTTTCAAAATTATCAGTGGATTTTTTTTTTCTTTTCGGAAACCGACGGAATGAAAGTATCACTTTCCTGAAACGGGGAGAATGTATCACTTTTCCTGAAACGAGGGGAAAGTATCCTTTTTCCTGACACGGAGCGGAAGTATCATTTTTCCTGACACGGAGCGCAAGTATCATTTTTCCTGACGAGGGTGAAAGAATTATTTTTCTTGACACGAAGAGCAAGTATCACTTTTCCTGAAACCGGGTGAGAATATCAATTTTCCTGACATGGGGTGAAAGTGTCGATTTTCCTGAGACTGGAGGAAAGTATCATTTTTCCTGAAATGGAGCGGAAGTATCATTTTTCTGACGCGGAGCGAAAGTATCATTTCTCTGACCCGGAGCGAAAGTATCATATTTCCTAACACGGGGCGAAAGTATCACTTTTTTCAGAAACTGGGTGAAAGTATCACTTTTCCGGAAACTGGGTGAAAGTACCATTTTTCCTGACACGGCGCGAAAGCATCATTTTTCCTGAAAACACTACACGAAATCAGGGAATTTGTAACACCCGATTTTGTAACGGATATTTTTTAAGTAATGTTGTATCAATGTTGGTAACTTTGTAACGTTGGATAATCGTTGCAATAATTGGTATCTGTTACAGAGTTTCAGGAGGGTTGTGGGTAATTACCTTCCTATCCTCAACTTAAATTGCCAAGTTACATTGTTACCCTCCATTACTACTATTAGCGCCTCTATTACTACTATCAGCTCCCAATTGCATCTCACACTCAAGGGCTACCCAACCTCCCAACGATTCTGGCTTTTTTCTCCAACATTTTTTTCCCATTATAACTCTTCATTTTAATTACCGAAAATCAGAAAACAAAACTAAAATCAATGAAATTAGTTTTTCGTTTTTTTTTAATTGTGCGAAAATTAAAAGAGAATAAATATGTCGAGAACAACTGAGAGCCTGAGACATTTCTCCACCCATTTCCCTTTTCCACTCAATCCATTTTACTCCATCGATTTGAGCTTCGGAAACATCGAGATGCAGTTGTAGAGAACTTCGTTAACAACACGAATCGGTCAATATTTCTGTGAATCATCGATGTAACCCTAAATTTAAGTTGAATCGATATCTCATAGAAGTTTTGACACTGATTCACAATCTTGAAAATGCAAATCTGGTTTATCATCATCTAAGGTATTTCATTTATTGGTTTTTCTCTGAATCATTGTTTTTCAACATTTGGGGGTTTAATAATTTTACAAATTGGAGGTTAGAAACTATTGGTTTTGAATTTGAATGATGCAATTTATGATGGTGTTTATGAACATGTTATCTTTTAGATTTATATATGATTGTACATTTTAGGTTTGTGGTTTTTTTGTTTGTTGAGTGTGATTAAGAAGATTTGTATATGCAATTGTGGATGTTGCAGTACATTGTACTATGTTTTAAGAATATCTCAGTGTACTTTGTAGGTTTAGTTGATAATTACACATAGTATTTTACTTGTTTGTAGGATGTCACAATTTGTTTATAGGATATCTCCATTTGTTTGTAAATGGGTGAATCAATCAATTGTGTATTGAAGCAGTAGCTCTAATGAGAATTCCAACCAGTTTCAACAATTTAGATGAAAACCAAAGAGAAGCTATTGTTCATAATTTGTTCCCTTTTCCTAGTCAGATTCTAGTTCTTTATGAATTCATTGCCAAATTAGTTTCTTGGGTCAGTGGTCAGAATACATTGTAGATTAGAATTAGATGTGTATATGCCTCCACCAGCACCAAGTAGTTTTGTGGGTCAGTGGAATCATGTAGGTTTCACAGGACTCAATCTTGAGTCAAGTTATTACGGCTTTGACAGATGATCTACAGCTTGTTATACCTTTTGTTGATAAACTTAGACTCAGTTATAGTGTTTGGGTGTAGGATATGTTACCATTAGTGAATCAAGATTGTAGTTTT